>CM017804.1:15294305-15743910 GCA_008086715.1 Sitobion miscanthi
AGCATATTATGAAAAATATTAAATTATAATTTTATAAATAACAATTGAGTTGATTTTATTATTATCTGATAATGAACAATATACCTAATAAATACGAATACCTAGATGTAATAATATATTATGTTACACTTATGTTCTATATGCTTTATATAATTATATTTACCTTAATGAATAATTTTTTTTTTTTATGAAATCAGAAAAAAATATATGGAATGTGTGTAATGCTTCATGGTTTTTTTTTTAACAACATTAGATTTATATATTAAAATAGTGACCTTAAATAGGTACTCATTAGTCATTATGTCAAAAAGTAAATACAATTAACGTTTTTAATAACACTTTTTACATAATTATAACACAGACTTCAAACTCCCATCATTCAAAGACTACATACAAGATCTCATGATCAATTTTTCATTAATTTTTATTCAAGATTTCCATACTACTATAAAAACAGTGGGTATAATATATGAAAATTCAATACGTAGGTACCTAATTAGTATTTTTAAAATAAAGTGTCTATAAAAAATAAGAGTTAGTTGAGATTTTGTAAATAATTTTAACAATAACAACTATTGATATTCCACTGATTAAAAATAGGAACAAAAAACTGTCTACTTCAGAAACTGGTTGGCTCTCAATGAAGTGCGGACCTCCATGCCCTTAGAACGACAGCCCTATAATTATGTTTTTGAATGGTGAATATATGCTTGTGCTGGATGGAAAAACTCAGCCCATGACAAGAAAGTAGATGTGAGCATGTGGCCCTAAACGTAACTAATAGAATAATTGGAATTGAAATCAACCCCAGTTCAGAAAGTACAAGTACTAAGCGCGGTAGCACCTCCTAACAAAAGGCGAGAGGTGTGGTAATAAGGGTAGAGAAAACAAAACAAAAATCAGACATAAGACAACCATTATATGGAGGCAACTTCACGAAGAGCAGACTAAAATCGAGGAAAAACTTTCTAAAGACAACAATTAGTCCATCACAAACGCCTGAAGCGACAAGAGTAGACTTGCAGAAGGAGGAAATGAAATGGCGTAACTCACAGATATAGAAGAACTCGAAAGAAAGCTTACACCCGGAAGTCATCTACCATGGTCTTTTAAGAAAACACTAAATAGACTACGAACCTAAGCTGGAAGGTCAGCGAGTAATATGAAAAAATTGGGAATAAAAGAGGATGGAAGATATGTGAATGTGGTGAGGAGCGGGATGAAGGCCATCTGTTTGTATGTCCTGCACCGCTACCGATTAAGTGTAGAAAGGAAGACTTTATGACAACCGATATTTAAAACAAGGCAATACAATCTACTGATTATTGGGAAGGGAAGGGAATATGAAAACTGATACGACAAGAATAATACTTGATTAAATACGCAACACTATTAGTCACATAATATAAAATGTGTCCTTTTTAAATAATCTTAAAAGTTATTACTAATTTAAGAGTAATTAAGATGCATATTTTAACGTTAACACTTATTTTTACCAATTGTTTTTTTTATTTCAGTAACTTCAAACTCGTTTTTTGTAAATAGCTAAATGAATATTTGTAATGAATCACTTGAAAGAACGCTACACAGATATTTGTTGTGCTATATTATAAAAGTGCTTAACATAGCTGCAAACGTCACGTTGAACTCCATTAGTTTAAAAAAATGACAGTGAATCGATTTATTGTGAAAATTGATTGTAAGAACATTATCTGTGTTTGTATGTGGGTTTTTTTTACGTTAATTCCATTTTTAAGTGAGTTATGATCATTTTTAATTTACGCTATATATTATGTACGCATAGCTTGCTATGAACTATCTTAAAAATAACCATATAACACACAGATAATATTCTTGCCATCAAGTTTTATAACGGGTCGAATCACTTATTTAATTTTTAAACTAACGGAGCCAAACGTGGACAGCTGAGCGTAAATTTGCAATGTTAAGCACTTTTAAGACGGAGACAGCAAATATCTGTGTATCGTCCTCGTGACATTAAATTATTTAAAGAGTATGTTGGTATCACAACAACAAAAACGAAGTAAACTGAAAAAAAAACATTATAACCGTACCAAATCATGTTTTTATCGCAGTATAAAAGTTCATATTATTATATAGGTAAATATTTGTAATGATCAAATTGCTTATCGCTATAATATGATTGATTACAATATAGTCAGCAACAATATAAAATATTTTCAGGTGTTCCGTTTCCAACCTTCAGTACACAGTAAATGGTACCTACGTATGATGAGCGTTATAGTATAATATTATATTATACTATATTACTACCTATATAATAGGATATATGTATAAATAATGAAATGTCATCATTTTGAAACGAATACATTACTCACTTCACTCAGAATCTAAAATGTGGTTTACATGTATAAATTAAAAAAAAAGTTGTTTGGACTATAGCAGAACGTTGTAAAAAAAATTAATTTACATAAAATATTAGGTAGTCCAAAATAAAATGAAATTCCTACGTGTTTTCCATTTGATCGAAATTCGAATTTTCGTTCCGCAACAATTACACTGACAACACATAACCCGATCGGCCATTAATAAAGCCTAAAGTCATTACATTTTACTCAATTTTAACTTGTATTTACTTGATGACTGAAGTCGTACGTATAATGTATATACTTACACGGATACGGTAGGTACTATATATAATAGTTATATACAGTGTTACAACAAGAACTCATACGTCACGTCAAACATAATATAAATAGGTAGTATTAATAGCCATGATCTGTTCAAATCGCATATTTTAAAGGGGCCTTTTTCTTTCATAAATTAATATTCGACTATTATAGAATTTATCTTAACTGCCTACAATGTCTGCTCAAAATCAATAAGGCCTGGAAGTCATTACTGCGATAACGCCGCACGCATTTGTTGGTGAATAAAAAATAAGTACAAATCTAATTCTATTCATTGTTTTTAATTGATTTTTTACGCTTATCATAATATAAATCGTAGTGCGCCATAATTCATTGATTTTTCGTGCTGTAACTCTCGAGTTCTGCTGATAGTTATACAATATATATATCGATTATGCGATACGTGGGCCACAAATATATATATATATTCCATCTATTATAGATAATAGTAGGTACCTCTACGAAGTTGATACCCTGACTTTGATGTAGATACTACACATTACTGCCAATATTTATAGCAACCTATACCAAATAACTCGAAAAAGCTTGCAATTTCTTTCTAGTGTTTACTAAGATGTTTTCTAAATGATGCTCCACAATTCACAAAGCATATGTCATACCAAAAGAACATCAATTTAAACAAATTATGAACAAAAATCAAAGCCAAAAAAAATATGTGAATACCCGAAATATCCAACAACCTATGCGATCAGCAACTGAGGTCCATGGACTATGTGGTTAATATTCTATAAATTTTTGTTGTGTTAATTTATCAGAACATTAAAAAAACAACAACATAAAATTAGCGATACGAAATATAAAAAAATATATTTTGGGGTGAGAGATTTTCTTTTGATTTAGGCTACAAAATCACGGGCTGCATATTTTTTAACGTTTAAAATATAATTTCGTCAACAATTTGGTTCTCTATGTCGAATTATGCGGTGGGGGGGGACGACGACTTCGCGGAGGTCGAACAATGTGCCGTTGCAGCGCGTGTGTAGTACAAGAGACGGCTGCAGCGGAAAGACGCCGGAGATTGACAAGTAAAGGAAAAAAATCCAAACAAGTGTGAATGTATAATATAATATATTATATAGATAATAATATTGAAGGCGAATAGAACGGCCTAATATTATATAATAATAATATCGTCACTGCAAGAGCAACGGTGGCGTGCCCGTGACTGACGTGCCCTTTTTCACCGTCGCCGCCGCCGCCGCCGATACGCCAACGGGACGACGACGACGACGACTACCGCACAAAGGCTCGTCGTCGTATACACGCACAATATTTGTACCGTCCTAACGCATTATACTATTATATTATATTTTATACCTCGTTCGCATAATATTATAATATAATATGTCTGCGCGTGCGCGAGTGTACGATACCGACGACACTGTGCGCGACAATACTGTGCACGCACAATGACAGCAGCGGCGACGACTATAGACATAGTATCCACCTAGCCGCCGTCGACACACCGTTGAATGGCATATGCCCACACATTGTAATATAATAATAACAATAATAATATGTCGAAGCGTCTCTCTTTTTATATATTTTTTCTCCTTTCTTTTTGTGCGATCGTATTTTTTCTGCACGCACGTCGGGTCGTCCCCGCCCGTGTATTATATTATTATGTGTGTACATTTCACATATCAATTCGTCCGAGTTGATGTGTGTGCGGTGCTCCCGCCACCCGTCTCTTTTCAGATTTTTCCTTTCTGTGTGCTCCTCGTTTTTATTTCGTTTCACACATCTACGCTGAAACAGACACACACACACACACACATTGGTACACTGTCACCCATGTGTACATATCAATTGTACACGCACCTCACGAACCTACCTCCCGAATACATCTCATAATGCCCATCGCGCGCGAGTATTGTTCGCGCCGTGTTCGGCTGTTTGTTGACCATTATTATTCGCCGGTTATAATATTATATTATTATATTTCGCGTATTACCCGAATGTGTGTATATAATATATTATATGCATTATGCGTAGGTATATACCGCATATTTATACACGTCCCCCACCCCACCCCTACTACACAACGGTTTATATATCGTTATCGTTTGTATACGCCAGTGAAAAGGAGTAGGAATTTCTCATATTATATTATGGGTACTGCAGTGGGAAGAAAGAGAAACGGGCTATTTTATTTCACGTCCCCCGCGCATCGAAATCTCGTTAAAATCCACCCTCGTCGTATATATATAGTATTGCTGTCAAATTATTAACGCATTTTTCTGCGCCGAGTAACACCGGTAGGCAGGTAAGAGCATATACGTGACTGTACAGGTACGTGTATAATATTATAATGTGGTGGGCGTATGTGTGTGTGTGTGTGTGCACACCACCTAATATTATATTATTATGATTATTTTTGTATATTATACAGCACACCGCTATTACCTACCACCGATTGTCGACAGCCGTCCGTTGCAGGAAACGTCTCGCCTGCCGTTTATTCTCGCTCACCCGCCTTATAATATTGTGTATATTGTATACTATACGAACTGCTACTGCGTGGATTTACCTGCCTGCCAGCGTACATTATTGTGTCGTGTACGATCTGTTGTCGGCGTGACCGACGACGTTGAAACGGCGATTACAATATGTTGCAATTAATCGAATAACCCTCGGCTGCAGCCTGTGCATATAAGGTTCAAAGGTTGGAATTTTGATACAATGTTACATTTTTTTTCCATCGCTCTTAAGCGAAAAATGTGACTCCGGTGAAAGTGATCATTTAAATGTAATTTTCTTATTTTATTGGGGAAATGTTTACAATTTAGCCAACTTTTGATAAAATTAAATTTTTTTCTACAATAATTATAAATAACTATATTGACTATTTCATCAATTATCTATACAATAAATTATCGCATAAATTCCTAATTGTAACGAATGTAAATGATACTATGAATGGATTATTGCAATTAAAAGTAAAAACCATCATATTATTTGTATAGTGTAAATAATAAATATGATATTCATAGGTGGCCAGCAAGTGGTGAATGTGTATAATGCACACATAATTTGCACATAATGCACACATCGGTGCATAATCCATCGATACATAAAAAAAAATGGAATATTTTCACTTGTATCATCCTCCTAAATATACCAGTTGGATACAATTGTCTACCAGAAACCACGAGAGAAATTTAAGATTAAATTATTTTTTCTACTTTAGTCTATAACACAATGTGTGTACCTACACAAACAACAATAATAGGAAATATTAAATGTTTACAGAAATTTGCAATATTCCAAGTCAATGCATATCTTACGACTACGGCTGTAATAATGAACAAATCATAGAATAATAATATATAGTGAATTTTATTCAAACTTCAAAAATCTGAAAAAAATCTCTGAACGATATTTTGGCTTGCTGGGCGTCTTTAATTATTTAACTGGGCAAAATAGTTATTAAAAATCAAACACTTTTGGAATAAAGTCATATGCTTTAGCAAAATTTAAAAACTAATTTAGAAATTTAGAAAGATAAAATAAACATGAATAATAATTTGCTTACAATTGAGTATTTTTTTTCTGACTATGCTTTCCCCAGTAGTGCTACGCCACTGCACCGATTTGTCCCTCGAACTAACGAATATAACGCCCTATAACTCTTTCAAGTCTTTCTATTAATGTTAAGATTTTCAATTTTTTCCTATGTACACATTATGGTAAAAAATCATTTTTTTTTTTTACCGAAATAGCCGTGTATTTGGTTTCTGTGTAAACACTAATAAAAGTAAAATAGGGACAAATAAATATCAAATATGAGTTTGAGTGTTTGGACATTGGTGATGGTGGATGCTTCATACTTTTGGTATATTATCTGGTGTCTATATTTACAGTATAATAATATATGAAATATACACGTCGCGTTGTCTGCAGTGCCGTTTATAGGGTTTGTGATATGCGTCGCACTGTCGCCCTATGTACACAATATAAAAGCTTTCAGACGAGTTTTTTACTGCACGTTGACCTCGTCCTCGTCGCATAAACTATAATAAATATATCATGTGTAACGTGTGACGCATATATTTTTATTATAATGTACCATAATATCCTGAAATCATGTATAAAG
The DNA here is from genome assembly GCA_008086715.1 of Sitobion miscanthi. Lineage (NCBI taxonomy): Eukaryota > Metazoa > Arthropoda > Insecta > Hemiptera > Aphididae > Sitobion > Sitobion miscanthi. The sequence continues at coordinate 15,301,095 of CM017804.1, forward strand.
GTTACTGTATAGGTAATGTACCTGAATAGCTACAACATGAAATTCATTGTCTTGATAATTATAAACAAAAATAAAAGACAAACCAACATCATAAAATAAAAATGCGCGATTCATTATTTAATTTCGAGTGTTAATATATTCTGCTCCAGAAACAGCGATATCCAGTTCCTTTTAGAAGTCTGCATAATATGACTAGAGAAAATAGAATGTGTTCCAGGGGGAAGTGACCGGCTGACGTCATATGAAAGTATACCAAAAATGATGAAAACATTCCCTTTAAAGAGTGAGTTTAACTTTTTTATTTTTTAAGTTATGGCCAATTCACTTTCTTTTTATCAAAAACAAACCTGCAGTTACGCATTTGTTTATGTATTTTCAACATTTTAACGAAATATATATATTTTTTTTTTAGCTATTTAATTGTTTTATCAACCAACATACGAAATTAAACCAGAAATTTGCAAATTATTTTTATTAAATTGAAAATAATAAACATTTAAAATTAACCCGTACTAAATACTTCATTATTTGGAGTAGTACTTTTAAAAATAATAATTGTTGATAAAAAATGTTTACTTTTTAAATGTAATAAAAATAAGTTGTGGATTTCTGGTTTAATTGCGTATGTTGGTTAGGTTAAATTTCGTTAAAATGTTGAAAAGTTTTGAAGATACATAAACAAATGCTTGATAGGTTTGGTTTTGATAAAAAAAAGTTCATTTCCCATAACTTAAAAAATACAAAAGTTAGACTCACTCTTTAAAAGGTTTTATTCATAATATTATTATCATGTGACGCCGGCCGGCCACTTCCCCCCGGAATACATTGCATAATACACTAATATACAACTTACCATAAAGTATAAACGATTAAAGGTTTGATATTAGGTTGTATGCTTATCAGAATAATTTCGTGTCCTATACGTATACAATGTTTTATAATATACTCGTATTATAAATTATAATAAATTGTAATATGTTACCGCTTTCGCCGCTTTTTAAAATTATTTTTATTAGTATCTATCTACATGATTACAATTTACAACGGAACTGTAGTTCCAAAGTCAGTGGCGGCGTCGGATATTTTGTATTGAGGGGGCGATACAAGAGCAAATTTTTTTCTGGTGTGGCATTTATTTATCGCTACTTGATCACCCACTAATTTGCTCATATCATATATTCAGAAAGTATTGCTAAAAATGTTTTGGGTATAATATGCTATAATTCCAAATAATCAAAAAAAAATAATAATTTAATAATTAATTAATAAATGACTTTACTTACTTACATATTTTTAACATAGTAATGGAATCCAAAGTAGGTATAAGGTATAACCTAAAGTACTAATAGTATGTTTTATATAAACTTGTAATAAGATTATATGACTTATGACATACGAATGTGTTATAAATACATTCATATTTTATGTTCATTGCAATTAAACAGATAAAGAGAGGGCTTTTTAAGTATCTAAATAGCAACATATTGGTATTACCTATTAAAATAAAAATCAATAAATGCAATTTATTAAATTAGTATTATTTATTTTATTTTATTATGATGATTTATGATTATATATAATATCCAACATACCATTAGTCATTAAGTAAAAATATGATTAATATGATACACGTCAGGCGACAGGCGTCGCCGTCGTAGGCGAAACAGGAATCATATTAATATCATGGATTATACAAATAGACACATTGCCCCGAAACCCAATAACAATCAACAAATTATACATAAAAATAATCTAATCAGCGATAACAGAATAAATTAATAAAATGCATTTTCAGATTAGATGAAAACGTTCAACATTAAATTATAGGGGGGGGGAGGGGCAAAATAAAATGTTGGTAGGGGGAACTTGCCCACCCTGGCCCCAGTGTGGCGCCGCCCCTGTCAAAAGTCCAAGTGAATTGTATTTTCTACAGTCTACACTATGACCTCACAATCGTCATCCAAACATTAAAATGTCATAATTTACATGCATTTGGTTCGATCCATGTAGGAACAATGAACATCGTAATATATTTAAATATAACGTGTATAGTATCACATTAATTTTCGTATTTTTGTTGTTCGATAGAAGACAGAACGCTCAACGCATCAAAATTATTATTTGATTCGGTGAACGACATTTCATTCAAATTTTGCTTACTGCGGATCTGATTCCGGGCGCGTTTCAAAATAATAATATTATTTATGAATAACCACTGCGCGATCTTGCGGTGTCATCACGAAACCAGGCGCGCTAAACGCACTTGAACGAGAGACTTAACGAAATCCACAGTTATGTGTAACAACAATAATTTTAATGCAACAAATCTTAAAATGTTCACCTTATCCATAGGTCTTATAAGGTCAAGAATCAAAATTATATTTATTATGCCCTATGAAATGCAGTTTGTTTGTTTGGCATTTTGGCTGTTAAGCGGGTACTTACTTATATTTGTAGATCATTCTATGTTTATTAAAATCATTTATCATTAGATTCCTATTCTATTAGTTACATAATATTAATTATAATGTGTGAATAACTATGTTGTACTTGGGAACTTTTTTAATACAGCAAATAACATCGAAGTAATATCTTAAAATTCGTTTATTCTGATTTTAAGTAAGTATAGACTGTGGTGTTCTCATTTTAAATAATGTAAGAATTAAACCATTTCTACACTTTTGTTATGTATAAGCATTGTATGTATTAATATTATGAATACGATATAAAAACCAATATGGGATATGCTGTATCGTAGGTGTCGAATGTATCGTAAAATCATTATTTTTCGTTCAGATATCCTATAATTTGTTAAAATCTGAATTTTGAATGTCTACCTATAGTAAAATTTGCCTATCTACCTATAGTATTTTTGACATTTTAGGTTGCTGAGATAGCTTATGAAGAATCTTATTAATTATTATACATTTTCAAGCTTACTGAATATAACATTTGTTATAAACATTCATACAAACAAAACTATAGTATACTCGTAGATATTTACAGTCGGTAGGTAGGTAGGTATCTATTCTTTTTCGAATTGCAACAAAATAACATAATAGATTTTGTCAACAAATATATATATATATATATATGAGTAGTAGATACCTACTAGGAATTTTTGTTTTACACATCCGCCTTAAATCTTAATACAATAATTGGCTATATTACCTTTTTTAGTAAAGTATACTAATGCATATTATTATGTATGAATTATTTATATTTAATATCATAATTATTATCAGCAAGTACCCATATCAGAATAAAAGAAACGTGTAATTATGTGTCTAAACACTTTTAAAAAATGTGTCAATATATTAAATGTATACCTAAGTTGAATTTGTTTGTATACTCGTTTAATAATAAATAAAATAATTATAATCAAACAGCCATTTTTCACAGGTCAGGATGTGTACAAATATGAATCAGAACCAAGCTCTCCTTCACGAACAGCAAAAGTCGAACACCAACTTAGAAAGCTCTAAGAAAGGACCGAACAGATAATGAAAAATTAAATGATAACGACTGGATAGTAGTAAATTACGATCGAATGTTGACAGAATGTCAAAATGCAACGTGTACGAGGAGGAATTGGAACGAAATCGCATGGAAAACGTACGTTTCAAGTTCACCGCACAGTGTCTTATGGCCTGCAAGATCAAAGAATTGACCATTAGTGGTGTAAAATAAATCTTTAATCGTATCTGAAAATAACGATAACGATCACGATAAAGATAAAGGTCACTCGCGATAGAGATACCGATCCGATAGCTACAGACTTGGAAGTGAGTCTTGAACATTTTTAACTCATACAAATGTAGGTACCTATAGAAATAGGAATAACAGTAGGTATATATTATATTAATGTACCTATATAATAATAATATTTATCCATTCTTACGCACGGTATTATTCACACAGATTACAACAACAATGGTACCTAATAATAACAGTAGTTGTGCATCCTCCAAGCTAATGGCTTGGAAGTGAGGGATCGATGTTACACAATATTAATCAATACAATTTGTAAGATATAATAATTTATATACATATGTAAATTAACTATTTTTACTAAAAAAAACTATATAGCTATGACTATGAATAACAAATAAATTATGGTAAATATTATACGTTGTGGCAATAATCACAAACATAATGTATATCACAAATATATTTGTGCACGCCGGAGATCGCGGACAGACAGTAAAGCTGAACAACCACTCGAGGTTGTTTGAAAACAATACTTTTTTGTTGGTGATTTAAAAGAATACAGTGAGTGGAAGACCAACTGACTACGCCTTCTACCACGGAGGGTAGGCAACTTAATGTGCACGACGACAACTGAGACGAGGACGGGAGGTGACACGGCGGATTAAGGAAAATGCAAGTTAATTATAAGGGAGGGGTTCTCTTTGGTCGAATCGGTAGAGTGCAATGACCTCAGACCTCACATGAAATAGACCAAAAAACTTAAGCTTAACTAAACCCGAGGAAGTCTAATGATGGTGGGCAGCAGGCAGAAGTGGAAATAACTGAAAAACAACTGGACGACCTGGATCAGTGGCATATGCAGGATTTTTCAGTGGTGAAGGGGGAAGGGGCTTGACGAATAATTATTATTATAATAATTTATTATCATTTTTTCCAGTCTAATAATTATTTTAGACGTTTAGGTGAGGTATTTGAAAATGTTTGTACAACTTCAACTTCTCAACTCAATCATAAACTTCGATGGATGTTTTTAGAAGCAAATTGGATCTAGATGGAACTTTTGGGAGGTCAAAATTGAAAATTCTTAGTATTTTTTAAAACAATCGGGAAAACTTATTTAAATGAAAAATAGTTTGGTAATCTTAATTAGACCATCTTCGCTTGGATTGTATTTGATTAAATTTAGTTTTTTTTCTATAAAAAATTATTTGTTCGGTCAAAAAAATTAAAAAGGTAATACATGGTTTTATTAAAGGTATCTAAAAATATTAACTATACATAGACATTATTTTTATGAATGTCTGCAACAATATTATTATTGTTATCGATTAATATTATTATCATAACATATTTCCTTATGCATATTCAGTAATATTTAGTACTATAAAACAAGTATAGACTATTTATATGTAGAAATTTCTGTGCGGAGTGTTAAAATTATTGAGAAATTCCACCAGCCCCAGATAAAATGTTCTTTAACCTTATGATATTGTTTATTATAAATTATTGTTATATTCTTAGAATATTCGTGGGTAATTTACAATTTGATCCATCCGGCATCCGCAATCCAGTCTTCTTGATGGCAGTGAGTATCCGACACGTCGAAACCCAATGACAACGGTCTTTATGATAAATAATTAAATAATTAGCATTATTAACGATATTATATTGTAATATTAATTAATTTAATTGTTTTAAACACATTTTTGCAATAAACAATGGCTGTTCTAGATCAAAGTATAATACAATTTTCCAAACCAAAAATATAGAAACTTTTTCCCGAACCAGGTAATTTTTAGACAAAATTTCAAATAAATTTCTATTATTAGTTGTAATTAATTAACCTTTTGGTATTTATAAGATTGTAACGTGGTCGGGGGAACGACTAGTTAAATATAAGATATCCAGGGAGAATCGTAGGATCTTATAGATATAAGTATCGTAGCCAGGGGCAGATATGTAGATATCAGGATCTTAAATATATTTAAATTACTAGAATTCCTTTTCAGTTATAATTATGTTTTATTGTCTACTGAACACTTAAAAATATTTATACTTACAACTATATCAACTATGTTCTATTATACTATGTAACTGTATTATAGTCATACGGAGTCCGGTAATCGTAGTGTGTATTGAGGTCTAAGGTGCACAGCGAACTGACTTACTAATACATTGTGTGTGTTGGCCATAGGCCTTACAATTATGTGTGTGTTTTAATGTATATATCGGTCAGCAGTTAATCGTACATACGGTAGAGTTCGTATTATATACATAGGTGTCATGTAACATATTTATATTTATAATTGTTACAAGATAATTAAAATTAATTTAATTTGTAGTACCTATTATTAAATGACATAATGCCAATACTAATTAATTGTTTCGAATAAATTTTAATCACCTAAATTTACTTGGATCTTGGTTATTACAAAATCCTCAAATGATTATGAATCCTGACTAATGTTAATGAATTAGATAGGTACAAATTTTAAATATTTGAAAAAATATTTTGATCGTGTTATATTATACTATTACAGTTTATGTTTTAGAACAAAACCACTTTCTAAATAAATAACGACAGTATTATAATCTATAGTACTTGCATTTTAGGGGATTTTGGGAATCTAATTTTTTGATCGAGCTCTAATAGTTGTTGAGAAGTATAGTGTATTTAAATGAGCACTATTTTATATATATATATATATATATTAATATGTATATAGGTATGCATATTTTTTTCCTAATCTCTAAAATTAAAATATAAAATAAAATATTCCAAGTAAAGAAATAATATGTTAATTATCTCGTTAGTTCGTTTTTTTAACAATCTTGTACCTACTTACATGGGTATTTTAGTTTAGAAGTTTATTTGTAACCTTATGATGTTTCCTAAACATTTAACACAATAAATACATATTATGCATAGAAAGGTCGTGTGGCCTGTTCTATTTAAAACTAAACGGTCCGTACAAAAACCCAACGCATGGCGTGACGACGCATATGGCAATAACGCATCATGTGGCCCGAGCCTAACTTATTATAACCCATTAGGCTCGGGCCACACGATGCGTTATTGCCGCATGCGTTGGGTTTTTGTACGGACCGTTTAGTTTTAAATAGAACGCACACCATTATCAATACAAAACAGGTGTATTTCAATTATATCGGCCACTCGACGCGGTAAAAACGCACGCGATGAAAAATCACAATTTTCCGATTTGTCAATTTTGAATTTTAAAAAACGCAAAAAAAATGTTCGACTTCGAAAAGTCCTATAGGATTAGATGAAAATAGAGAAACAATTTTCCGGCATTTTATTTTTGTTTGATACTTGTTCAACATAATTTTTAATAAAAATAATTATACCCTCAGAAAAAATCATATGTTATAAATAAATTTTTATTGATATAAACTTAATAAATAATGAGTTACTTTTAATCAAAATTATTTTAAACCATTATTAACCTGTCTTTTTATATAATAAAAAACATTTTTATTAATCTCCTAATTAAATATTTACAATTTTTCATTTATTTGAATAGTACTTCAGGAAATTTTATAAACGACACATAAAACATATTAGAATCACAGGTTTCGGATGAACTTTTTTTTAAATCTTTACTTCCTCAAGTAAAACAATTAAGTGATGGTAAAAAATTAGAATTTAAAATGTATGTAAGTACTTAAATTTTTTCAAAATGAATCTCATCCACAAAATAATTATTATTCCTATCAAACTGCAGTATTTAATCCTCAGAATAATGCTCCATATTTTCATCCCGGGTATATAAATTCGTTCCATTCGTCTTCTCCAATATCATACCATCAACAAGCGTCTCCCTCACACAGTTCTATAGATACACTACACCACAACATATATCCTGAACCAATTCCAAACCAATATCCTCAACTACCTCCTTCTGAAAACATATCACCTTATCAATCAAACCAACAACATTTTCCTCCGCATAATCCCCAAGATGGCAACCAAAATCAAATTTAAATGTAATTTTATATATTTTAAAAAGTGATGATAATTTGTTTTTTTTATTTATTTTAAGAAGCTTATAAAAGTTCAACAGTTATTTTTATTATTTGTTATTACCTATAAGTGTACTAGTATTTATATTTTATATACTTAACAATTTATAATTTTTTAGTTATTTAAACGGTTAATACATTTTCTTTCTTTTGTATTTAGAAGTTAATAAAAAAGAATACATATTTTCATAACGTATACATGTTCTTATTTATATTTAAATCATAGTAAAAAATTACAGGTGTGTATACAAAGTTCAACATAGTACTTTTTTGGTGATATTAATACGTCGTGTAATCACGTTTATAACGGTCCTACGTTAATTTTGTCCATATAGAAAATATATAAAACTTTTTTTTTTTAAAATAGGTACTTATATTGTATCTATACAAACATATGTATGTCATAAAACTAAACACCTAAGTACTTATTTGTATTGCGTCAATATACCTATTAATAATTATGTTATAATTTATGACATGATATCGACAATTAACCTTGTGATACCAAGTCTAGATTGAAACTAAATTAATTTTTCAATCTAAATTAATTTTGAGTTCCCAAGTTTTGACTTAAAATATATTAGGACATTTTAAAAATATACCTAACGCATCCGGTCACAACGCAATGCAACGCATCGTGTGGCTCGATATGTTATTGCGGTGTCACCGCAGTTTATTTTAACGCATGCGGCATGACCGCATCGTGTGGCCTGAGCCTTACGCGATTGTACTTTTGTGCTGCAAAAGACCCCCCCCCCCCATTTAAAATTCCTAAGAACCCCACTGCTATCACACATAATTAAATTAATTTAACTGATGTCTGATTGTATTACCATGTACAACTATACAATACTTGCAAATTCATACACGTATGACCAATAAGTTAAACATTTTTATGTACATCCTATTGTTATAAATTGTATAATGTTATAGGAAATCAAAAAATACTCGTATTATTATTATTACTATATTACTGTACTATTATTGTATTATTGTACTAAGTTTCACTTCATCCGCGCTTCATCCGGACTACACGCACCAGTTTATTTTTTTAGAAATCCTCTTATTTATAATTTAATACAATATACGTTTAATATGTGAGTACATAACTTTTTTTTTTGGTTAGGTTAATAATATACAGTTGTCAACTGCCCATGATGATGTAGTTGTGTGACTGAACCTACAATTTAAAATAATAGAACTCATGGAATATACGGATAGTTGTTTGAAGCACAATAATTTAAACAACTTAAAAACAATATCTAGTTATTCAATAACATTAAATTAATTAACTTCAGTAGTTTTTGCACTGCTGCAAGTGTTTGTTTACAGCAATAATTAAAGTTAATATGATTGCAATGTACGTTAGGTTTGGTGGACAGTGAGGATATGGTTGAAATTTAAATACCATAACAAATTGAGTTTAATTATGTATATTATATGAATCGTGGACATTTTCCACCCGATTGTTTTTAGTGTAGTAGGACATCCCCCCTTCCCCCTACATATTTTCGTTGCGGACATTTTCCCTCCATTTTTTTTTAAAGTTTACTAATTAATAATAAAATATTATTATTTAATATGAAATTAATTTATGCCTATTGTCTAAACATGAGAAATTATAGATGTATGTTTTTGATAAACTACTGAACTACTTGAATCAAATTTACAAGCAATTATTAAATTAATAAATATTCAAACTGGTACAGTTTAAAAAAAAAAAAATAAAAAAAATAAATATGCACAAAGGCTAAAAAATATAAGTTCAAAAATAACAAAAGAATCAATTTCAAATGTTTTTTACAAAATGTATCATTTTATGTCGGAAATTTGAACCATTTTTATTAATTATTTATTATATTTTACTTTATAACTACTTATTTTTTTTTATAGTTTTATTATTTTAAGTAAATCAGTTTATTAAATATATACATTTATAATCTATTATATTTATGAAAATAAAAACAATTTCATATATTTTATGTTTTATTTTAAACGAAAAATTTCATATAAAATAATAAATAATATTATATTATTAAATTCAATATTATTTGTCAATAATGAACTTTTAAAAAATGGGGGGGGGGAAATGTCCTACTACACCGAAAGCAGTCGGGAGGGAATCTCCATCTACCATATTATATTATATTGTAATTATAATATATTGACAAGCGCACCAAACACATTTACAAATGCAATAGTTGAAAGAATATAATGAGTTAACTTATAGAATTGTTTATGTTTTTATGTACCAATGAATAAACAAACACAGAAATTAATTTAATATTAGGTGTTATTATTATATTTACTATCGTTTACACAATCCCTCAACTACAGTTATCGACATATTATAAGTACAAATTATTATTTACATAAATTGCATAATTTAAAATCGATATCTATTATTTATACCCATAAAGCAAAGTGAGTAGAATGTAGTTGACATATTACACTCATAGCTATATCTGGCTATATGTAGTAAAATATTACATAGTCGCGAGTAATATTCTTTATTCTCTTACAGTCTTACCACAGTCCACACTATTATTTCTATGGAAAAAACCACAATTGCGCATCGTCTAAACGCCCATATACCGTTTATTAACATAAATGTAAATGATTGTATAATATACTGTATATTGTATATTATATTTTATATTATACGTTTAACGTGTGCGAGAAAAGATCGGTTCAGTTTCAAGTTCACCGAACAGTGCCCGAAAGACAAGAGATAATAGACCGGTGTCAATTTACCGGGCACACGCGGTGTCAAAGAAGGTTCTATTATTGCTTCGATGGTGGCATGTCGAAATATTATAACTCATAATACTATTATTATTGTGACTGCAATATTCGGTAAATTAACGATGAATTTTATATTAATTTTATTTCTGATTTCTATAAAGCGTTGTCCAAAGCTCACCACCTTCGGTTGAGTTGAACGTCTAAGCTGCTGTAACTGTGTGAGGTTTTACGTAGTGTGTGCGGTGGTTTGACAAGACTGGCTCAGACAATAACAAAAATATTTAGCAATCATTATCGGGCTAGCTCTCATATTGTTTAATAAGTTCAGCCAAACTATGATTTTTCCACTCATCCTGTGATGGTTCAGTGGCTGTCTCGGCACTGCCTTGCACAGTAGGGCAATCATCGTCGTCCTGGCTCGCATATTGTTTAAGAAGTTCAGCCAAACGGCGGTTATTCCACTCATCCTGTGATGGTTCAGAGGCTGTCTCAACGCTGCCTTGCACATCGGGGCAATCATCGTCGTCCTGGCTCGCATATTGTTTAATAAGTTCAGCCAAACGACGATTATTCAACTCATCCTGTGATGGTTCAGAGGCTGTCTCGGCGCTGCCTTGCACAGCAGTCGACGTTGAACACGACGGTTGGTGGTCATCGTTAGTCGAATCCAAACACGACGGTTGGCAGACATCGTTGGTCGATTGCGAACAAGGTAGTTGTGCGTTCTCAGCGACGGCGCAGCTCTTTGTTGACGACAACAAACATGGTATCAATTGATCGTCACCGCGTCCTAGGTCCGGAAAACAAGCCACTTGATCGTCGCTCGTTCGGGACAGATTACACTGATACATTATCGATGACGTAGACGAGCCGTCTATCGACTCGCTGTCAAAGCTGACCTGATACGGTTCCTGCTGCATTTTTGACGCTTCCGTTCGCTTGGACAGCTCCAGCTCCAGATCGTATAGCTTCGATTGCAGCGCAGCCTCCTCAATTGCACTCTTCCCCAGCTGAGCCTGCAGCCGGGCGTTGTCTGAACGCAGCACTTCATCAAGCTCGCCCTGCTCAGATTCACGGTGCATCAACTTGACTGATATATCAGCCTCGACCGACTGCAATCGGCTCACTTCCTGTTGCATCTCGACAAGCTCGGCCGTCAGTCGGTCCACCGTCGTCCGCAGTTCCAGCTCATCTTGGTCCCGCTTCATCCGTTCTGTTTTTGACAGCGCTGTCAATTCGTCCACGCACTCCTTAAGGCACACCTGCTTTTCCACCGACCTGGTAAGCTGGTCTTTGAGATTGTCCAACTCTATTGTCGCATTCTCGACCCGTTCCTTGTATGCACCAACTTCGTCTATCAACGTTTTTGAACACACCTGCAACATATAATATTTAGATTTAAATTAAAGACTTTAATGCAATAAAAAGATCTTAACAAAAATATGTTTTTGATAAATATTCAAAATATGATCTTCAAACTAAAAATAAAATGACTATTAAAATCGTCAAAATATGCTAAATATGTTTGAGTACCTCATGACAATCGTAATGATACTTATATTAAGCATACAATAAAATAAATCAGAAAAAAAATGCAAATGCATGAAAGGCAAGAAAGGAATGATTAAGAATTTATAATATTATACCAATGACAATGTCATTGTGTGGTACGAGAATATGACGAGATAATATTATATTAGTACGGGTTATGGGTGAACCTAGTTATGGGGAGGGGTGTTTTCCATACGAAAATTGTGTTTTTCATCGTTGATTAATAATTTACTTAGTATATAAAGCGTAAAAGTGTGTTTTATGATTGCGCACGTGATCAGCGGATATTGATATAATCAATTTTTAATACGATCGTCCAAAATGTACCTACTAAAGATCTAAATATTTACCCATGCATTATAGTGACCCACTTGTCCCCCCTTATTATACCTAATTAATGGTAGGTAATGAGTATTTTATTCATAATGAGTATAAAAATACTTGAATTTGTTATTAACTCTTATAGTAAAAACATTTTAACAGCCTAATGATGAAATGGCTCCAATATAAGATAACAAAAACTAGTTGTCATGAATCAATTTTGAAAATTTGCCAGATATTACACTACTGCACGAGCTCACCCTAAATAGATTAAATTTTAATATATACCCATTCCTATTTCTATATACATTTATCAGTTAAAAATGGACTCACCTCCAAGTATGTAGCTATCGAATCTGTATCGTTATCGTTATCTTTATCGTGATCGTTATCTTTATTGCAATATTCATCCTTATTGCTATCGTTAACTTCATCATTATTTAAGGAATTGATCGAAGGCTTTTTGACAATAGTATTGGTCAATTCTTTGATCTTGTCCATCAGACACTGTGAGGTGAATTTGAAACGTGCGTTTTCCGTGCGAGTTCGTTCCAATTCCTCTTCGTACACGTTGCATTTTGTCATCATCCGATCGTAATATACCACCATCCGGTCGTGCAGCATCATTTGCCTGTTCATTCTCTGTTCCGTCCATTCTCTGAGCTCTAACAGTTCATTGTTCAAGTTTTGCTGTTCATGAAAGTACGCTTGGTCTCGATTCGTATTTGTACATATATTGACCTATAAGAATGCCTGTTTCATTATAATTATTTTATTTGTTACGAGCTATGATGTGACGGCATACGTTTTAAATGGACGACTACTTTATAATTTACTAGCTGTACGGGCCGGGAACGTATAAGAATAGTGCGTGTCGCTCAGTCACCAAAATACTTCGCGCTCAACACTCACGCACCAACCGACCTGTGTAGTATGGCGTATATGTATGTATAGCGACTCAAGAATAGTGGACGGGATCGCCGAGCAAAAAACCCTGAGTGCTAGTGTGCGGTGGGTGTGTAGGTGTGTATGTTTACTTAGGAACGAATGCAAATAGGTAACTCTAGCATAAACGGTATAACAAGAAGATCCTGTATATTAAGTTGCTGTTTTAACACACAATTTATATAATAATAATAGTACAAAATATAATAACTTATAGCGACACAATGGTCTCAATAATGATAATTATAATGCGCGGCCCTTTTGGCTTTACATCAGAATAATAATAATATATAGATAGCTCTTTGAGCTGTAACTCATACAAGTATAATAATATGCCTAATGGCTCAACAATATAATAATAATAAAACTCACAGATTGCCGGTGCTCTGCTGGCCAGCCGCTAAACCTGTGCATGTATAAAATAATACTGAAATCGACAATCAAATATTATAATATGGCGATTCACGCCTTACACAGTTAATATTAATTACTAATAAATCAGACTTAGAACCCTCAGGGCTTGCTATTTACAAAAAAACTCGATGATTAGCATCCACAATATAATATAACAATAATATAACTCCGGCGACGTCGCGGCACGCAATTGTAATGATGTTTCGCCTTGACATTCAGGATCGAACTGGTTGCGAACCTGGCGGCCTACATTGACCGATGCCGCATCGCAGCGCTATCTACTTATTATATAATTGTTACACAACAATTAATTAAAATATAAAAACAATATAATTATTAAGATCGTGTGCATGTGTGTCGGTTGGTGGTGAATGCATATTCTGTCGTGACGACAACACTAGTCCTCCGGTCTAGCCAGGGGAGACCCCTGAACCACCTAGTGTAAGCTAAAAGTGGATACCAATTATGGAAACACAGTCAAATTATAAAAGTCGCACTTATAATGAAGGTTATTTTGGTGATCGGAGGTGGTTTGGTGATAAGAATTTGTGATAAGGCCTGGTTAGAAGCCGGGAATGTTTAAAAGTATATAGTACCTATTCTGCTTATAAAAGCAATATTAATGACTAAAGGCTGGCGTTGATTGCGATTGCGATTCCGAATACTATAGTGTATGGACCGAAATCGCGTACAAACCGCACATCGGCGGCTTTGAAAACAGACGAACTACGCTAATAGAGGAGTGACGAAAAGGTAAAAAGTGGCATAAAGCGTAACATTTATCAAAAAACATTATATTTTCAAAAAATTTTGAAACTAACCGATCGCCACCGCGCTAAGGAATCGACGGACTGTAAAAACGGAGCGGTGTTTAATTTTCTCTTCCACGAAATTCCTGTTAGCTTTTTCCCATGGGATTTTAGAGGGTGCCACTCGCTTGTTATTTTATAGTATTAGAGTCTATAAATTCAATGAAGATGTACATTTAATATATTCACACATTTTTTTAAACTGTTTAGGACATCATTTAACATATTTTATTCTGATTTAGGTACCTAGCTGGTAATAATTTTAATATTAAATACTACTAATTCAAACATAATAATATGCTTAAAGTAAAATGAATGAAGTTCTCTAAAGTGTTTGTTGAATGAAAGGGATAAGGCCTTACATTGAGCCAAAGTAAAATCCAGAGTTTAGGCATGCCCAAAATTACTTAATTAAATTCATCAGACGATAGTAATTAGTGTCAGATAGTATGCACAAAATCAAAAGACAACGCAGTTGGAGTGGTATTGACACGTGCAACGTTCAAAATGAAGATAACACTAAAAATTATAGCACAATCGTGTTTCGTAATGTGCAGCACACGTCAATAAGATGTGTAAAATATGAATTTACCTTCACTCTTCGTAGAAAGAAAACGGCCCTAAATGGAAAAAATACTAAGCAGACTGACTCTAAACCGACACCTGTCTGTTGAACTTTTTATAATTTGTTAGGACTTAGAAGTGCAAAAAAACCAACTATTAAATCCTGGAAAAAGATCAAAGGGAGCACGGAGCTAATAATTACACTATTTTGCACTGTATTAAAATTACCTAATCAAATATGTAATAATCACACAAAATCGATTTTGTTATTTTGTTGTAACTCAAAAAAGAATAGGTAAATGTAAATATCTACATTATATTTTTGTTTCTATGAATGTTGATACACAATTTTATATTCTGTAAGTTAGAAAATGTATTATAAGGTTGTTTACAAGCTACCATAGCAACCTAAAATCTTAACAAAAGGTATCTACACTCCGGGCCACGAGATAAGAATAAACCGTTTCGTGCATGTAGACTGACGTAGTAATCAGTTCGATGGACAATTTCTTCCACTTTGTGCCGCAACGGTATATTATATAAATTATAGCGTCGAGTATTTCCGAACGCACCGAACATTAATTAATGTTTGTCGTTGAGTAGGGAGTGCGCGGGATCTGATGGGTTTTAGTCGGGATATGGTTTACTTCTTTCACTTAAAATTAAAATTTTTATAATATAGGATATCTGAATGAAAAATTATGATTTTAGGGTACACTCGACACCTACGATACAGCATAGTTACTTCCGAGGTTTTTATGTCGTATTTAACATTATAACATACCTACAATAACTATATGTCTATAAAGAAAACAAATTTATAAAAATGGTTTAGTTCTTACCTCGGGTTGACACATGATAATTCAGCAACTATAGGTATGCAGTTAGAAAATTCACTAGTTCCACAAAGCTTTTTCAAATTATTTTTTGTAGATTCATTTACTAGGTATACTTAAAATCAGAATTAGAGAATTGTAAGTTATTACTTTGAGTAAAACCCTGTTGTTTGTAATGATAAAACAGTTGCCAAGTGCATAAACATTCTAATTAATATTATGTAACTAATGTAATAGGAATCTACTGATAACATAAATACAAATATACTTAACTACAAGTGAGGCAGTCCCTCTAGTTATTTATTATGAATTATAATCAATACTTATGACTTAACTTTACTTAATTTTCTATGATTTTGACTAAAGTTTATTAATCAAAAGTACCTATATTAATTTTATTTAAAATTAGATATGTTATCTTTATTATGTCTCGAAAGATATACCTACCACGGTCAGAGTTGTATTAAATAAATTGTTTGAATTTTAAATAGTTTAAAACAATATTGTATACAGTAAATCTCTATATATAAAAATGGATCCCGGTTCCCCTTAGTCATCGCATCACTAACCTAACCGATTTCGCTAATTCTTTTTTTGTTGTGTTCGTAATTGTCAGGAGAAGGATCTTATGTAATACAATTTTAGAAATATCCTCCGGAAAAGTAGAAAATTTGGATGTCAAAAAAAAAAATAGTAGCGCCATCAGTCCAGGAAAAATTAACTAAATAATAAAAAATATTGTTGCAGATGAAAATAATAGAAGTGTATTGTATATTGCTTGCTATTGATTACACACAGTGAAAGCAATGTCTATTTAAGTCTAAATTATTTTATATTTCAATATATAGCCATAACGAACGAGCACCGGCGGTATCTGGGAGATTTGTTGCAGTATATTACCAGGTAGGCAATCAACCTAAATCACAGACCCCATGCTGTTTGTAAGTAAGTATATTACTCTTAAGTCTAAAGTATCAAAGTTATACCAAGTTTCTAGTTTTTATTTAATTCAACCTATGGCACATTAATGTATCTAATGTACACTAGTTCTTTTTTTTTTTTTATTTTAAAAATGTACAATCTGTATTAAGTAACACAATAGGTAAAATAGATGATTGATATAACACTATATACATACATATAAAAATAACATGAAACACAAGATGATGGAAATCATCCAGCGATGATATACTAGTTAAACGCAAAACTAGAATTTAGAACCAAAGACTTCCGCTAATATAACGTTTTTACTCTTGGGGTAGTTTGATTTCTGTTGAAAAATTAAATAGAATAACACAAATTGTTAATAAATTAGACTCGAGACAATAAGAGGTATAATTTTATCCCTGAGATATATAAATTAGTCAATGGCAAATCTAGAATTTGGAACCAAAAACCATTGTTTAGAATAAAGATTTTGCTCTTGGGGTTGTCAGTATTCTCAAGACAATTTAAAATAATAAATATTCCTATTGATATATACACTAGTTAAACGCAAAACTAGAGTTAAGAACCAAATATTTCCGCTAATATTAACATTTTGGCTCTTGGGGTATTTTTTATTCTTATGAAAAATTAAAAGAATTACACATTTTGTTAATACATTAGACTCGAAACCATAAGAGGTATAATTTTATCCCTGAGATATATTAGTCAATAGCAAGTCTAGAATTTAGAACCAACAAATTTCGTTAATATTAAAGGTTTTACTCTTGGGGTAGTCAGATTTCACATTAAAATTTAAAAGAAACCGTAATACTATTGATATATACATTAGTTATATCCAAAACTAGAATTTAAAAAAAAATATTTCCACTGAAAAAACGTTTTAATTTTTGGTCAGTTTGATTTAATTTAAAAAATTAAATATAATAACATAAATTGTTGATATATTAGACTCGAGACCATTAGAGGTATAATTTTATCCCTGAGATATATTTGTCAATAGCAAATTTAGAATTTAGAACCAACAAATGTCATTAATATTAAAGGTTTTGCTTGGGGTTGTCAGTTTTCACAAGACAATTTAAAATAATAACTAGTTCTATTGATACATACACTAGTTAAACCCAAAACTAGAATTTAGAATCATAGATTTCCGCTAATATTAACGTTTTTACTTTTGGAGTTGTTTTGCTTCTTTTGGAAAATTAAAAGAATTACACATTTTGTTGATATATAAGACTCGAGAACATAAGAAGTATAATTTAATCACTCAGAGTCACCAGTAAATTACAAATTTAGAATTTAGAACCAAAAAATGTCGTTAATATTAAGGGTTTTACTCTTGGGGTAGTCAGATTTCACATGAAAATTTAAAAGAAAAAGTAATACTATTGATATTTTTACAAGTTATACACAAATCTAGAATTTAGAACCAAAGATTTCCGCTAATATTAACGTTTTGTTTCTTGGGGTAGTTTTAGTTCTTATGGACATTTAAAAGAATAAGTGATACTATTGATATGTCCACTAGTTATACGCAAAACTAGAACTTAAAAGGAAATATTTCCACTAATTTTAACGTTTTTATTCTGAAGGTAGTAAGATTTCACTTGAAAATTTAAAAAAATTAGCAATATTTTGTATATATATACTAGGTTTATGTAAAAATAGATTCCTAACCGAAGATTTCAGCTAATATTAACGTTTTTTCCCCTTAGGGTACTTTGATTTCTTTTGAAAAATTAAAAGAATAATTCAAACTGTTGATATATTAGATGTGAGACGATAAGATGTATATTTTTATCCTTCAGATTTATTAGTAAATTCTTAATCTAAAATTTATAACAAAAGAATTTCGTTAATATTACATTTTTTTTTTGAAAACTGACTACCCCAAGAGTAATTATTATTGTAATTCTTTAAATTTTCAAATGAAATCAACCTATAGGGTAAAAACGTTATTGCTTTTAAATTCTTATTTTGCATATCACTAGTGTATATATCAATAGTATAACTTATTCTTTTAAATTTTCAAGTCAAATCTGCCTCCCTAAAGAATCAAAACGTTGAAATTAGTGGAAATATTTCCTTTTAAGTTCAGTTTACGTATAACTAGTGGATAAATAATAATAATAGTATTACTTATTCTTTTAAACTTTCATTTTGAAACTGACCACCCCAAAAGCAAAACATTTATTATTAACGAAATTGTTTGGTTCTGAGTTCTAGATTTGGAATTCACTAATATATCTGAAGGATAAAAATATACCTCTTATTGTCTCGAGTCTAATATATCAACAATTTGGGTTATTCTTTTAATTTTTCAAAAGAAATCAAACTACCCTAAGAGTAAAAACGTTTATACTAGCGGAAATCTCTGGTTCGTATTCCTAGTTTTACATAAAACTAGTGTATATAATAATATATGTAAAGTATTACTTATTCTTTTAAATTTTCATGAGAACTCAAAATACCCCAAGAAACAAATCGTTAATATTAGTAGTCCTATTTCACATAACAATTTAAAAGAACAAGTAATACTATTGATATATCCACTAGTTATACGCCAACTAGAATTTTAAAGGAAATATTTCCGCTGATATTAACGTTTTTACTCTTGGAATAGGTTGATATCTTTTGAAAAATTAAAAGAATAATTCAAACTGTTGATATATTAGATGTGAGACGATAACATGTATATTTTTATCCTTCAGATTTATTAGTAAATTCTTAATCTAAAATTTATAACAAAAGAATTTCGTTAATATTAAATTTTTTTTTTTGAAAACTGACTACCCCAAGAGTAATTATTATTGTAATTCTTTAAATTTTCAAATGAAATCAACCAATAGGGTAAAAACGTTATTGCTTTTAAATTCTTATTTTGCATATCACTAGTGTATTTATCAATAGTATAACTTATTCTTTTAAATTTTCAAGTCAAATCTGCCTCCCTAAAGAATCAAAACGTTGAAATTAGTGGAAATATTTCCTTTTAAGTTCAGTTTACGTATAACTAGTGGATAAATAATAATAATAGTATTACTTATTCTTTTAAACTTTCATTTTGAAACTGACCACCCCAAAAGCAAAACATTTATTATTAACGAAATTGTTTGGTTCTGAGTTCTAGATTTGGAATTCACTAATATATCTGAAGGATAAAAATATACCTCTTATTGTCTCGAGTCTAATATATCAACAATTTGGGTTATTCTTTTAATTTTTCAAAAGAAATCAAACTACCCTAAGAGTAAAAACGTTTATACTAGCGGAAATCTCTGGTTCGTATTCCTAGTTTTACATAAAACTAGTGTATATAATAATATATGTAAAGTATTACTTATTCTTTTAAATTTTCATGAGAACTCAAAATACCCCAAGAAACAAATCGTTAATATTAGTAGTCCTATTTCACATAACAATTTAAAAGAACAAGTAATACTATTGATATATCCACTAGTTATACGCCAACTAGAATTTTAAAGGAAATATTTCCGCTGATATTAACGTTTTTACTCTTGGAATAGGTTGATATCTTTTGAAAAATTTAAAGAATAACACAACTTGTTGATATATAAGACTCGAGACAATTAGAGGTTTATTTTTATCCCTCAGATATATTAGTGAATTCAAAATCTAGAATTCTGAACCAAATAACCAAATGCCTGGCTTGTCTGTGCATAATAATATGTATAATGATACGATGTAAAATAGTGTATCGGTGGACTTGGACCCACGGGACAAAGTCGCTATCACACGCACACGCAACATACCTATCACTGCAGCCTAATGCGTACCGTCGATGGTCAACTAGTCACCCAACCCTGATCGTCACAGAAACCCCCCTGTAGAAGTTGGTACACGTGGGAACAAACTTCTACTCTGGAAAACAGAACATGATGTGGGTGACGTGTATGACTATGACGATAGTGTGCGTTGGGGGACCTCAGTTACTTCAACTGGTTGAAGTGGACCCAGTCCTGGTGTGATGTACCGACGTAAGTGGATGATATTATAGGTCCCTATAATTCGGTTTGTTTCGACTTTGGCTACCGTGTAAGCATTTTGTGACGAAACGCGCAAAATAACGTATGGTCCTTGATACAGCAAAAAGAATTTGTGGATTTGCTTATCGACCGCCGAACTCAAACGATGTGTTCGTACCAACACACGTTCTCCGATGACAAACTTAGTCACTCGACCCTGTTGGTCATGACGTAAACGCCGTCGCTCGACGTGGGAATGCTTTACCTCGCGTGCCAATATCATTTTTGTTTGTTGAGACAGTGCGACCCTAATTGGAAACGAGAATACAGCACTAAATGGGTTGTACCGTTCGAGAGTGAGAAACAATTCTTGCGGCGTATACTCTGTCGCTTTGTGCATAGTGTTGTTAAGTACCCATTCAATGTACCCAAGGTGTCTTGGCCACTAAGTATGATCTTGGTTACAGTAAGTTTGAAACATCCTCCAGAGTTCCGCATAACTCGTTCGGCCAGGTTAGACTGAGGGTGGTATACTGAAGTCAGCGTTGGAGGAATTCCTCTTTCCCGAAGGCGGTTCTGCCAGACCTTGCTAGTGAACTAGGCGCCGTGACCTGACACTACACACCTCGGACTACCGTATGTGGCGATGTAATCGTTGATCATCTGATTCGTAACCGTGACTGCAGTGGCCTTCTTTATTGCATACAAGGGGACATATCGAGAAAAATTATCTAAGACCAAAAAAACGTATCGTACGTTATTCCAACCTTGTGGAAGTGGACCGTACAAATCAACCAGAACGCGGCCAAGAGGAACGTCGGCAAGAACAGACTTCAGCTCACCTTCTTGGCGTTGTGTAGACACCTTGGTTCGTTGACATAGATCACACGTGCGTATCACTAAACGTACACGGGTCTGGAGGTGCTTGAAAAAACAGAAATCTCAAATAGCGAGAATACATTTCTTTGGCCCTACGTGTCCGAAGTGGTGATGTACTGAAACGATGAGTTCGTCGACTCGATGGTTTGGGACGCAGACCAACCACTATCCAATACTAACTTTGTGGCCAGGTCTCGGGACTGTCTCCGTTAAGGAGATCAATAATCTTCTTCAATGGTGGGTCGTCTTTTTGCGAGGACAAGATAGTTTGGAAAGACGGTAGTTGTCGATCACGTTCTTTACGAACACTCATAGGGGTGGTTAGTAGAATACTGAGACCACTTAGTGACCTGGATACTTCTTCATTCCGTCCTTCTGGGTTTCACGATAACGCGTCGAGGATATTATCAGACCCGGGAATATAGGTGATGCGCAAATCGAATTGTTGCAAAAGTAGGGTCCAACGAGTAAGACGCGCATTCCTCAGACGACACTGGAAAAGGAACGTCAACGCTTGTTGGTCCGTGATTTATCCTAGAATAAATACGCGGAACTTTTCACAAGCGAAAACCACCGACTAGAGTTCTAACTCGGTCATGGAGTAATTCCGTTCCGTGGAGTTCAGGGTTCGGCTGGCGAACAGAATCGTTCGGCGTTCTCCAGACGTAAGTTGAAACAGCTCGGCTCCCAACCCGAGTTTACTGTCATCGGTCTGCAAATAAAATACCTGATCGAACAAGGGGTGTGAGAGATACTGTTCGGTAAACGATTGCTTCACGCGGGTGAACATTTTGAGCTCCTCTTCTCCAAACTTCCACGGCACACCTTGCTTAATGAGATTGATCAAAGAGGCAATTAATGAAACGTGATGGTCGGCGAATTTCCGGTAGATGCAGAAACCAATGAACGACTGCAATTCTTTTCCAGTACGTGGTTTGGGAAAGCTGCGGATGGCCATAAGCTTCTCGGAGTCCATGGACATTCCGGACGAACTAATAATATGGCCCAGAAACTTGATCTGCTGTTTAATGAATTCGCACTTAGTGAGCTTCAGCGTCATTCCTGACATGGTGATTTTCCGGAAGAGAATACGGAGGCGTTGAGGTTGTTCGTCGAAGCTGGATGATGATACTAATAGATCGTCGACATAGATGTGTAGATCATTCATCTTGTCTTCACAGTCTGGGAGTGGCACATTAAGGACGGCTTCGAGGGCGTGACTGAACGCGGTATTGAATATGTTCAAACCGAACAGGACGAGAGTGAAGTGATATGTCCGTCCATCGTAGACAAATGCTGTATATATACGGACCTCTTGGTGTAAGGACACTTGCCAGCAAAATCGACACTGGAGAATATAGACTTTCTACCAATACGTGCAAATAGTTTATCGAGAGGCGGAGATGAGTCGTGCATCGGTAGGATAACTTTGTAGATGCAACGAGCATCCAAACACAGCCACATGGACCCATCGGCTTTTCCTACACAGATGATTGGGTTGGGTTGCTGTAAGGCGATGATCATCGTTCAACAACCCCCCAATCCAGCATCCTTTGGAGTTCCTTTTCTACCGCGGGTTGTCTGGCAAAAGGCACTGGGTATGGGCGAATCTTGAACAGTACATCTTCGGACACGGTGAAACGGCACATATATAGCTGGTTAGTCCAGGGTGGTCACTAAAAATATGAGTGAATTCCTGGAGAAGACATAATAGACCTTGGCGTTGTTCAACCGTAAACTCAGCGTCATTGAACATAAGTTCATGGAGTCGATTTTTTAGTTGATCTCTGGGACATACATGGTTATTAATACAGTTAATTTCCAAATTTCGAGGTGGTGATGAAAATCTGTCAAAACTATCCATACTAGAAAGGCAATGTTCCAATCTAGTGGACACGACGTGTTCGGTAGTATAATGGACATTTAGACAGATAATCTGCGCAGCTAGAACCTTTCCATCGTCGCCTTTGAATAAATATTCTTTTCTCGATTGAGACAATTTAATGCAGTGTTCAGAATAGTCAAGAACAACTCCGTATTTGGATAGCCAGTCATCTCCAAGGATTACGGGGGTAGCAAGATGTGGGACCACGAGGAAAACACCTGGAGCGTCTTTTTTAAACAAGATCAGTGACATGAAAACTTGCTTCGTGATTTTCTTGCTTCGCCCACGCACGGCTGTTGAGATGATAACTTCGGTTACAGGTAAGATGGACAAAAGCTAAGGGGTAAGAGACCGGTTCTTGATGGTGGCAAAAAATTCTTCGGATATGGCCGAAACGGATGCTCAGATATCGAGCAAGGCGGAACTAGCCACCCCGACCACGGATGGCCATCCCCAACGTAGACGGATAATGCTGTATGATTATGCCAACAAGATAAAATGGGTGAAGATAAGTATTTAGCTTTAGCAATCCAAGTCATAGCATGAGTGTTGATCCCCACTGGTGAGCGGTATTGAAAGGGTTGGAAAATTTCATTCCAAATTTTTCTTTGTGTGGCTGCAGACCAAAACTGCTGGCGGAACAACTTCTTCACCTGCTCATAGGTAGTTGGAACAGGCATAAGTGAATCAAACCATACTCGGGAACCACTGGTAAACCGCCGTTAATGACCAGTGAACTCGGACACAACATTAATAAAACGTTCCGATTGACCAAATTATGCAGACGCATTAGACTGGCAATACGGATTTGGTAATTGTCGAGAGTCATTGATATGAACCTCCATCGAGTTGTATGTCGGCTGGAATGATTGCGCTTGAGATGTAGGGTGAGTCGGAGGTACCTTTAAATCGGATTGTATCTGTTTCACAGTTTTCTTAAGGGATTCGACGTCGGCGTGGATCTTCGCTACACTATCATCGGTTTTCGTGTATGCAGTTCGCTGTTCGAACGAGTTACGGTGAAGAGTGGTGATATTTTTTTCAGTTTTATCCACTCGCAACTCAACTGCATCTTGCCGTTTGGCAAAACCACTAAACTAATTTTCCAGACGGTCAAACCGTTGTGCATGATCGCTGGCATGGCCATTCATAATAGCGATAACATCGGCGAGAGTAGGTTCAACTTTGGTAGGCTGTGGAAGGACATTCCCTGTTGCCACCCCAGATTGGGAAATCGTGGTTACAGTTTTATTTGGCGTATCCAATGTAGTAGTTGGTGGGGTTATTGTAGGCGTCGCAGGGTGGAGAAGTTTGTCAATTAGACGATCTGGAGAACGAGTATCTCACTTACCAGCGGCGTACATAAATGTAGGCACGGAAAATCAAACAATCGAAATGTGTAAGACTATAATCCGTAGAACTGAATCTCTAATCTGCAAAGAATTCCAACAGAAAATTAAAAAAAAAAACAAACAAATAAATTGACCTGCTACAGTGCAAGCTCGGAACGTACTGGCGAAATAATGTCAGTATTA
This sequence comes from Sitobion miscanthi, assembly GCA_008086715.1. Lineage (NCBI taxonomy): Eukaryota > Metazoa > Arthropoda > Insecta > Hemiptera > Aphididae > Sitobion > Sitobion miscanthi. The sequence continues at coordinate 15,326,268 of CM017804.1, forward strand.
CAAAAAATAAATTTACTATACTATGTCAATGGAAATCGTCGCCGGAGCGCCAGGACGACACATAAGAACACAATAGTAGGTTGGCAAATATACTTGAAAATCACCGTGGCGCGGTACATAGTTTTATAATATTTGAATGGAACAAAATGAAAATTAATAAAAAAAACGGTAAAATAATTTATCATTCACAACAATTAACGATAAACGAAAAACACATAATCACATCAACATATTATATGATAAAAATACACAGTAACAGACAAATTTGTTGATGAGAACTAGACTGATTCAACGACACATTGGTCAACAGGGCTGAAACTATAGAATAGAAAACTATTCATCAGTAACACAATAAGATAGTGTTAATAAATTTACCCAACAACTCAGCGGTCGACGGGGCTGAAACCAGAAATTTAACAGTAAATAACCATAACGTAAAATTAAATGAATGCATGTTATTATATTATAATGATGATGCAGTAGTATCATGTAATACCATCGCACTACAGTAAGCGTCTATATTATGCACAATTACTATAATTAATATTATTATCACTTTATTTATTTTTTAGTTTTAACTTTTAACATTGATTTTAGAATAGTGTGTCCGCTGCTTAGCCGCATTGAGTTAATTTTGTTGTTTTATATTGAATATTGTTAGTTAGTTATTGAACATTGACATAGTTATTTAATATTGTAATTATTAATTAATTATTTTTTATATATAATTCAACTATATATATAACTGTTATGTATCAACATCCTAACATCAGTATAATTAATTATGAGCCCTTATACATAGCCCATAACATTATAATGTAGTTTGTGCACGCAATATTGGCCCAATATAACATTAAAAACGTATCATTAAATTTTCTAGCTATAAGTTATTATGTCCTATCCATTCTTATATTATCTATGAGTCTCCTGGTTTTAAAATTCCGATTTTGTTGAAAAAAGCAAGTTAAAAATTGTTCTAGTAGGTTCAAAATAGTTCCAATTAAGTAATACTTATACCGCTACCTAATGTGCCTTCAAATCTTACTTCCATATTAGGTAAGATTTCACAATAAAACCAAGTTACAGAAAAATAATGTAAGAACCATACCCATTATTAAGTTACATACATTTTTATTTATTTTGTTGGATATTAGAATTGATTGAACTGATTGAAGTATGTGAGTAGTACATAAGTTACTAAGTACCTACTGTAGTCTGTAATTAATACAATAACATACATTATTTAGAATAGTAAAATCTCTATTATATTATATTATTTGTTGAGCTTTAATCAAAAGGTATGATAATTCATTTTACATGAAAAAAATAACTTATTTTTAACTAAGTTAAGTTACATTTTTTAACTAAACTTTTAACTTTTAACGAGTTAAATAAATAATAAAAGTAACTTTTAACTTTAAACTTAACTTAAATTTTCTATATTAAGTTAACTTAACGAATTAAAATAATTAGTTAACTTGCCCAGCCTTGCTAATATGTTAAAATATAGTAAAATATTTGAACGATATTAAGTAAACTACAACTAATTAACAAATTAAAACACGTGCGTTAACCAAGAAAAAACTAAAAAAATGTTCAATTCTATTTTTTGCTATCATAAATGCATGAATTTTCTAGATCAAAATCGTAATTAACTCGTCTGAAAATATATTGACAATGCTAATCTCATTAAGAGTTTCACCTGGTAAGTCACCTTAGGAACACTTACAAGATAAGATCACACGATAACAATTGTGCGCTCCTAAGCCATAAGGCAGTAAGCGACAAAATTTGAAAAATGAGTTTATCATATCAAAATATTCGTTATTTTAAGACGGATTTTTTGATTCCTTAGCAAAAATACCGTAAATGCCATAGATTTTATAATAAACGTGGTTAAACATATACGTTTTTACAAATATATGAATGATACTAAGCAAAACAGCAGTATCAAACACATGCTGAGCAAAAAGGCAGTAACTGACCACGGTATACGCTAAATTTGCTAAGTATTGGCCCAAATACGGTATTTTCGTTTAGTATTGATGATAATTTTCTAGCCGTATCACACAATATCATACTATAATAGATTATAATAATTTATAAACATACGTTGTTAACTACGGTCTTAGAAGACCCCGCTGTTAATATTCTGGTTTTTATTAATTCTATGATTGTATTTGGCCCATCAACCATGATTATATTATATTATTTTATGGTTATTCTATTAATAAATGTGCTCATACTGCATTTTCCCTCTGTAAACAATGATATTAATGTCTCACAAAACTAAGCTAAAAATACGTATATGCGTTTTGAGGTGTTAAGAGGTATCTTAGAGTTAATCCTTGAGCGTTATTGGATTCTACGGGAAAAGTTATTTAAGAATCATTTATTATTTTATTTTGGTAATTTGATAAAAATAACAAGTTGATTCAGAAAAAGTTATTTTTCTCAAAACTACTACATTTTATTACGTTTCTTACTGCCTTTTGGCTTAGGAGGGCAGATTATTATTATTGTATGACAAATGCACAATCCTCACAAATGTACAAGAAATTGCCTATCTAATACTCCTTACATTTCAACAATGGGTGCTCGGAAGTTATCGGCACTCGTTTTCCGGCGCCCTGATTGTTACGTTCCGGGCGTTCGAGAATCTAGCTACGCACAACATGCTGTAGGTTTAGGCAAATCATTGTCACGGCTTTACTATTAAAGTGCTACAAAAGTGTGAAATAAAATATACATACACTGAAGTATATGTATATTTTGTTATATTCGGACGAGGCTATTAGGTACACTTGCTAATCATAACCATAAAGCACTTGACGAGGTAATAGAACCAAAATTATGTTGCAATAGTGGATAATTTAGTAAAATAAAGTAAAATTTCATTTGTTGGCAAGTATATCAGTTTCATGTACACATTATATTCAAAAACATTAATATCTGAAACGAACTACAGTTGTTGTGCGTGCTAAAAAAACACAAATTTTCATTCCAACTTAGTACAATAGTACGTATACTGATCGATCTAAATATTTAGTTGGATTTTGTGAAAAAATTTGGATTCCTATAAAAATGTCTTCTTCGAATCCTATCCTACCAATAACTTTAAAAACATACTTATTAAAATTTTACTTAAGGCAAACGTGTCATGCAAAACGTTACTGCAAACGTGTCATTTTTAAGGAGTTGTGTTTAGGCAATTCTTTCATTCGTTGCAGACACTGCTGGTCATTGTGTGTGTAGTAAATGATAATAAGTGTGTGTATACTCACCACCAATCACATATTACGTACCCACGTGTATATGTAATTTAATTATTAGATCAAAATATGCAAATTAATTGATGTAATGTAAATGTAATGTATTTGATTTTTAAATACGCCTGACAAAAGTTTAAGTACTTCCAAAAATCTAATTTAAAAACCGTAAAGATGTTTGAATGCATAAATAAGATTATATTGTATCGGTTGGAAACTTTTTCAATATTAAAAAATTCTTGGTGTGATTAAACATTTTCAATTTTTATATTAAATATATTAAAAACCATAAAACATTATTGAATACAAGCTCAACCAATATAAAGTAAATTTTTTTTCAAATCAAAAATCTTAATTTTTTTTTAAATTGAACCACTAAAAATTAAAAGTAAATTAATTTTTGTCTACAGACACGAAGGTCGTTTTGATGTAAAATTTATAGTATTTGCAGAGGTTTTAAAATATACTAATGTATAAATTGTATAGGTATTCATTACATAAATAAATGTAAAAGTTGTCAATTGGATCCAAAGTGAACAACAATTAGATATTCAGATCCATTTTCAATATCAAGATCATTGCATCATCGGTACGAACATCGATCGATCCGTTTGGTGAAATGAAAATTTATCAATTTTGGCAGTGAAATAATATGCGGTTACACGTGATACACCAAATTGTTAAAATTTGCTTGAGCGTTCGAAACTAAGAATAAGTCGCCTTAAATAATGATATTATCCACATAATCACAAATACTTATGATAATTTACTATTCACAGTCTCTAACGCCGTGTCCTACATGAATCCGAAAATAACAAATCGTTTGTTCTAACTATCCAATACATACATATTGTAAAGGAAAATTATAGTAATTTAAAAATATAATGTAAACATTTTTTGCTTTCAGTTACAACAGTAATTTACAAAAATGGTTTTCTTTAAAAATATGACGTATTACTGTAAAAACCACGATTTTTATATTATTTAGTTTTCTCACCTGAAACAATAAAATTTAATTTTTTATTTATTCAATTGTTATATAATTGTCTTAAATGTAATAATGAAATAATATTAATTTATTTTAATTAATTTTTTTTTTTATATTTTCTACGATATATTTATTTAAAGAAAACCATTTTTGTAAATTACTGTTAAAACTGAATGCAACACATGTTTATATTTTTAAATTACTATAATTTCCCTTTACAATATGTAGTTAGTAAAACTGTATAAATTTCAGTATCATTTTTCCAAAGTTCTGAAATCATTAAAACACTTAATATTTAAACTACATAATAGGCACAGCAAATACAAAAAAAAAAAATTATTAAAATAAATCAATAATATTTCATTATTACATTTAAGACAGTTATTTAACAATTGTATAAATAAAAAATAAAATTTTATCGTTTCAAGTGAGAAAACTAAATAATATAAAAAGCGTGGTTTTTACAGTAGTACGTCATATTTATAAAGAAAACCATTTTTGTAAATTACTGTTGAAACTGAAAGCAAAAAATGTTTATATTTTTAAACAGCTGTCGATTTCCTTTGCAATACGTATGTATTGAATAGTTGGTAAAACTGCATAAATTTAAGTGTAAAGTAGAAGTATCACTCCTTAAAAGTTCAAAAACCACTAAAACACTTAAAATGATAACATAAAATAGCAATTACAAAAAAAAAAATTAATTAAAATAAAAAAATAATATGTTGTTGTTATGTGTACAATGTAATAATTGTGAAAAAAAATTCTATTTTTATCGATGAAGTGTGAAAATTAAATAATATAAAAATGTATAAAAGTTTGAAAATATCAATCAAATAATAGGTACGTTACACTAGCACCACAATCTAAACTATTTTCTTCGAATTCGATTCCATACTTTAGTAACCGATTAGTAACCATTCGTAACCGAAAATTTGGAATCCGCAACCTAAACCAAGTACTAGAAAAACCGTTTTTCCCAACCGGGTTATGGCGTAACGTTACACCAGCACCCACACATTGAAATATTCTACTTTGGCAGGTCAAAACCAAACTAGGTTTTAGTAATTGATTAGTAACCATTCGTAACCAAAAATTTGGAATTCGTAACCTAAACCAAGTACCAGGAAACCCGTTTTTCCCAACTGGGTGCTGATATTGTAATCCTTAATATACTCTTTGAATATATTTTTATCAAGTATATAGAAGCATATCCTTGATCAAAAGTACTTTGGATAATTTTTTAACATGAACATATAAAACATTTTTTATTTTTTAGCTTTATTTTTCCATAATTTTAAATTAGTATATTTTTATATTTTAATTTTTTTACTGAATATAAAACAAAAATATATAAATAAATGTTGTTAAGTATTAAAATAGGAATACCTACTTAATTTATTATTGTATTTTATATAAAATAAAGATGTTTTTTATCTAATAAATTATTTTTTTATTTTTTATTCAATAAAAAAATTGATTTAAAAAATAATTATATAAAATAAATGAAAAGTTTAAAAAAATATTTAATTTTAAAAAGGAAAAAATTAATTTATTAATATTTTATAATTATTCATTTTTAAATCCTTAACTATTTATGTTGATATAAATACTGTTTATTTATTTATATGATAACAATTATAATAAATAAAGATAAGATCTTTATTTTATTTCAAACCATGGAAATTAAATTCTTTTTCCAATAGTTTATGTGGTGGTGCCTTAGCGTAACGCACATTATTAGTGTTGCTAATTAGTGCTTTTCTGGTACTTGGTTTAGGTTACGAATTCCAAATTTTGGTTACGAATGGTTACTTATCGGTTATTAAAACCTAGTTTGGTTTTGAACTTCCTAAGTAGAATATTTCGATGTGTGGGTGCTGGTGTAACGTTACGCCAGCACCCGGTTCGGAAAAACGGTTTTCCTGGTACTTGATTTAGGTTACGAATTCCAAATGTTCGATTACGAATGGTTACTAATCGGTTACTAAAGTATGGAACCAAATTTGAAAAAAATAGTTTAGATTGTGGTGCTAGTGTAATGTACCTTCAAATAATGTATATATTTTATACAAACAGCTGTAAGTTAGGTGTATGTTAATTAATTCTTTTGAAGTTCTGATTTTAGCGTCAGAATATTGTAACGATAAATTATTGATAAAAAAACGCCAGCAATTTTTTAGTTTTAAAAATGGTACTTTGGCACGCTAAATTCGTGTTTCATCCCACTGTGCATCGATCGCATCGTATCACAATAGAAATCGTCGGACTCACCGGATTTATGTAAGACACGGCGTCATGGCCCTCACACAGGAAACCTTGTTGTTGCCTATATACAACTCCTCATAAACGGTATCGAAAATGTTTGTTTTAATATACAAACAATTAATATTTTTCATATTATTATACTGATTCAACATTATTACATAATATTAAAATGTATACAATATTATGCATTACACGTGTTAAAATTTTAACTATAAATTATTACAAAAACGTAAAATGTTAATACATTTTATTTATCTTGTACACTTAATATCATGTATTTTGAGTGTTTTGAGAGTGCTAATAATAATTACATTTTCTTTATGACGGAAATAAATTCTAATAATAGTTTTTTTTCCATACAATATGTATATAGTATATTATACACGTACATTATCAGTAATTTATATATAACAATAATAATAATAATAAAAGAACAAATAAGTATTAATATCATACATTATAATATTTAAATTTATAAAATAAATACAAAATGAAATAAAAACGAGACATTTATTATGCTTCTATATAGAACTATAGTATCTAATTTCTTATATATTTCTTAAAACATTTGCCATAAGACTTTTTAAAGAATTACAAAAAAAAATCAATATTTTTTATAGAGTTGCCTGTGGACATTAAAATGTTGGATGGAGAATTTCGCATATAATTTGTAGCTGAATGTTTTGTGTAAAATAAATTTAAAGATCGGTAGTTTAATAGATTTGTTTTAAAATTTCTATTTTACAGTTATTAGTTTACTTTAGCCCCAAATGTGCTACCAATGCCATCGGAATTAGTGCTATCACATCCAGACATCCAGTTCATATATAATTGGTAAGTATCTGAAAATCAATTTAATATTTAAATTGTTGTCCACACATTGCACCTTCTGAGTAATTTTCACATAACTATCGTTGTATGATTATGAAATAAAATGAATTTTTTTTCGAATTTCTACCATATTATTATGAAATACCTATAATAATATACGAGAAGATAAAACATTGATATGAAATATAAAATATCAAGCTATTTTTTTTTTTTGAAAACAAACAATTTAATTGTCTGTTTATATGTTTGGGTTATTTAGTTATTTTCATGTAGAGTATAATATGTGATTCAGTGATCATGTGGGCTAGCTCTGTTTACATCGAATCAAAGAAATAAATAAATTTCATTTATAAAAAAAACTTAAAACCATTTCGAATTTCACACAGCGGGTCAACACATAACGGAATTAATTATTAGTATAGTTCTGACATTCCAGATTCAATTTTACTTCTCCGGTAGTCCGATAAGAATTTCTATGCCAACACGATAATATCCGTCATACGCGATTTCAATTTTTTGCGGGTCGTCCGAGTTGCATCGTTTTTGTTTATTATTCATTGACAATATTTTACGTTGCATGTCTTAAAAATATGACGGATCCAAATAAAAGCCTTGTAATACTGCATAAAAGGTTGTTTTTGTTTTCTTTTTGTCGTTCAACGTGTTAAAACATTTATTGTGTCTTCGAAAATGTGACATCAGGCATGACCTTTTCCGTACAGACACTTTATTGTATCCGGTTTCGAAATATTATTATTGACTGCCGAGTGTTCATGTCTGGTTGTAAATATATATTATTGCTATATATTGTACATCTGTAGGTACCTACGTTTTACAGTGTACATGCACATATGATAATAAATAGGATACATGGCGATCGGCGTGGGTCAATGATGGTCAACACATGTGTTTTTTCGCATTTCCACTGCCTCGAAACCGAAAACTGGCGCCGGACCCTATACACTTATAGTATACATAATAATAACACGCTGCAGGGATATTATCAAGAAACACTGCGTTGACGACGTTACGTGTAATATACTAGTATAATATATTCGGCGAAACAACTACGATCGAAAACCAAGTTGAAAAATAAATAACAATCTGTCAGTAGAAATTTCATCATAAATGATATTAAGCAAAAATGACAAACGAAATCACTTTTTTCGATTTTATAGGTACGTCGACGTCACGAATTTGCACATAGTGCGTACTGTACATAAGGATTGACGGTGAAAACACGATGTTTGCGCACGCTGTTTTTTTTTTTTTACAAAATTCCTTCACAGAATTCCAAAACTATTTTAATAAAAAAGTAAAATCATTCAAAAATTTGAATTTTCTATAAGTGTATAAAAATATAAAAAAAAACATACAATTAAAATAGGAGATAAATAATATCGAACACCCATATAAAACGTACTGAAAGAAAACCGCAGTGCATTGGGCAAACCTAATTGTAACGCACTATCTACATAACATCTTATATGGTGTATTAGTATAAATTATAAATTATATATTTTATCATTAAGTCACCGATTTTAATTTTTTATAAAAACTATTTAACGTTTTAAAAACACAAATATGAAATAATTTAACGTTTTAACGTTTTAAAAACACAAATATGAAATAATTGATAAGATACAATAATAATTATTAACGTATAGTAAGATAAGTATGACCTTTACAGAGTTTACATGAACTAAATAAATGATATGCTATCACTTATCAATATAGTGTGTCGAAATTAAATTAAAACTAACACGATAAGTATCCTGCAAGTGAGTATTCAGTATTTCACTGATAGTTATTACTTATTAGTTATTATTAATATTATTGGTATTTGACTACAAATAAAGAATAATATAGTTAAATATTAAAAAATATTACATTAACATACATTTTTCTCTGTTATATACTATAATAATAACTTGTTAAAATGTATCAATTATTAAATTGTTCTACTAGTTAATAATATTTTGTGTTTCTTATTCATTAATGTATCGTCTTAATGATAAACATAATATCCGATGTAAATACATATAGGTACAACTAATTAATTATAAATCGGTTGTTATACATTTAGTTTGCGGCGTTTGCCTAAACTGTTGTGTAAAATGTGAATAGGATTATTATCCGGTAGAGTAAAAGGCTTGCTATTTATATTTTATTTAAAATAGGTATCTACCTATGGGTAACTCATAAATATTTAAAAATTTAATTTAATTTAATAATAATAAATCATATTGTATTGGCCTCACAAAAAAGCTTCCTACTGTGTACAAGACAAACGGTACTGGAATTATGCCTGGAGCACAAAAAGAATTTGGCATAAATAATCGTAGTAGCTCGACAGGACATCAATAAATTACGTGAGTGCATAAATACCTACTGTTGTTTTAATACTTTATGGTTCTTCTTTTTGCACGTTGGATTCGCATTATAAAAATAATTTTGATGAATCATAATTTATACTACAGAGCACTAATTACCTGCACCCATCCCACCGGTTATTACATTCAGGACTAACGCAAATGGGTATAACAAACGCTTCCGGGGACATTGCAATTTTAATTTTTTGCATATGTGTGGCCCGGTCTGATCAAGTTAGGCCCCAGGACTTAGGTCAAATATTAGGTACATTGTAAAAACTGCTACTGCGTACAGTCTCGAGCATGTCCAAATAATTTGCATTTTGGAATACACTGTATCCCACGTATTTTAGTTAGTTATAAGTCCGGTCTGCACCATGACAATAGAACCAAGTAAATACCTTAGTTCAATAACTAAAATCTTACAATCTTACTGTTATAACTAAACCATATAGTAAACTACCACTTGTGAATCGGAAAATTTCAAAAATTGCTTTGATTGGTTCATAAAAGAAAATTTGATTATTGTGGTGACTATGGTTATATAGTTATTATAGGACTATTTTGGGTATATTCCGTTGTATAAACAGATTATCCTAATATAATATACCTAGGGATTATTCTATATAATATTTCGAATACATATTATATAATCAAATAAACCAAATACTAAAACATTTTTTCTTACATTTTAAGTAAAACAAAGAAATGTAGGCATACGTAGTACGATTTTACAATGATGTATTTATTATATTTTTTTATGTACCAACATGATTTTTAGGTAGATGGATTTGGTTAAGTGGAATAAGTGTGCTAAATATAAAGAATTGGATAAGATATTAGATTTACAATTTTAATTCAAAACGTTGCTGTGATTTCATTTTTCGCGAAATAACGGAAACAGTAAAATCTATATACAGACGCATCGAACAATCATTTCAAGATTGTAACACCATAACTATATAATGATTATTGGCTATCTCCTTCCTCGTTTCGCTCAGAATCTAACAATATATAATTCAGTTTATGATACTATTTGTCTATATGACTTAATATATTCTACAAAGGTAAATAAATGTTTTATATAGATTAATGAATTTATGTTACATAAATCGTATTTTACAGATAGATATAAAAGATAAGAAACTGTAAATTCCGTCAATATAGCTATAATAATAATAATAATAATTAATAGTTAATAATGTAACATTTAAATATTTTACGCTAGGTAATAAAAATCTTTGTACATAAAACGTACTAGTACACGCATAGTCGCTTGATATTTGTATATTATTATATTATGTATAGAGGTGTGTACCAACCAGCGTTTATAATATATGTATTATTATTATTCGCTACCTTACGTCTAAATAATATATTAATTACGATTTTTCGAAATTAACGACGACGCGATAATTTCGCGCGCGACGTTTTAATATAATACCTAATAATAATATGTAAACCAATTTGCAGCTGCAAGTCTAATAAAACTCATGTAGTCATGTCGATTGTTGGGTCGCACTTCTCGTTACCGCGCGCGCGTTCGGCGATAAATACTGCAGCAATGTACATAATATTATAATTTATAATATATTAAAATATATAGCCGGCGGATAAGTGCCATTATAATAATAATAATATAATAAAATACGCGCGCGGTAAACGCATTACATATTATTAACGCGGCGTGTAATGCATAATAAAATGTGTAATACAAAGCGAAACAAAAACAAAACTGGTTTTAATTAGATTTTCATCGAAAAACGAATTTATTACGAGCGGCGGCGGCGGCGACGAGTTTCACCCATGTACGACGTACCTATAGGTTACCCACTACAACCACCACGGGTATAACATATTTTCTACTTGTACCGTGTTTGATGTCATATACCGCGTGGTTTTATAATCGACATCTATACCTAGTCCCCGCGCAGGTTTATTGTGGCGATTTTAATGCGTGTTCCTACGTCCTATACAGATATATGGATATATATACCTGCATTATACGCGTTTTTTTACAAGTGCGTGTACGAGAAAACTAATTAAGAGCCAACCACCTGCTGCGTACGCGCGTATTAATTGATTTCCGCGAGCGGTGGCAATAAACACGTGTACGTTATAATGTGATTATCTTATATTTTAATGACCTTATCAGCTCTCCGTTTGTGATCTACGCGTTTTATTTTTCACGCGTCGAGGCGCTATCAATCGATCGATTAGACAATATTATTATCATTATTATCGTTCCTTTTTTCGTTTACACGGTCGGCGGGACCACGACCAGCGGGGTGGGCAAGCTGCAACTATAATATACTATGTGTTTGATATAATATCATGACGGCGATGATTAACTATAATGTTATATAATTATATATTACACTCGATAAACTAAAAATGTTCCAATATCGAGCCCTTCGTACTACCCTATTATAGCCGCACACCACCGCATATATTATAATATATTTCCGACGACACGCTCAACAAAGACGCGGACATCCGTTGACCATAGTTAGTGATGTATAGCCAAACTCTATAAAATATTTAGAAATCATCTGCGCGTATAAAACATCCGAATAGTCCTCTGATTGCCCAATCTGAATTACAACAACTACTAAAAATCCGGCTAGTCAGCTAGCCAACAGAAAATGGTGCGGATACATTAATAAAGTTATAACTCAAACTAAACTTTAGTCATCATATTATTATCATATGACATACGTGGGAGAATCCAAGCATTAGGTACCTACCACTTTATTAGGTAACATATTTTCCTTTCATAATGATATTATGTTTATCGTAATTGTTAGTAGTATATTATATTATAAGTTTAAACATTGTTGTTCTTTTCTCAATAAAAATATAACCAACAGAATACAAACTACGCAAATACACAATAAAATCATCAAAACGCACTATTATGCATGTATATAAATTTATTTGGAAATAAGTTTAATATACCCACCTTATCTTTTTTTACTCACCTACAGTAAACAACTTATTAGTTATTACAGCCGTTTTAAAATCATTACTTTTCATAAATTATTAATTTTATTCTTTGGGTCAAAAAGCTTGTAAATGTAATCCAATAGGGCTCCTAATATATTGTTACAATGGCAGTTGAAAAATATGAAAAATATATAATAACAATTATTTTTTTATAATCATTCAATTCGAATTTTGGCAAATTACGTAATAATCACGAATATGTGCAAATTATTTCGAGTTAGAAATTCATAAAAGTTTTTATTTTTAAATCTATGATTTGAAAATTGAATACAAAATTCCCCATAAGTTTGTCTATCCTTATCAAAAAAAAAAAAAATTCAAAATTGTCAAAATTGTCAAAATGTAATACAGAGCTCCTGATATATTACTTTAATAGCAGTTGAAAAATATTAAAAATACATACGCACAATTTTTTTTATAACCATTTAAAGCTCTATTTTTGACAACATTTACCAAATTTTTAATTTTAAAATGATTTTGTAGTTAAAAATGTAAAAATGTTCAACTTTTATAGTTAAGTATTGAGAACTTACAACAAGGTTCCACGTAAGTAGATTATTCTGTAACCAAAAAATCTTAAAAATATTAATCACGTTTTTTTTATAGTTAACTGTTAAGTAAAACATAAGCTGTTATAACATAAATCATTGAATTTTAATTCCGAAACACTATCGAGACGCCGCGTCGGGAAGTATATGGCAACCCTAATATATAGCAGAAAATGGACGATTTAGAATATTTAAGTTAGCAGAATAATTGGCCAGTTCACTTTTTGCTACTGCCAATATAATATTATATAGTATACACATGACATATATGAATATAATATAATTCATAAAACCCAATAACATATATATATATACTATACATCTGTTATAAATTATACAAGTCATCTGTCGTGTATTCACACATAAATCACTAAAAAATTTGCACGCTAAAAGACGCCAACATATTATAGGCGATAATACTGTATCACGAACACGTGTAATACATTAATAAGGTCTCCAACCAACATATGTCGTAACTCGTAAGGGACAGTGTTATTTATAGTTCACCACCATGCAAGCGCCACTTAAATACTTTAATTATGTGCACAGCATAATTGGTCAATGCTTCGGACTATACTGCACCTACAATATAACCATTTACCTAATTATATAATTATTGTAAAAAACTGGTCAAGCGCAAGTAAGTACTTCCTCACACGATGTAGTAGCATTGGTTATTGTATTATGGACGATGCGTGCGTTTAAAACTTTAGAATTTAATATATTAACATAACTGTCTACTTATAACTTACTGATGTAGCGATGTCGCATTGACTTTTATTTGAATTTCGAATTATGTAGTATTGTGTCAATAAGTCCTCCACGCGTATAAATACAGTGTGATTCCTTTTAAAGGTAACACTAAATAATTCTGTCCAGTGACATCGGATTAATATGCGGTTTTCGGGAGGGGATAGAGAATACATAAATACACATTTCTTGATGATTTTTACATTTTTAGATCTTTCTGTGTGCGCATGCGCAATACAACTTGCATTTTTTAAATGGCAACAGGTGTTTTGAATACCAAATTCGGATAGACCGAATTTTTTTAAGTCGATTTGGTCCTTTTTACCATAGCTCTAAAATCAAAATTGACCAAATGGCAACCAGTCAATGTTTCGATTAAAATTATTGAATTTTTCAACAATCATGCTAGAATTTTTTGAATTATTATAAAATTTTAAGTATTTTTTTTGTTTCCGTAGTTTTGCAGATATTATTTAATCATTTAAATTTAATTTTGAGGAATTAATTAACCTCAATTAGACGTAAATGTTAGTTCATTTACTAAGAAAAGATTAAACAAACTGATATGATTTATTTATCATAACTTCTATTATTAAAGTTTCTATTTAAATTATTAAGTATTCTAGTATGATTGTTGAAAAATTCAATGATTTTAATCGAAACTTTGCTTATGTTTTGTTTTGGGACCCATCCTAAATTATAGCCAAAAGGTCAGACCCTGGCCACTCGTAATAGTCTTTCCTACTCGCATTTCAATCTTAAACCTGCCGCTGATACAATCGGTTACCGCTTTTATTTTCTGACAGAAAAAAAATGGATTTATCATCACAAGTCTACATCCTATACATATTGAAAATGTATGAGTTTTCGTGTTAAACAAATCAACATATCATATTATATAGGTGCACTGCGGGCTATTAATTTTAATTTTTGCTTTTTCATTTCTTTTCAAATCAAACACACGTACACATTTATGAGAAATAATATGTTAAAAATAAAATGTCCATATATTTTTTGACTCCGGAAAGCGAAAAGGATTTCGGCCTCGCGACTTTAATATATAATATATTATACAGTGCGGGCACCTCATCGGGATGTACCTATAATATATACCCTCCAAAAACATATAATATATTATTGCAAAACGCTGTCGTACGCGCGTCTTATGTGCAATCCAGCTACCTATACCGGCTATACCTTAACGGTTAGGTTAGGATATGATACGATCAACAATATCCAGACACAATTATATACGCTGGTGTGCCACTCTGCCGTAAGATACGCCTCCGCGGTAGGATATTGAAATCTATCCATCATCGACCGCGTAGGTATATACACGCTGTACCACTATATACGTCGGTTTGACGTAGGTACCGCGAGGAATGCTGCGGAGACTTGTACCTATACATTATATTATTTATTATTATTGTTGTTATTATTATTATGCGCCCGCGCGTCGGTAGCCATACCGGCCTGTGCGTTGTATACCCGCCGTGCCGCAGTCGTTATTGCGGTAAATCGTATATTATATTATACGCCTAATTATTGAGCCCCCGGGTGATGAGACAGAGATAGAGTGTGTGTGTGAGAGAGAGAGAGAGTTAATCGTAATATTGTGTCGATACGTCACTCGTCACTCTTCGTCGTGCGCACGACAGCGGCGAGGCAGAATAATATAACGCATATCATAAATAATAAAATATTACGTACCTACAATAACAATAATAATAATAATAATAAACGACGACCACGACCGTGGTAGACGACGGTAATGGGAAAATGGCTACCGGAATTATTGCTGTTGTCAGCTGCAGCAGTAAACGACGGCGATTTTTCATGCCCTCGGTCGCGCCGCGCCGCTGCAGCAGTTCCCACTCATCGTCGACTTCGTTGTCGTCGTCGTCGTTGGATTCCACTGCTATAGGTGCTCGTTATTATAATAATATTAATAATGTATAATATATTGTACACGGCATTATTATTATTATTATTACTGTTATTATCATTACCTATATACTTTTTAGTCTTTTCGCTCCATCACCACAACACACACACACACCTACACGCGTACACACTATACGCGTTACACACTTTACGGCACTCGAATTATATTAACGGCTTCCTACTTACTTATACTCATTGCAGCACTGCTACTGTAAGTTATGATATATTATAATATATTTTAGACAATATAATATATTATACCGCCACGGCGAACAGTCTCTCGTAATAATTCGTTTACTAAATTACCAATTATCGCGACGCGCTCCCGTAAAATCCCGCACACCACATACGTCATAATATCTGTGCATATATATATATATATATAAATATATTCATATATATTGTAGGCCATATAGCGTGTAATATGTACGACGACAACGTGTTAGAATATACCAGATGTACTACACGAGTATCTGTATGTACATGAATAGGTACTATTACAGTATTATATGGTAGTGTATTATAATAATATACAATATAATATATTATAAGCATTAAGAGTGTGGTAAGACATTGACCGGCGGCGATAGCTGTCGTGTTGTATACGCGACCACGACACGTTTTACTACTATTTTAGTATAAGTATTTTACCGGGGCTATATAATAATATGTACTACACATTATACCTATATATAAATATATGGACAACTATACTATCTCACTGGTCATCACTGGACACACTCACCGCATGTAGTTTGTCGCCATAAATAATTCATTTTAATATTTTTGAAAAACGATTTGGGAAAATGTTGACTATGTTCCGGAAAGTCACGCTTTTTAAGATTTAAGCAGGAGTCGAGTGGATCAGTCCGATCAGTATATTAGTAATATTATTTTAGTTATGAGTTCAGCTAGCATATAGGAGAGTCGAGCTTTTATGTATTATTTCTATAAAATATACTATAGTACCTACTACCTAATACCTATGAATAATAATATTTATAGTTAAATAAGAACTTAAATATGGTCTACCAGTCATAAAAAAGTCATGAGAGGGGGGGGGGGTTACGAGGGAAGTATAAGCCGCGGGTAAAAATACAAACCTGAAACAATGAAATCTGATTGATTATCAAACATAAAATGTGCCAAACAGTTATAATTTATCAAAAAGACATAAGCAGCGAGATTTTTTTGTAATTTTTTAAGTAACCTATAGTCTATTACTATGATATTGTTTTGAAATTACTAATTATCTTTAAAACGAAGAGCCAGTAACAATTCACGAGTTTTTAAACAGTTGACAGTTACAGAAAAATGTTCAATTCGAACTTTGGAGGATATATTTTAAAGGAATTTCTCCTGCAGTAAATTCTTTTTAACAAAATGTGTTATTATATCGAATTTAAACTGCAAATGTACCTACTATGTAGTAATAATTTATGTATATAATTATGTACAAAATTATTTTGATATTCATCGGTATTCGACACTTACAAGTATCTACTATTAAAAAATTTCATACATTCTTGGCACTGAATCCACCGTATTATAATTTTATAATATATTAAACTGACTCCATGTACAATTATTTTTCAAATGAAATAATATTATAATTCATCGTATAATTTTTTAATTTAGTATAATACCGCAACACTAGTAATATATATTGCTAGCAATCTAATCAGATAATGTCTGACTATATTATAATCAATAATGACTCTCGACGACTTACCATTGTTCCATTGTTTTAGCAGTATCCAGTCCAATATCCCTCCGTATCCCATTCCTGGAGAAGTGTGGGCCGTTCAAAATAAAATATTATCTACCCCACAATAGTGACGTTGGTCTTCGAAAATGTCCGCTTTAGATTATCTCCGATCGAAAACTATTCAGGTCGCTATTCAACTCTGCGATCAAAACGAAAGAAATAACGTTCCTTTATGGGTATTAATACCCAATATTTAACCCATCATATTCGTGGCCACCTAAAATCGATTACGCAGTATAGTTTAAACGAATTCAAACACATATCACACGCGATCTATACAATAAATTGGTTTTTAATAGTATAGGCACCTACTTATATATAGGTAGCACGTGTATATATAGCTACTAGATATACAATAATATACGCAGGAGATATAGAACAGTATTTAACCTATAAACCATAGTGACTAGTCTATATTATTATAATGTATAATGGTAATAATATTATATGTGTATAGCCGTACAGGCATATAGTAGAAACGTAATAGTGATGTGTAATTAATATATTCGAGCTAAATGGCTATAATACGTTATATTATATAATATCTAGTGCGAGTCGTTAACGATCGTTTTATTCGAGTGTGTGTATGTGATACTTATTTCTTTAAACGACTATGGCGGGCCTTATATTATATTATATACACGCGCAATTAGGCTCTGGATTCGAAAATAGATAGTGGGCGGGAGAGAGATAGACGTGAGGTTAAATGCCGATTAGTCGAGTTTACGTTGTTAATTAATCGACCATCGCCGGAGCGCCCCCTCTTCCCCTCAGTCACCCCAGCAGGGGCTGTTGCACCGCCGAAGGCGTCTGATTTTATAAATTGTATTTAGTTTCTGAAATAATGTTAGGTACCTAATATATATAATATATTACTATATAAGTATTTTGAAAAATTGTATTATCAGTTATTACATAACAATATTATAACTCTATTCACACGCGACGAAGGCTCGTCGACATCGCCGCCGCCGTCATACTAGTACCTATACTACACAAGGTCGTCAAAACAACGACAATTAATATTCTGTTTCCGACAAATCTGCGATGAATAGCATCAATTCCACGAAATTTTCTAAACTGTCAACTGGTGTCACAATGTTCGTCAAGCTTCTGCTGTTTCTGGAGACATTTTCCTGTCCACTGAAAAACTGTTAACTTCAGAAGGTTTATAATGTTTTCTTTTTTTTTTTTTTAATGATATTTGTTATTTATTTTATTCACAATTTGTATGCCAAACGGGTAAACGAAACTAGTTAATTAATAAAACAATTCAAACAATAATTTTATAAATATAATTATGAATATAATAAAAATATACATATGTAAAAATATTGAATGTAGAGTAAATCTAGAAGGTGTGAGTCAGGAGGTAAATATTCTGAGTATGTGATGAAGTGGGTGGTAATGGCCGTAAGAGGTGGTGGTACTGGTGATAACGAAAGATGGTTACGGGTAGAGTACGATGGAACTCAAAACAAACTCCTACAAGACTCTTACGAGAAGGTCTGGAGCATCTAGGGACCCATTTAAAAGCGAAAAAATGAATCTTTGGTCAGATTCAAGGTGGCAGAGGTTTTGCTTTTTTTATTTTTCGAAACCTTGTTTATCCGGTAAAAGTCATAGGTATATTCTATATTGATGTTGACATGTCCAAAGCACATAATATAATTCTATAGCTATTATAACACCAAATATTGTAATACACATTTTTATTTGGCACTTCATTTTCGAGCTAAGACTACATTTTATTTTGGTTACGACAGGTTATTACAACAACTATCATTCATATTTTGAAGTTAAAATTTTATACAACTGCCAAATTAAATACAATCAGTAGCTAAAAAAATACCAAGAATTTTCATAGTAACCAAATATTAGTTTGAATTGAAAAAAGAGAAAACATTATGATCTTATACACAAATTGATTAGATGCTTAAATACATAATTATGATCAATCAAACCTTAATGAAAGGTAACTAACTTTAATATATTATACAGTTACCTTTAGGCTTTAACCTATAATAAGCTGCATATCACACGTTTTGTCTATGTTGTGCATAGATTAGATGGATAAAAAACAAATAGTATGTTAACATTTTCAACAAAAATCTTGATGCAAAAGACAAAGAAAGGAATGAAATAAAGAATGAATGTCTATATTCTATAAGAACACAATACCTATAAAAAAAACTGAAATCTATTGTTTAATGTACCCTGGTTTGAAGAACTTGGTAAAGTTGTTCACTATATACTTACAGTTAATGGAATGTGTAGAAATAGCCTGTATATACCTATTTACGTACGATTTACGAAATTTAGGCATTAATTAATAATTATAATTTATTATAATAAATATGTCAGCAATACATCTTATACGACACACTGGGATCGCTTATTTCTTCGCTATAGTATATGTAATAAAGTTTAAAATAAAACAATTCTACACTCTACGGGGTGAGTGTTGATAATTCGATGATATAAATGTATATAAAAAAATATTTATAATAATATAAAAGATATATAGTTTACACTTTTGAAATATTATGTCACAGTATTCAACTGTATTTCTTTTTTAAATTATTATTATTAAACATTTAAAATAAAACAAGCTGTACAACAATTAAATAATGTGGTACAATAAGTAATTTTGACTATATTATATAATCGTAAAAGACGTTAGAAACATGATGTAACCCATAGGCAATATGAACCTACTATAACGTACTATAACAGTTTAACCTAACGGCCAACCTTATTGTAGTATTATAGCATATTAACTACTTCAAATTAAAAAATTGTTTGGTCGCTAAATCAGTAGGTATTTGTTTTTATTCAAATTTGCTCACATAACTGATAGCTATTATTTCAAGTGATTTGACGAACTAACAAAAAAAAACTTTAATTATGATAAAAATATTGACAAATTCGAATAAAAGTAAATTAATATTTTAAATCGATTAAAAAGAGAATGGACCTATTCCAAAAAGGCTATGAATAGTAAATATTTTCTGGTACCTGTTTAATATTATAACTAAAAAGGATTGTAATATTGTTTATTGTTTTACTTGAAAATCGAGAATTTATAAAATACTATAATATATATAATCTATATTTTCCTTTTTATTGAATAATTGTTGGGTTTTTTTTTTTACAAAACCATAATTATAAATTATAATAATTACAATGTGTACATAATATATTATTATACACTTAAACCTTTAATGCATTAAATATACTTTTACATATTTTAATATTTATAAATTATAATAAATCGAATGGAAATAATTAAAAATACAATAAACTGATTAATGCCTATAGGCTGTAATTTATTATGATAATTACCTTTCTTTGTGTTTCTAATAGGTAAGTATATAGGTCACAAATGCATTTTATTATTTTAACTGAACATAATTATTTTGTTACGTATTACGTGTCAAGTTTAGCTTTTATTGCTTAAGACGTGTTGCGATAATATTATAGGTATGTACAATATACATTATATATATACATACACGTAAATAAACTGTTAACGATAATAATTATTGTCATTCAACACTAATACACAATATTATATTATAGGAAACGACTAATTACTGTAGGTAATTACTAATTTGTAATATAATTACTAATTTGTAATTATCATAAAAAAAAAATACAAACAAAAAAATACTAATTATATGCTGGTATTTATCATATAAACGCCACGTGCATATCCTCTAGTACATAACATTACGTCTATAATACTCTAATTTATTGTAATCGCCGTGCGTAACGACCCAACGGCGATGATTGCCTCTATATAGGTTTGTTTTTTTCACGATTATTTATTGCGACGGCTCGTGGTGATTTGCAGCTATTTAGTACCTAGGTATTTACTGTTGTGACTGGCCGTGTATAACAATACAAACTATTATTATTTTACTACGCGCAGACAATATCGACAACCGTAACTATAATACAGTACAACTATACATATATAATATATAATTTATATTTATATACAGTGCGGAGCATTAAAACTATTTAAAAGTGTTTAAGTGTAAAGCACCTGCTATAGAGTATATAGACACTCTATGGGGCAGGTATACCGTGACAACGACGACGTCACCTGCGCCACTGGTTTTTTCTCTTATACCATTCCTAATTTGTTACAGCTCGTGTTTTCGTATACGCTTTTGTTGTAAATGTCCTCATAATGATATTATTATTACCCATCTTTGTTTTGTTTTAATTTACAGTCAAATTATTTTTATGTGGCCGCTTGGCACTTACAATACTTACCTATAATACATTAATACCGTCGGTTACTTTTCACGAAAAAAATGAAATACCTACGGTATTGTGTTTTTGATAACCCGGTATTCAATTAAACGATTATCGATTAATCCGTTTAAAAATACTGCTCTAATATATTATACAGCAATGAGCAGTATGTACATTGACGTGCAGACTGGCCATCGAAACGGGAGCTGTGTAACAAATCATCATGGCCCACGAATGTGGAAGATATCACTGTCAATGACATTGGCGGCTGCTATGGGGGAAGGAACCGTTGACCCCCTTGAAATTGTTTAAACCGCATGTCTATATGTTACTTATCAATTTAGTATCATGCATAATGTATATTGCATATCATATAGTTAATAAAAATATATGTATTTATCTAGTAATATTATATTATGCTATTGACGATTGAAAGTGATAAGATGTAACGGGGACGCTGTGTATCATTTATAAGTTATTTTACTAGTTCCCCGTTTTAGAGCCCCCCCCCCCCCGCTGGCCTGATAATTGATAAGCTTTCTATCGCCAATAGGTAAATGAAAATATAGAGGGATACATACTTAGGAGTTAGGGTATACCAATATCAGCAAGCCAAACATACTTTAATTTGGCCTTTGAATTTTTATCTTACCCCTGGTGGGATTTTATCTTGCGAAATCCTATACTCTGTTCCAAAAAATAAGACAACATTTTTAACTATTTTTTTTTTTTAACTAGACCGAACCTGTCCACAACGGCGAGATCAGAACGTCATGGTTATAGTGATTACGTTGTGTTGAGGTACACACTTTACACTCTAAACTCCCGACGTTATTCAATTGATAAAAGGCAAAGGGGGCCATTAACACTGATAAACTTAACGGCATGGGGTTTCTACGAATTCCCTATAAATACGAATCTTTCCATGCCAAATTTTGTATTTTTTTTACTTCAGCACATCCAAACATTGTAGTTTTCATTAAACAATAAAAAAGTATTAACTATGCAGACGAATTGTTACGTACAAATGATTTCTATCAATAATAATGAAAGTAGGATAATTAGGTAGAACATGGATAACACAAAAATAATATACTATTTATAAATAAAAAATAGATTTATACATCGAAAACCAAATTGATAAATATAATTTTAACTTACATTAGATACCTTAATTGTATTACATTTAATTTTATACCAACAACGACAATCTTTTTTTAAATTGTCTTAAGAGGATTCGATACCGTGATTTTCTGTTTTTGTCGAACACACACGCGACATAGTATTTTACTATTTTAGTCGAGTTTTTTTACTAAACATACCAATTGATCTAATGAAGCGATAAGAATTCTAAACAAATTTGAATTTGTCGTCAAGTCTACTTGAAATCGATTTTCCCACATTTTTGACTTTAACTTCTTCGAAAATTGAAATAGAACAATTTTTAAATACTCTTTTTTAATACGACATTTTTAGGAATTTGGGGGATAGTATCAAAAATGTGGGGAGGTAAATTTCCGGTATTACCTATTTATTCTAAAATATTGGAAATATTTAAGTTAACCACATTTAAATATTGATATTTTTAATTTTCGGTACATTTCAACAGGTACCTAAGGTACACCTATTTACCCACCATACCTATTTATGAACATTTTCATATTTATCTCCTGATAAGTAGTAATAATAAAGGTCACTTGGCTCCTATTGCCATTCTTTATAGGTACATCGTTTTACCACGACCTTTTGAGTTATAACCTACACAAACAACCCCTGTTATAAAGCCCATGCGGTGTGTAAAAACCGAAGCAAAGCACCGTGAAATTTGTCTCACGAAAACTTACTCTCCCCCTCGTGGTTCCTCCGGCTTCCTAAGACTGCCCGTCATAAAAAAAAAAAAAACTTATAACTAATAATAACGACGGACGACGATATAATAATAAACGATCGCGGTTGATTTTTATTTTTTTTAATTAAATTTCCCACACCGCCGCGCTACCGCTTATAATAACATAACCCGGTGGTGTGTATAGTAATTATAGGCCAAGGTCAGCGGCGGCGGCTTCGGTTAATTCGTTGGAAACGCTAACGAGTATCCGCGACCGCGCCTCGCCGCCGCCGTGATTATAATTAAATTACAAAATATTACTACAAGGTACCCGGGCGGCGCGCGCGATATTATGATTATTATTTCGTTTATTATATTATGGTAATGAAGGACGCCGGCGGCAGCGACGACAACGATGACGACGATGACGATGACGACGACGACGACTACGACGACGACGAATAACTAGTTTCTACGCGCGCATCGTGCACCTACATTATAATATTATATAGGTTCTCTGAGTAGATGTTATTATACGTAAATAATATTATATCGCAATGCAGGTACCTACTGTTATTACCTATTAGACGGTTAATTTTTTTCTCTTGTGTATAGGTAGGTAGGTACACCCCTCGCCTACTCGTTCGCTACTAATTTTTCCATTATTATTCTCGTCGTCATTACCCCGTCGCCCACCGCCGCCACCGCCGCCGCCGCCGAGTTTGGTTAATGAAATTCTCCGGCGTACGAAATTGGGCGTAGTCCGCCGCCGCTCATCGGCACGATGTATAATATTTTAATCTCGGCACCGGAATATTCGGTATTTAGATATAATATATTATATCTAAAATAGGCATACGTATTATTTAGTACCTATATGGGTATAATATAGATTACCCTATCGCTGGCTCGCTTGCGCACCCGGTCCGGACGACGGGCCACTAATCACTGAAAATTATAATTATTATTGTGCGTTTGTACGGATTGTATATTATGGAAATTAGAGAGTTCGTATACAGCTAATGGACCCTGCGAGTAAGTGTATTCATTTTGAAGACGCGCGGACGGCAGGAAATTTGTTTTGCTTAGACGTACACGTTCCTCTGTACCAGTGGCTATTATTTGGGATGGAAGGGTTTGGATAAACATAGGTACAGGTCGCCCCATCACAAAACAACGATTCTAAAAATATTTATGCGGACAAATATTTTCTATAACCCACTCGTATACACGGTATACCAGTGTATTCACAAACTATGGTACGCGTACCACTGGTGGTATACGGAAGGCCGTGTGCTGGTAGTACACTAGTACGGAAGTTAATAAACAATTATTATTACTAATGTTTTTAACAGATCTAATATTGTTTTAGGTTTAGTGTAAATAGATACTAAATAGTAAATACTGATATATTGTTAAATGTACCAAAATTATTGTCTGTATACATTATATTATTACCGTTATAAATCTATTGAAATTTTGAATAGTTAAATTTTTAGTCATAAGTGCCAAGTGGTACACGACTGATTCGTAATACACATGAGTGGTACGTGAAATAAAAGTTTGAGGTCCTCTGTAGTATACACTGTATAATATATTATACAATTTGAGTGCATATACTGTGAACACTGATGCGCTTGTGATATGCTTTACGTCGATACTGATCGTTTTTAATTTCTAATAATATCAAAACACCGGGAAAATTGATAAATTGCTAGATAAAACACTTTTTCCGGAAATGAAAATACCTATAGAGTACAGTCTAATTTTTATCGCTTGTGTTCATTTATTACATTTACATTATATCATTCATAACTATTGCCGGAAGTACCCATAACCTGTAGTGAATAATTCTATAAAAGTATAAAACACATACATGTTATGCATGTCAATAACATAATTGTTGACATCTAAATCTAATCTTTACGGTGGACCACGTTTCCAGTAAAAAAATGAATTTTACCAGTCTAACCAGTTGTAACCGCGACACAAGAGGAAGGGAAATATTACAATATTGGCTACCTTCTCCCCTACCTATGAACATTGTATAATATTATGTATAATGTATATCAATTATTATTAAATAAAACCTCGGCCCCATTGACCGGTAACCCTACTGCCCACCATAGGTCATTACGTAGACACCTACACGGTTACACGTCGTGATCGACAACGTCAGCTAATCATGCGATTATCGTAATTAAATTCATCGTATTAATCGTTACATACATATATCGTGTGTGTGTGTGTGTGTGTGTGTGTGTGTGTGTGTGTGTGCGTGCGCGTGTGTGTGCGTGTGTGTGCAGCTGTATGCATTACAACTTCCGAGTTTTTACATTAGTTTTGGGTTATATTACTTCTTTAAATTCATCACATAGGCACACATTACACGCACTGCGCTTAATTGTGCATTGTATATTTTATCGTTTACTAGTGTTGTGATTATTGGAGAATATCTACTCGCCACAATAATAATCAATCAATTATAATTTATAAGCCCGTGTATTAATAGTTTTTTCCTGCACATGTTAGGAATCAGGACTGCGTGTGACTACGGTACATAAAACGATGACCGCCAACGACTGACTGTACCTTACTTAATAATTGCTAGCAATGGCCTGCAATGATCTACGACCCGAGTATTGTATAGTGTTGTAACTTGTAACTCGTAGGGCGTATTAACGTTTAGCGTAGCGCATGTTTAGGCCAACATGTCATCAAATCGTATATATACATAGGTTATATAAAGAATCAAGATGTATCAGGACATAAGCATTATTTATATTAACTTTGCAAATGTTGGATTAAAAACATAATAATATAGTTTTATTCATTCACTTCAATCAGGTTCGTTACACTAGCACCACAACCTAAACTATTTTCTTCAAATTTGGTCCCATACTTTAGTAACCGATTAGTAACCATTCGTAATCGAAAATTTGGAATTCGTAACCTAAACCGAGTACCAGGAAAACCGTTTTTCCCAACTGGGTGCTGATATTGTAATCCTTAATATACTCTTTGAATATATTTTTATCAAGTATATACAAGCATATCCTTGATTAAAAGTACTTTGGATAATTTTTTAACATGAATATATAAAACATTTTTTATTTTTTAGCTTTATTCTTCCACAATTTTAAATTAGTATATTTTTATATTTTAATTTTTTTACTGAATATAAAACAAAAATATATAAATAAATGTTGTTAAGTATTAATATAGGAATACCTAATTTATTTATTATTGTATTTTATCTAATAAATTATTTTTTATTCAATAAAAAAATTGCTTTAAAAAATAATTATTTTTACTTTTTACTTTTAACGATTTTCTTAAAAAGACATAATATATCCTATTCACTTTTTGTACTGTCAACTAAAAATGTATCAAATAAATAACATAATTATCTATTTCGTATCAAAAACAATGTCATTTTTATTTATTTAAAATAAATACAAAGTTTAAAAAAATATTTAATTTTAAAAAGGAAAAAAATTAATTTATTAATATTTTATATCTTATTTATATCTTTATTTTATTTCTTCAGTCAATTGAAAAACAAATAATATAAAAAAAGAAAAAATGTATAAGTTAAGAGGTTTTATCAATTTTCATGACAGTGAGAGAAGTGGTCTTCGATGTGCTGTTGGACACTATACTGCATGTTTTTATAAGTCAAATCAAAAATGGGAATTATATGATGACACAAAAATGAAAATCCAAAACATAAATCCTTCAAAAAAACAAGATATTGAAGTTCTAATTTTCACAATTTAATGCAATATATTATTTTATCTTAATTTATTTTTTACTTAAACAAAAGGTACAAACTTTATTTTTTATTGTTATTTATATTTTAACAGTTACACAGTGTAGAGCACTACTTATTATGATTTTTTATTTCATATAGATAACTTACAAATGAAAGTATTTATTATATAGCTTGGTTAATACTTGATTTTAGAACAAAAGTTTTCCTATAGTAATTACTATATCCTATAAGATCTTATAGAAATAACAACTAAGATATTTAAGTAAAACAAAAACTATATTAACAAATTTATTTTAAATTTAAAGCAAAGCAAGGAATGATTTTGTTTTCAATACGAAATAGATAATTGTGTTATTTATTTGATACATTTTTAGTTGACAGTACAAAAAGTGAATAGTATATATTATGTCTTTTTAAGAAAATCGTTAAAAGTAAAAAGTAAAAATAATTATTTTTTAAAACAATTTTTTTATTGAATAAAAAATAAAAAATAATTTATTACACAAAATACATCTTTATTTTATATAAAATACAATAATAAATAAATTAGGTATTCCTATGTTAATTCTTAACAACATTTATTTATATATTTTTGTTTTACATTCAGTAAGAAAATTAAAATATTAAAATATACTAATTTAAAATTATGGAAAAATAAAGCTAAAAAATAAAAAATGTTTTATATATTCATGTTAAAAAAACTATCCAAAATACTTTTAATCAAGGATATGCTTGTATATACTTGATAAAAATATATTCAAAGAGTATATTAAGGATTACAATATCAGCACCCAGTTGGGAAAAACGGTTTTCCTGGTACTTGGTTTAGGTTACGAATTCCAAATTTTCGGTTACGAATGGTTACTAATCCAAAGTATCATAAAGTATGGGACTAAATTCGAAGATAATCGTTTAGGTTGTGGTGCTAGTGTAATGTACCTACTTCAATCGCCTCCGATCTCCTTTTTAACTATAGTAAACCTACTAAAATAGATTGCTAAAATAACTAATATTATATTGAAAAACAATAAACAATATGTGTACTACTTGGAAGTTGGAAGGGCGCACATTAAGGGGTGCAAGCGGGGACATGTCACCCATCTAGACAAACGTGAAATGATACCTATTAAAGATTTAATGTTTTAGTTTTTGTGCTGCCATCACCATTTTGGGCGGTAACACTGTTTCGATTTTCTTCAACAGTAGGTATCTTGTTCGATGATAAAGTGAATCTAATTATTGGCGCAATAGCATTTTCTATATACAGAAAATTGTCAACATAATTTGATTTGTTTTGAACTGTAGTAGTATATATTTGTATGTTCTGAGCACCTTTTTTACAGGGAGATTTCTTCAGTTCAAGTGGACATTTCTACATGCCCCACCGTGTAACACAATTTTTTAAAAAGTATGACACTCACATAAACTGTTATTATACTTTTTAAAAATTTGTGTTACAGGGTGGAGCTTGTAGAAATGTCACCTTGAACTGAAGAAATCTCCCTGTAAAAAAGATGCTCAGAACATACAAATATATACTACTAACTGTTTAAGAACATATTCAGTTTCCAATTTTAGATTCTGAGCGAAGCGATGATGTATTGATTTTACAATCAATGTGTGTTTATTTTTTTATTTTTTTTGTGTCTGTTATCACTTTTTAGGACAGTAAAAGTGCTTGGATTTTCTTCAACAGTAACTTTTTTAATAGTAAAGTAAATATAGTTGGTAGTTTGGGGGTCAAAAGTAAAAATTTCCCAGTAGTTTTCAAAAGTGACTTGAAAAACAAAATAAAAATTAAGGAAAAACGGGAATTTTTACGAAAAATCTGTTTTCGAGAAAATTGATTTTTGGTGCAACTCTAAAACAAATGACCGTTAGATACATGAAATTTTGACTGGATAGGTGTTTATATTAGCATTTTCTATACACCATAACATTTTCCAAATATTTTGACTTATTTTGAGCTGTTTAGGGACATTTTCAGTTTCCATTATTTTTAGTTTTTTTTTCTATAAATATCAATAAAATTTTATTTGTTGGGTAAAAAAACGTGAAAATCGAATGCAAGGCTCCTGATACATCGTTACAATAGCAGTTGAAAAATATGGAAAATAAATAGGCAAAGTTTTTTTTTATAAGCATTTAAAGTTCGAATTTCGACAAAATTTATCAAATTTAAAATTTAATAATTATTTTGTAGTTAAAAATGTTTAAAATATTCAACTTTCATAGCTAAGAATTGAAAATTTAAAACGAGGTTCCACATAAATAGGTTATATATAAATTACTTTTAACTAACAATAATTCACAATGATATCATAAAAT
This sequence comes from Sitobion miscanthi, assembly GCA_008086715.1. NCBI lineage: Eukaryota > Metazoa > Arthropoda > Insecta > Hemiptera > Aphididae > Sitobion > Sitobion miscanthi. Next base: position 15,356,209 of record CM017804.1, read on the forward strand.
ATACTTAGTAATATCATAGGCTGACTAACCTTCGCTCAGAATCGTTTTTCTTATACAATGATATTATATCATTGAATTCAAAATTAACACCGTCCATAACAGTGACCCACTTGTAACCTACTGTACAGCTGAGTGACACCCACTGGCCCACCTTACTGATGATATTATACTACATGACATATTGTAAGTATATAACATAGAAACATCGTTTATCTATGGTGTAACTATATCTATTTTCTGTTATTTAATAAAAGCAATTTTGTTGGTTTTTTTTTTTATGATATCGTCACCCCCTACGTTGAGATTGATGGGCGTCCTTGATTGTCTTCTTGTATTGTTTTAGTGTAAAATAATACAATATACAAAAATAATTAATAAGCCATACAATACAATATTTACAACAACAAAATATTATAATTTATAACGAATTATGACATAGGTATACTAGTACGTTTTGACCTATTTTGTTTATTACATTTTATCTATTCTTTTCACAAGTCAATAACATTTTTTGTTACATAATATATTATTTAAGTTTAGACCATTGACGCTAATTACTATAAAAACCGTAACCGAAATCGCTTAGAACATAGGCGAACTGCGAAGTGCAGAGTACTTATTGATAAATGCAGGTAACAGCTAGGCCTATATATAATTATATGTATGGTTCTCTTGACAACTGTCGTGCATAGTGAATTTACAACAAACAACTTCCAACTAAATTATTGGGTGTCTGTGTTGCTTCTTGGACCTCTCTTACGCCTGCACTATTAGTCGCATATAAATAAATTATAAAGTGACGGCGGCGGTCGTTGCACTGTAGGGTAGCACACGCGTGCATTACACACGAGCGATTAACCACCGCTTCATTCTCAATTTCTACTGATCATCCACGTACAAATGTATAATAGAATATAATGTGTATTATAATAGACCACCTGATCACCTTTAGATATTACAATATTATACACGAGGGCACGGGGCGACACCGCTATTTAGAACTATATATTTACACGGCTGAGCAAGTTAACAATTTTTTTTTAACTCGTTAAGTTAATAGAGAAAAATTTAAGTTAAGTTAAAAGTAAACTTTATTTTTTTTAACTTGTAAAAGTTACAAGTTAATTAGAAAATAAAAGTAACTTAACTTAGTTAAAAATAAGTTACTTATTTTTTTTTTAAATAAAATTAATAATTATACCTACCTACCTTTTTTTAAAGCTCACAAATAACATAATAATTCAATAAATCAATAAATGTCTTACAATTTTTAAATAATTATATTATTTACACCGACGGGTCAAGTTATCGCTGTAACTCTATGAATGAATTAAAATATAATAACAAGTTATAATGATTAGGTATAGGTTAGGTTATATGTCGTGTATGATGGGATAGGTACTGGGTAAATTATTATATTTTTCTTTTATTAATGACGCGGTTACCCCTATAACATTTCCGTACATAATATTTTCTGTGAATATGCAATATAATAACTTACTATAATTATAAATTATTATTTACTAAAATATATTTAATATTTTGGGGTTTTTTTTTTATATAACTAATTTTACAAAATTGAATTTATTTTAAATATGTGGTTTGGGAAAAAATTAACTTAACGTGCCAATAAAATGAATTAACTCGTTAAGTTACTGGATAACATGGAGGAAAATGTAACTCGTTAAGTGAGAAGTTACTTCTAAAAAAATAGTAACTCGTTAATTTACTTAGTTAAAAGTAACTTAACTTTAACTTATTGACTTGTTAATTCCCAGCTTTGTATATTTATATAAAAACCTTCCCCGTATATTGTATATAGTTCCAGCTGTTCAACAACGACGACGATAATTAGACACTTGTAGCATTGATATGCATATATATATGACGACGACTAGATAAGTAATGTCTTGTATAGGACGTAATTACTTACAGCTCATTACCTCATTTTTAAATCAATTTAAATATCTTTAAAAGAATTTTATATAAGCTATTTACCAGCAAACTCGCTAATAGCAACATAAATCTAGTTTATTCGCCATACTAAATACGAAATACCGATTAATCACACGGATTGAAAGTATAATATTGATTATTTAATTGTGTATACTTTTTTCAAGTGATTGAGAAACGGCCAAATTTTTGCAGTCTTGTAGTATAATGTAGTTATAATTATTTGTTAAATATTAACTCGCAATATAATGATCTTGATCTTGTGTTCACTTAACTCGACTCAACTTGATATAATTATTTTCATTTAACTTGCCAAAGTTTAAGAATAATATTATGTAAAATGTATTGCATACCAATATAGGTAATTATATTCATTTGTAAATCATCATAATATTTTTTTGGAAAGAATAATTAAAAGAATGTGTATGCAGTTGTAAAATACATAAATTATATAGGCACTAACACAAGCGGATCTATTATCTATATCATGAAGATTATACAGTATATCCTATGATAATATAACATACGTAAAATCGTGTAGGTACATTTTGTAAACAATTAAGGACAGCACTCAATAGCACTATTCGACCTACTGATAATTGATAATAATATTTAGTGTTGGACGAGAATTGTTTTTTTTAATTTCGAGTCGAGTCGAGTTCAAAATACAAGTACTCGACAAATGCCGAAAATTAAAAATAATCAAGTAATCAACAAATGCCGAGTATGAAAAAATTGGAGTATTCGAAAAAAGGGTCGAGTACTGGGAATTACTCTAGTATTTCAAATTGTACTAGAAATAGATTTTCTAAACATTTTTAATTTTCTTTCATACAAATCTTGCCCTGAAAATTACAAACATGAAAATGTAAACTATCAAGTATCACTTCCTGGCATTCAGCTTATCGGAAATATTTGGGTCCTTTCAGTTAATTATAGTTTTAACATTTATTGTTGAATAATAATTATTATAATTTATTATAATTATTTAAATTTTAAAAATAGTGAAACGAGTATTCGCTGCAGGGCCAAGACTCGATTGAATGCGAGTATTCTACGAGTAACCACGAGTATAAAAAAAAAAATTCCGTCAAGTCGAGTCGGGTAGTACTCGAACTCGACTCGAAAATTTTTCCAAAGTCAAGTATTCGACGTGCAACACTAATAATATTATTATATGCCTATATTACGTGTACCGCGATACCTATAATGATACATTGACATGTACGTGTAAGTAGTTAGTGAGTGGGTCGGAATGCTAGCGTACGTATATACATCAAAAATAACAACAACTACTACTACTACTACAACAACAACAACAACAATAATTGAATATTTATTGTACTTATAGGTACTGCGCGTACATAGACAACAGCCGGGTCCGTATTACAATAATTATCGTCGTTATTTAATGATATTTAGTAATCGCGGGCTCGCGCACACATAATATATAATATATATTATTATTATCTACTACTATTTATGTACTACACGCGGTATTTTCGTCGTCGTTATTATTAATCATCGTCTAAATTACATTGGCCCGCGGCGGTCTCATACCTACGTTATGTAGAACCGATGATGGACAACGGACGGACGGACGGCGGCGGCGGCGGCGGCGGTCTTCGGCCATATAGGTATCTGGACCTCGGGGTGGGGGAGAGACGGAGACGGCGTGATCGACGGAAAGAGAGAGAGAGATCGTGCGAGAGAGAGTTTTGAGTGACGGATCGACGTCGAGAGAGACGGAGCGATCGATGGAAAGAGAGAGAGAGAGACGGACGGACGGACGGACGGACAGACAGGCAGACAGACAGACTTGGAGATAAATGGAGAGAGAGAGAGAGAGAGAGTGAGCGAGAGGCCGACCGCAGCTAACTAACCGGCTAACTAAATCGATTAGCGCGCGCGCGCGAGAGAGCTGCTGCCGCGGCCGCTGCAACCGATCCGTCGTATAATAATATAATGATGATAATATCGTTGCCGCTGCTGATACCCGCTCGCTCGCGCGCGCGCGCGCATGGGCTCTTATCGTATAATAATAATATAATAGTTATTAACTCTCGAGTCCGGCAGCGGCGGCATTAAATATAAATTACACACGTACGAGCCCGGCACATACGTGATATTATGACGCGCGTGTGTGTGTGTGTATGTGTTGTGTAATTGTGTGTGTTGTGCATGAGTGTGTGTGTGTGTGTTGTGCAGTTGTGTATTTTACATGTGTGTGAGTGTGTGTGTGTGTGTGTGTGTGTGTGTGCATGTGTGTTTTATACTTATATACATGGGTAATAATGTGGATATGATAAAGCAACGCATGTATAATATATGTATATGTATATTATATATTTTGTTATAATATATATGTGCGGTTGGAGCGGGCGGCGCGGGGAGAGAAAAAATATTATTAAATTCGATTAATATTTAATAACCACCGACTGCGAGACGTTAGTGTGCGCGTGCGTGCGACCAAGTGTGTGTGTGTGTAGGTGTGTGTGTGTGTGTGTGTGTGTTTTTAGTTTATTAATATACTGCTGCAATGAAAACAACTACTGTAGATTATAATTTATAATAACATTACCGGCGGAGAGGGCGACGTCCGATCAAAGCGGTCCGTCTGTATGAATACGTCAAAATATATTACAATATATAAAATATTTCATATTATTTCTTCACATTTATCATTATTATTATTAATATGTGTTATTGATAATTGGTAATGAGAGTTTTTGCAAACGATTCGTTTTGTACATCTGTATAAAATATAAAAAATATATATACCTAACCTACCTGCTGTATACTTCGCCCGGGAAAAAAATGAACAAATATAAAATTCGGTGCTATTTATTCGACATACCTCTGTTTTATTGTACTTACCTCAGTTCACGGGCAAATGTTAGCGTACCTTCACTCTGTGAAGTATTTCGACCAAGATGTGGGTAACGCGCCTGTGTCGCAATGGATATAGCGCTGCAGTTTATTTTCGAACGTGGTTCAAAACTTCAGGCTATACTCTAAAATCTAAATACTTTCCTGTTATATTTAAGAACAATCTCTGATATTTTCGTAATAATATCGGAGAGTAGTTTTTGAAAGTAGTTTCGGTAAGCTGTCTGCTATCAAACCTACGGAACCACCCTGTTTAATTTATAAAACGTTTTCCGTTTTTCCATTATTTAATACAAATATACAATATCTGTGTAAACCCAGTTTAAATCGGTTAATTCATTTCGAAGCCTTTCCCAGACAAACGACCATCCAAATGTATCTGTACGTGTTTCATGCAATATTACATTTAATCGTGTACGTTTAAAAATTACAGCGTACCTATATATTTTGAATACTTTGAATTTGTGATACTCAGGATAAATACAAATTAGATCATAAATAATTTCAAAAGAGTCAATTTTCTAAAACTTTGTGGTAAGCCATGGAATAAGTAGAATGTATACGTACCTACAATTTTTTAGCCATGCTTTCCCTTGAACAGGTGACATATAATCGATTGTGAGAAAAACTAAGGTTTTCTAAAGAAATCTTCGCCACCATTTTTCATATTAAGTTCTCATGAAGATAAAAAATGCCCAATCATAACCTAACCAATTACCAATACCAACCCTATAATAAACAAACGAAAAAAATAATCGATTTTCGTTACCCGAAACAAATTTATGTGAGTAAATTTAGGGGATGAATTCCGTGATGCAAAATTTAATTTTTTAAATGGGACTCGTTCCTGAGATTAAATAAAAATTTGTTGATCCTGTATGTTTGATTTTCTGAAAATTGACAATTTAACTAATAAATAATAATAATAATTTTAAAAAAATTCCCATCAGTAAATTATTACTCCTAAATCCTAATTCAGAATAAAACGTTAAACATATTTTTTTGCGCAATTGAGGAATAGCAGGATAGGTACCAGCTACAACTGACAACATAGACGTCTCGAGGTCTGGAGAAGGGGAAGGGGAAGGGGGAAATATAAATTTTATATTTTTGAAAAAGACTTAAGACATAAACAATTTACTTATATAACAGAAATATGGATATTAAATGGCACAGAGAGGGGGGGCAAGGGGACGTGTCTGGCTGACAATGAAATAAATTATATAATCTACTGTGGTCTGTGATGAAGTATATAAGATATCCATCACAGACCATAGTTTTTTAGTCGATGAGATAAAGGCGTGTTACTTAAGAGGATATCAACGCACTATTTGTTTTCTCTCTCTATAGCCAACGCGCAACATAGACAAAATGCATTTGCGCAGAATCGTTTTTTCTATGTTTTTAAGTAATCTTAGAGTATTTGTAGAGTCTCAAAACAATCTAAACACAATTTAAATTTACAACATTTTTTTGTTTATTTTGAAAGTCGAATACAAAGTCAAATAGCAATAAAATATAAAATCGATATGTCATTCCCTCAAAAATATTATTATCTATCTTTTTTGTAATGGGTAATTTTACTCTGAAATTACTTAAAAACATAGAAAAAACGATTCTGCGCAAATGCGTTTTGTCTATGTTGCACGTGGGTCAGAGAGAGAGAATAAATAGTGCGCTGACATCCTCTTAAGAGGACGCTATACCCGTATGGGTTGTCTCCGTCTTACAAATGTACAACATAGAAAAAAAATGTTTTGCGCGGGATAGAACCACTCCCTCGGTATTCATAGAAGAATTGCCAAAATTCTACAACGCATAGGGAACAATAACTTTATCTGTGTCGTAGCCTTTTTTATTTTTTTGTTAGCATTTACCAATAATATTTAATAACTAAATAAAAAAAAAAAAAAATCTTATGTTCTCAAACTGATAACTTTAATTTTATTTATGTTATGCTAATGATAAAAACGCTACGACACAGATAAAACTGTTCCCTATGCGTTGTGGAATTTTTTGTAATTCTACTATAAATACCAAGGGAGAGGTTCTATCCCGCGCAAAACCGTTTTTTGTTTATGTTGTACATATTTTGTAAGACGGAGACAACGCATGCGGGTATAGCGTCCTCTTAAAAATCGAGTAGGACGTTTTACTTTTTCATTTTTATAAATTCCTATAGTCTATTTTATCACTTTATATTTCAGTCATACTTTTACTTTACTAAGTGTATTTTTAATATTTTATTTTTACGTAAATACGTTTTATCATGTTTAAATGATATTTAATTCAGTAAACTCGGTAGCCCGTGCTTATGCTAAATGTATAGACAATTATGTAACATTAATGTTATTATAACACCTACATTGTACACTATATTATATTATAGTTACACTGTAAGAGTACGGCTGATGAAAACTGCAGTGTTATTTATTAATGTTAACGCCCATGAGGGTTCAAGTACAGTATAATAATACTACAATCTTGAGTTTAAATGTTTAATAGAAAACAAAATAGACATGTTAATTATCTAATAATAGAGATCAATGATAGGTTAGATGATTACTAGAACAAATAAAATACATAATTTAATATGAGAAAAGTTTAAAAAGTATAAAATATTTATGGGCTAGATTTGTTTATGCATGTGTGCTGCGCGGTAAGTATAGTTTAAATAATGCTTTAATTTTCAACTTCAGTTGGTATCTTTTTTAGTAAGAAGTGAATATAGGTAGTTGGTGTAATCAAGAGGTAAAAATTCACAGTTTTCAAAAGTGTTGGAAAAAACTAAAAAAAATTAATGAAAAACTGGAATTTTTACGCAAAATTAGGTTTTTGACCAAATTGAGTTTTTTTTTTTATGTAATTTAAACAAAAAAAAACTGTACATAGGTAAAATAAATTACCAAATGTTTATATTAGCATTTTATATACATCATAATATTTTCAAAAAATGTAGACGCTTTTTAAGTTTTTTTTATGCATAAGAAATTACTTATATCTATTAGTATTTTTTAAATTACTGTCAATAAAACATTTTGTATAAAAACTTGTAACTTTAATACATGACTGTTCATAATTTTTTTTTTTTTTTGTAACTTAAAGAAAGAGTTAAGCGTCAATTGTAAATTCACAATAGTTTTTTTATGAGCGTCTGAAGTTAGGATTTGATAAAATTCGTAAATATCACGAAAATTTACTGGATTTTACCATATTTTGAGTTAGAAATTGATAAAAAATTTTCTTTTTATATTTGAGTTTAGAAAATTGAATACTAGTTTACTTAAGTTTTTCTACCTTAAACAAAAATAAAGTTTAATGGAAAGTCAAATTAATTTTTTATGATTGATTGATGTAAATTTTATTCAGTTATTCTATAATTGTTATTCCTCATTTCAACTTGCATTTTGCGTTTTCTCTCGATATTCAAGATATGTTATGTAACTCGTGCAATGAAGACATTTTCGATGATGATGATGCGTTAAAATGCTCAGTGTGCAATGAGTTTTATCATTTTGTGATACGCCTGAAGCGTGAGACTTCTATACAAAAAAAATACAATATCCTTCGTCATAAAAAAAAATCTGAAAATCTGAAAACAACTTTTTATTTTTTACTAATAAACGAGATCATAGAGCTTATGGTTTTCCGCTAAAATATACACAAACATCCTTCGGGCAACTTCTTGTTAATTATCTGGGTCCAACTTCTCAAATTCTTACAGTGTACAAAAAAAATATTCATTCTGGTTGTTTTATCGAGAGAAAATTGGTTTATAATTGGCTGTTTTCCAATTTATAATATGATAGTAATTACCTATTAAAGATATAATTACATTACTAAATGTTCGTATTAAGTTAATACTAAATACATTTGGTATAATAACTTTTATAATTTTTGTTCTTATTAATTTATTATTAATTTCATGTATTAAATTTTTTCATACTATTCTATAGTCCGTTTTCACGTTCTCTCGCTTCTCGTTTCTTAACATGTAAACATAAACTGTTTTAGATTCTGAGTGGAGCGAGGAAGCTAATGGTTTTACAATGGTGTTTATTTTTTTTTTTTTAATATCCTGTATACAACATTTCTAGCAGATGGAGTGCTTCGATTAAAATAATATAGTACCTTATCGTTTAGCAAATTGGATCGAGATGGTACTTTAGAGAAGTCATTTTTCGATTTTCTCAATAGTTATTTAATGCCACGGGAAAAACTACTGCAAAATTACGAAAAACCGCTTAAAATGGAATTTTAATTTTTAACGATTTGTTTATCACCGTAGCAATGAATAAAAAATTATAATATTATAATTTTAATTTAACTTAAAGGCTATAATAAATAATAAAATTTAAAAAATCCAGACTGATAAACCGTCTCCGCTCAGAATCGTTTTTCTTATACAATGATATTATATCATTGAATTTAAGTTTAATACAATCCATTATGCATTGTCCCACTTGTAACCTACTGAACAGCAGAGCGACATCCACTAAGCCGTTTTTTCTTCTATCTACATTATTAAATTAATTAATTATCATTTTGTTAAAAGGTAACTCTCTACTTTCTCAACCTGTGATTGGCGTACTACTAGTGGTACGTAGAACTCTCGTATGTGGTACGCTAAGAAAATCTCCCTTTATAAAAAAAATGGAATAGATCATTATTCACAATATATATTATTTGATTTTTTTTGATATTAAATAGTAATATAAATAACAATTATACATATTTAATTTAATTTTTATAAATTAAATGCTTATATTATCATAATTTTGTGGATCCTAAGAAAATCAATTTCGATACATGTAAAATAATGTATTTGGTATTGATTTTTGGTAAGCAAATAAACGTTATTTGGCCAAGTGGTACATGACAATTATTGTCAAACTGTGTAGGTGGTACGTAGGCCCCTTAAGTGTTTTCATAATACAATTTGAACTAAATTACATTTTACAATATGCATAAATATGAACAAATTAGTTATTTTTAGATGATTTCCTGTAAATTGTTTCTTAAAATTCTGATAATGGTGAAATTAAAGTATTAAATATCATATTGTTTACTTTTACTGCATACGTATTTAGCGTCGTCTGGAGTGCCCGAGGGGAGTCACTTGTCTCCGCTTCTGTTTTCGCTTTTTGTCAATAACGTTAGACATGTTCTATACTACAGTCACTTACTGTGTTTTGCTGATGACAAAAAAATCTATATGATCGAGACGACTATGACGTAAGTACTACAGAGTGATTTGAGCCGTTTTGTCGAGTTACTTCAACTTGTTATGACTATCTCTTAACATTTCCAAGTGTAAAGTAATGACGTTCAGCAGAAAACGATCCCCAATATTTCACCTTTATTATACAACCCTATACCCCTATATCTGATGAGCTCCGTACTACTACGTGAAGATAATTATGTCATTAGCCTTGGGTTTAAATTCAACATTTCTATGGGCTCCAGCTTTCATATTGATATATGTAGTAAGGAGTTGAATACTCTTGAGTTCATTATAAGACTAACTAAAGAATTTTCACTAAATAACACAGTAAAGGCGATGTATTGTAGTGAGACCCATTTTGGAGTACGGTTCACTAATTTGGGACCCACATACTGCAAATGATTCTATTCAACTTGAAAGCGTTTAGAGTATATTTTTAAAGTTTTAGGTATTCAGTGTCCCCCTCACGATTACTTTCCAGTTTCAAGGATTCTTGACCTTAAATCTCTAGCTGACCGTTGACGAATGTTAGGTAAAACTTTGCTAAGAGGTCTGTTATCTAATGATATTGACTCTTCTTCTCTTTTATCCCTTATTAACTTTAAAGTTCCGCAATTTTCTACACGAACACCTATGTCCTTTCATATTCCCCAATTCAAAAGCAATTATATGAAAAAAGAACCGTTAAGACGAATAATATATATCGCCAATGAGAATTCCCCATTATCTTAGTCTAATATTATACTTACTGTTTAACTACTTTGTACATTTTTCATTATCTTTTTAGCATCATTATTATTTGTATTATATGCATTTTCTTATTCTTTACTTAAACTTTAAATGTATTTCCTAATTGTATTCAAATAGCACCGCCATAAATAAATATTATAATGGTAGGTGTGGCTGAAATATTCAGCTATTTTTTATTTCTATGAATATTCATAAATAGGTAAATCTAGGTTTCATTACAAGAAATCAAATGTTGTCAAAACCAGCATTTATAAATGGGACTATGTGACCTAAGATTTAGTATTATAAATTCTTAATGTATATTAAGTGCCTACGTATATGTGTATACGGTATACCTATAATTAAGATTGACGAATACTAATTTGTATATTTTAATAAGTACCCATAATTAAAACTATACAATATACCTGTTGATCTAATTTATAAATGTCAAAGATTTATTAGAGTTGTAATTTAAACTGCTGTAATAGCGTGTTAAACAATCTAGACAATCCAATCTGCATAATGTATAAAAATCATATAGTATAATATCCGGGATCGCGAACTTGCTCGTTGATTATTAATAAATTATTATGTGAAATATTAAAAAATAAATATTGAAATATGAAATAAGTACTCTGAACTACATGTGGTAGACAGTGGTGTAACTTACTATTTTTTTTTGTTGGTTGGAGAGGGAACTGTTAATTACGAAAAGGTAAACATGTTTTAACTTGTTTTAATAGGTATGTAATGAACGCACTATTAATTTAATTTATATAAGTACCTGTAAAAATGTAAAATATTTAAATATATAAACCCATTAAGGAAATGAGACGCGACGTCCATTTAGTGTATTTAGCAGGCATCGTATACAATCGTACCTATATTACTATTGTACAATATGATGCTGATAAATGTTAATATATACCGATTATCGATTAGACAATATTATGCCAGTCGTGATCTACAGGTGGTCTTATATATTATATTATATTTCAAAAAAGAAATCATTGAACAACATCGAACGTGACGTGTCATATAAAATAACTAATGAGATTATAAGAAAACTACTAATAATTATGACATTAAGTACCTATGTGTTAGTAAAAACAACATATTGGGGAGAGTTTTTAACCCCCTGAGGGCTTACACACGCTCTAAGTAATACGCCCCAAGGCCCTAATACAGTAATACGCCATTCGTCGTCCGATCTTATCGCTATTGCCAACAACTACATACCGTTTCGTTAAAAATTATAATCAATTGAGATAATTAATAATAAGCTAGAGCCTGCAAAAAAAAAAAGAGAAAGCATTTAATCGCCAATTAATTATGAATCAAATATGCAATGAAATTAAATCGATGACAATAAATGCACAGATTGTACGTAATTTAATGACTAATTAGTCAATACTATATTGTATTATTATTTATATGGTACTTATAATATGTAGTGATGTATTTATTATATATGGTATAAGGTATGGTAATGACACTATAATATTATCATTTTATTTCCATTAGAACCTCCATTTATGGTAATATTACTATTATTGTAATTTATAATCAAATGTAATCAATGGTCCGATTGAAAAATATAGGTACCTATAAATTATTAGTTTTCTGAATTTCTATACCTAATAAAATAACCATTTAAGAAGTATATTAAGTGAATTTGTAAATGTAGGTAAGTACCTATATAAATATAACAACTATCAACAGCAATGTAGTTTAACGATACACTACGCCTACATTTTCTTTTAAAATAACCAGTAATTTTCTAATTTATTAACATTAAAAATAAACTTACACAATATTGTAATTACATTTACTGATAAATGTGATGAAAAAATACTATTTATAAAAGACTTGAACCTTCATATTCAGCAATAATGTCTCTAGCATCAAAAATTAACGATTAATTCGTATCAGATGGACCATATTAAAATGTTCATTTCGCAAGCCCTCCAATGAATGTAAAATTATAATTTTTTTCGAGAGGTGGGGTATCAGAAATTTCTCCAGCCCCTTTATATATTTTTGAATTTACGGTTAAACCAATATCGCACAAATTCTGAAAATAGACACACAAATTCACACTAATTTTCAGAAAAAAAAACTATTTCAAGAACTGCATTGGGGTGGGGGGGGGCTGGCGAAATGTACGTCATATTTAACCATATACTATTAACATTTATACATTTTTTAAAATGTTGTGACCTTACTTTCTGAACGACCCTCGTATATTCAGGAATTCGAAAATGTCGAATAATTTGTTCATTGGTCTTTAGTAAATAAATCATAATATATACAAATCCAATGACTATTGACTTATTTAACATTCAGTGCAACGCTGTAAGTAATAACTAATAAGTAATAATATATAATATTATAATAATTAATAATAATAGACAATAGTAATAATATTACTATAGTAAATTATACTTATAAAAGTTATATAAGTTAGTATAACGTAAAACAGCCTATATAATTATATATACATTTCTTTTGATTAAAATATATTTTCATAATTCGAAAAAGCGCTATACATATGGTGACAAGTGTTGTTAATAAATTTTAGGCAATTTAAATTTGTTTCAATGTATTTAAAAAAAAAATGAATAGGTAATAATAAATAATTAACGTTAACTGTGAATTAATAATAATAATAAATAATGATGCAGTTATGTTTAATAAGAAAGAATATTGAAAAAAATTATAAATTCTGATTGAAAAATCTAATGTAAGCATATTGTATTTAAAAACACATAGAACTAATAAAATCAATATGGGCTAAAAGACAACATAGATACTTAATACTTTTATGAACAATTATCAATAATATTAGCATCATAATAAAATATATTTATGTACAATGCATGTTGAATTTTAAAGATTTTATAAATTTTTGATTTGGTTTTAATGTAGGTATAATTTAAGTATATTTTATAAATACAGTATTTTAATTTTTAGGGCATAAATTAATATTTTTGGAGCATTTTCTTAGTTTTTTTAAGGGATAAATTTTCGAGCCTTACACATACTCATATGTATTAATGTGGATCATTTATATGTGAAAACGTGATACTAAATTATGGTAAGGACGGCAAAATAATTAACGATATTTAATTTTTTTTCTTAAATCCCTGCAGCCACCGCAACACGTAATTTCATGATGCGTGGAGTTGGTGATGGCGTGGGTGTGGGCGGGGGTGACTATGCTGTAATCCGCACCACTGCAGATAGGCGACAGTCGAGAATACAGAATATACATATAGGTAGGTAGTTAAATAATGTACTCGGCGAAGGAAGTGATGATGTAGGTGGGAGGAACAAAGACGAACAATGACGGGCAACGAGAGATAATAGATAATGTAATTAATTTAAACTCTAGATGGTAATTAATTTAATTTAAAAAAAAAATGTTTAATTTTGTTGCTATCATTATTATTGTAATATAGCGTGCAAATTGTATTACAGTACGTTTGTGTGTGTGTGTGAGCACTCGGTTAAGGAAATTATCCGACGAAGGCGAGGCGAGGAGACGCATTGTGGCGTCATTGTGGGGCACTCAAGGCCGCCGTGGCCGCCGAAACGTCGTCGGGTATTTTTTTTCGCTATATTCTCCGGTCGGACAAAAAACGTAATTAATTAATTAATTGACTAATTAACCGACTGTTCACAAAACTACCGACGACGACGACGACGATGACGACAACAAAGACGACGGTCAACGTTATTACAGCAATTGTATACGATTTTCAAGGATTCCCGTCCTGCGTGTATACAATATAATATGTACCGGAAGTTCATACCTAAGATTCGGAGCAGTTTTTCCGACTGGACGCGCCGAACAAGGTCTATTACTTAAATGGATACCTACTAATGTGCTGTATCATATTATATTTTACCAGCCGACGGATGATATGTTTTCCCCGTCGAGCAGCGTAATAATATAATAATATACACCGCAGACGGTACCGAATCTCGCGATAAATCGTTTCTGATGAATAGAAAATTAATCGAGTATACAGACAGAGTACACGCGTACGCTATGTCCATATAAGATGGATTTAATCGAGGTACCTATTATTATCAGAGTACCTATAAAAGGTACCGCCACACGTGCGTTGTGCACTGGTTCACGTCGGTGTACATAATATGAAATTAATCGAGTGTCATAATATCTCTTATACCTATAATATAATATTAATAGTAAATTATGTCTATCTGTAAATAACCTAAATTATATTTATTTATAAATTAAATATTATTACTATACACATTTGAAACCGGCTCGAGCGGTGTGAATTTCGACGCTTATGACATATTACGGTAGACTGCGTTCATTGATAAAGCGCATATATTGGTAGATAGCCACAAATATTATTTTTTTACAATTTTTATGAATCAAATTTCAAACTTTTGACACAATAAGTGATAAATTACGGCACCGTATAGACGGTTAAATTGCATGTATCCTATATAGAGTGTCCGAGTGCAGACTATATAGTATAATAATAAGCTATTTCATTTTTTTTTCATTGGATTAGTGTATGGTTTACTCAGTGCTCTGTTATCAATATTCTTAAGTACGCTTGATATAACTAAATAAACCAATCGTAGCACAAGTCACATCCTGAAAAGGAAAATACGAATATTTCAAGAGATAATAAGTTATTTAACTGAAGTTATAGGGCTGTTCGGCCTATATCGTGTGTTGCACCGTGTAAAAATGTTCACAAACACCACGAGTGACGATTAAATCACCATTAGGAAAACAAACTATATAGTCCTCGTCGGCACATTTTGAAAATATGTACACATGATATTGTTTTAGACTTAAAAAATGAAAAAAAAAAAACTAGCGTGTCGATTACCACAACAAAAACATTATGTACATGTTCATATGAGAGTAACAAATTATATAAAAAGATGGAGTATACGATTAAAACAGTACAAGCTCGGATGAGATTTTCCCCGGTCGACGATAGAAAATAAATTCACACTGTATAATAAATGAGTGTAAAACGCTGTGTAATAACATAATAATAATAACATGATATATATATTATTCGAAAAATGAGAAATAAACTGGAGTAGCGGATGACTGCGCCGCCAACAACTACCGGCGGCGTGGTCAGACGTGCAGTGCACTAGCCGTACGTAACGCGGAGAAAAAAAATAGTAATAGTAATAGTAATAATAATAAAAATATTAATAATAAAAATAAAAAATAATTATAATTATATTAAAATACGTGATAATAACACGGTAAATTTAATTAAAACAACCCGACCGACGACGGCGGCGCGCGTATAATCTCATCGCGCCCGTCGTATTCTAACGATATTGCCTACGTGTACATATATTATAAAATACAGGTAGGGTATACCGCAAGCAGCACCGTCCGTGGTATGGGCACAGCGATTATTACAATATTATGGTAAATTTAATTAAACTATATTATAAGTTATAACCCGCGTGCGCCCGGCGTAATCTCTCACGCCAACGCGGATGATTTTTTTTAATTGACTTTATCTCGTCGTCGTATAATACGCGTACACTCGATATATAATATTATTATACATATATTTAGCCATATCTCTTCGTATCGTCGTCGTCGTCGTCGTAATAATATTATTTTAATAACGTGTTCGAAGCGTACGGAAATAACGTTTTTACATATTTCTATATTAGACAATATTATGTAGGTACCTAATAATATCATAATATTACGTATATTATACGTTATTTAAATCGACGGACACCGCAGCGATAACTATCAATATGGCGGAGGGGGCGCCCCGTCATCTTCTCCACAATACACTCGTCCGCGTGTTTTTCGTTATTCCGTATATAGTATAATATAATTTACGTTATAATAATATTCTATACACCTAAACTATACCATTAATATTAAGTATGTTTTACACACCTATATAATGTACGCAGTATACGCCCCTCATAAACGATCGGCGCAGGCGCATTTAACGAGCGGGGGTTCGATCGGCGAATCCCCCGACACATGCAGGCGGAAGCTACGCGCTATATTATATTATTATTAATCATTATTAAAATTATTTACGGACAGAACTGATGGCAGCCAGCTGTTTTGCGCACTTAAACACCCAAATATCCAATGCGTGTACGTGTAAATTTAAACGACGACCGGTACCGATATGGGTTATGGGCATCGATACGTATATCCGGCTGACCATTAACGTTTATACTATTATAGAACTAATAATGCCTAACACGATGAAACAATGATTAACAGGCATTAAAATGTCCCTGTCACGAAAATGGTAAAATTATAAATTGGACAAATAGACAGAACAAAAAATAATGGATTGAAAATGGAACTATACTTTGAATAATATTGTCGGTTAGGACATTTTTTTACGAATTTGCAAGACGACAATGAGGTTAAGGCGCCCGGTGCCGATGCTATTTTGTCCTCAAAAATACACATTACGGGAATAACAATACCGGCTTGAAGAATCAACCGAATTTCATAATTTTTTTTTTAATTGTTAGGGGGAAATATTTTACAGCCTGCATCGATCTCTGTTTTTCAATATTTTATTTTAAAACTTTATAATATGTCAAAAAAAATAATAGATAAAAAGCATTTTTTTGCAAATTTTTTAATACAATTATTTGAAATAAAATACAAAATCAGGGATCGAGGCAGGCTGTAGGAAGTTTTCTTCTTTCAGATAAAAAAATAGTCATCAAAATCCGACAATTCTACAAAGCTTGAGAATTATTCTCGTATTAAGTCATTTTTTTGATACAATACACCCTATCAACCCCCCTAAATAGGTATCGGATAGTTTATTAGTGAAAGAGTCTTATAATTGAGGTGCCAACTAAAATATAAAATTTAATTTTCAAATTTTATAGAATTGTGGAAAATTTGAAAAACTGGCACCGGGACCCTTATATAAGTGTATTGCTACAATAAATGATTTCTTTATAAATTGTCTATACTCTATAGTGTATGTATAATATTATACACTATTAATATCTAATGAAATAAGATGCAAAATTATGATTTTATACAAATTAAGAATTATACATAGAACTAAAATATTACACAAATGACACACAATATGCGAGATCTCCCCACCTAGTGGCGGCGAGATATAGCGGATTATTGGAAGCAATAGCTTCACGTCTCAATGTCTGAAATGGGTTGGTGGGTGTATAAATATATATATAATCATAAGACCTTAACACAAATACCATGGCAAATATTATAATTAATAATTACTAATGGCCCCTGCTGCTAATTTTGGTTCAATGAAGAGTGCGGTGGTAAAATATTTAAAATAAACAATAATATGCTTCAAAGCCTCCACAATTTCACGCCGCCACTGCTCCCACCATCCATAACGTTATTGTACATAAATTAGTTGTTTTTGGTTATCAGAAAAGGTGTATAAATATTTATTTAAGAGAATGTCGGCGCAATATTTGTTTCCTCTCTCAGACCTACGCGCAACGTATATAAAACGCTTTCACAGAAAAACGTTGTTTTATGATTTTTGAGTAATCTTAGAGTAAAATTAGTTATGTAACAAAATGTATAGAGAATAATATTTTTGAGGGTATGACATATCGGTTTTATATTTTATTGTTATTTGACTTTGTATAATAAGACTTTCCAAAAAAAAAAAAATTTTGTAAATTTAAATGATGTTTTGAGACAATATTTAGACAAATCGACGTCATGCCCTCAAAATATATTTCTCTATCGTTTTTGTAATGGGGGATTTTACTTTAGGATTACTTAAAAACATAATAAAAAATGATTCTGCGTACCTAAATGCGTTTTTTCTATGCTGCGCGGGGGCCCGAGTAAGAAAACAAATAGTGCGCTGATATCCTCTTAAATATAGTGTGCAGAAAGTTAGTTGAAAGAACTGCTATTCCAGCACAAACTTTGGTTAATAGGGGGCGCTGCAATATTGATAACTATATTATTAATTTGACAAATTGATCTAATGATTATATTTTTATTGTTGCAATAATGGTATTAATGTATTATTATTATGTATTAGCATACTAAAAAAAATATATTGGTATATGATTATCCTCTTCTAAACTTCTTTTCATATCCACGCCAAGACTCTTCTATACATAGATTAAAGTATTTTAGTATCTTAATATCATATTTTATTAAAAAAAGTTGATTACTTCGGTATTGCACGGTACTGTGCTTATTCAGTAGATATTACGGTCTACCGTTCAAATGGTATTTGAGGAGTTACCGGTATACCAATATAAGTAAACAAATTAAAAACCATAAACTCTGATTGATATAATAATGTAAATCATTATATACAATTAAACTTGGTTAACTCAATGTTGAATGGACCGGCCAAAAAATTTGAGTTATCCAAGAATTTGAGTTAGGTACCCACGGAAATTCTAGAGACCGGGAAAAAATTCAACTATATATATCGATGAATTCGAGTTGAAAAGTACGAGTTAACCAAATTTTACTGTATTACCAATGAATTAAAAAGATATGAATACTACAATATAGGCACTGGCTAGTGGCTACCGTAGTTAGAATTCAGTACCATGCATTAAAGTCTGCAGTCAGCAGTAGTACCCAAATTCAAAAATTTGAGTTCAAACCATATTGGAAAATTAATAATCAATTTATAATAATTGGTAAAAGCAAAATTAAAATTTCTAACCCAATTTCTAACTCTTCAGAGCCATCCTATTGTATCACATAGTGTCGTAGCTGATAATCGAATTTTAAGTTTATTATTAATCCGTCTAGTAATAAGTGCATATTATACCAATTTACGTTCAACAGTAAAAATGCTTGGATTTTCTTCAACAGTATCTTTTCTGATAGGAAAGTGAATCTAGTTGGTACTTTGGGGGGTCAAAAGTAAAAACTTCCCAGTAGTTTTCAAAAGTGACATGAAAAACAAAAGAAAAATTAAGGAAAAACGGGAATTTCTACTCAAAATCTGTTTTCAAGAAAATCGATTTTGGTTTTTGGTGCAACTCTAAAACAAATGACCGTAGGTACATGAAATTTTGACTGAATATTTATTATTGTTATAATTTAGTATAACAAAATACGAGTTATCTGAATAAAATATAATATTCTTAGTTATAATATATTTTACCTTTTAATTAATTCACTTGACTCATATTTTTTGTAATCGACGAAAAATTTTAGTTAATCTACTTGCCTAAGTAAAAAAAATAATTATTATTAGAGATTTTATAATGAGCTAAAATATGAATTTTCAAACTAATAGACAATTGAAAACATTTACATTTGAAATTTAATTTACAGTAAAAAGAAATATATGAAATTATTAAAAAGATATAAAATGTATTAATATATCTAACAAAAACACACAAATTAGGCATTAGTAGGTATAACCTAGATTAAATTCATTTTTGCCTAAAAATATGCATTTGAAAATGTCATTGTGTCTATATAATAATATAATAATTGTATACTATAAACATGTTATATATCCACAAAAAATATTTTTTAATTATAACAAAATAACTAAAATTATGTAATTTTGTCCAAATTTAACAAAACCTAACCTAACTGCGTTTATATATTTTTTAGTTTTTTTAGTTACAGTATGAACTGTTTAAGAGAATTATTGTTTTAAATTTTCAGTCCTTAGCTATAAAAATTGAACATTTCATATTTTAGTTTTAATAAATTTGAAAATTTTCGAGATTTTGATCGAGATAAATTTGTCAAAATTTGAACTTAAAATACTTTTTTTTATTTAACAAAATAGTATATTTGCAATCTGTAATATTTTATAAACAATATGTAAACTTGATAAAATAATATAAATAACAACATGAGTATCACATGATGAAGAGGCCCACCATTGTGGGAAACCTCTGAAAGGAGGGAACTTTAAATACTCATATAAAAAAAAAAATCGTGCCTATGGAGCTTTAATATTTATCAACGGTTAATATAGCAATTAAAAGGAACCTTATATTACATAATACATTTCTAATTGTTTGACCTAACGAATAAAATAATATTGGAATTTATAGAATAAAATACAAAAAAAAAATTCAAATTTCAAATGTCTATAAGTAACTCAAAAAGATTTAAAATATTTTGAAAATTTTATCAATTAGGTATACAAAATTATAAAATAAATATTTGATGAAAATTTCTAGTACCTACGTTGAATAGTTTTTAAATAACAACAAATTAAGAAAATCGTTATATGAGAATTTATTAATTTATCGCTGAATATGTTTAACCTTAAACGCACATACAGAATTAGTTTGACTTTCCGGTAAACATTTTTTTTTTGACTGTAGGCAAACTTAGATATCAAATCTTAGATATACATAGAACATTTTTTATGAATTTCTAATCCGAAATAATTTGCGAATTTTCGTGATTATTTTGATGAATTTTATCAACATTTTATCACCATTTTAACTTTAGATGCTCATAAAAAAATACTGTGAATTTATGTTCAACTTTATTTGAATTTCCACTAACAACTTATGAAGACCATAGTATTACATTTTCATGAGCAAAAAATTATTTATCAGCAATAATTTTAAAAAAACTAATAAAACTCGAAATTTTTTTTTGCCTATAAAATATAAATAGCTCAAAAAGAATCACAATATTTTGAAAATGTACATAGAAATTACTAACATGCACATTCTGTGAAAATTTCATCTACGGATATTTTTGTAACAGTTATAAATTACAATAAAAAACAACATAAAAAATCTCAGTTTGTTGTTTGTTTTTACTGCAGACGCTTTTAAAAAATGTTGGAAATTTTTACTTTTGACCCCGCAAAGTTAGTTTACTTTTCTACCAGAAAATATGCTGTTGATGAACATCAAAGCATTTTGAATGTCCCAAAAGATGATAATGACACAAAAAAAAACATTGCATTAATCTCTCCGTTCAGAATTTAGAATGCATTTTAGCTAAAAATGCCTAACAATGTAAAAAAAATTCAAAATTAAATTAGTATATTCTGAATCAAGGGAGCATGAAACGCATTTTATAGAATCAAAGGAAAAAAATGCAAAATCCATCAACATCTTTAGTGATAAATAATAAAATCAAATTGTTATTTTTTTAACAAGTCGATCGCCACTCTCCATCGTCATTAGTTATAATAAATGAATACATTACAACCTTTTTTTATGATCATATTTTATTAAATTGGGGTACTTCGATCGATGTCGATCGCAACAATCTAGAAAAACTCAAGGTCGATCACAAGTCCATTCGAGTTGGCCACCCCTGACGTACACCTAAGTAATGTCATGTTAACGCTCCAAAATGTTTTCAAGCCGAAGCGGCCTGGGACTAACTCTACCGTTGCCCTCCCTCCTTTCCACACCGCCTTTAACACGGCTCCGAACCAGTTGCACGAAAATCTGAAATTATACACGTCGGCTGTCCTCAAATACCTCAAGTTTTTTCAGCTTAATATTATATATATTATATTCTGCACGATGACCGACGCTTATACTACCTAAACACGCCTATTGGCTATTATAAAATAGGTATTCACTCGCCGTTTCAGACCGGGGGCCGGACTCGCAGGCGTAGAAAATGTGTATAATAACATAATATCGTGTCTACTGCTGCAGTTCCGCCGCACCGAAAAAATAATAACAATAACAATAATAATTACCTCACAATATACTGTTGTTGTTATTACGGTCTCTGTTCCAAACAGCCAGACGCGGCGGCGGCGACCCGTGTCCTCAGCCACGTCGTTATACGTCGGTAGGGTGCACATATATAGGTAATGTGGGTGCGAAGATGAAATACGTTTGCACGCGTTGTCTCTTCTCGGAATCGCCGCGCGCCGTCGAACGGTTTCGTTCGCGGAATCGCTCGTTTTGCGGTCGATTTTTTTACGACCCGACCGCGTCCCCGAGGTAGGCGGTCCCGAATATGATAATATTTTTTATTATAATGCCTATAAATCCAATTCGTTTACTCGTCGAATATAATATAATATTAATAACAATATATTATAGTACGACCGACGCGGCGGCGGCGGCGGACCGGACCGGCGGCCCGCCAGCCCGCCGACAGATTTATGTGGCGGACGATGGCGAGGGGACGACGTCGGGACGAGGTGGCGGCGGAACGTCGTTCGGCGGAACCTCTCCGCCGGCCACCGCCGCCGCCGCCGCCGATGTTTGTTTTTACACAAATACAATTATAATAATAGTAATAATATTTACACACACACCCGCCGCGCGTCGAACAAACACAATTATAATAAATATTATAGAAATATATTATTCATAAACGCGGCGGCGGCGGCGGTTACACCGCGTAGGTATCATACACACCCGCAGCGCTCGTAATATGTATATTGTATATTATAATATAATGCACACAAGAATACAATAATTATTATTATAGCCCACGTCGCGGTCGTCTCTACACGACTTGGTCCACCGCCGCCGCCGTCGAAAATTTATTACAATAATTTACTGCACACGAGTCCAACTCACTGCCCCCCCCACCTATCATAACATCTGTCCGTCTAATAACATTGTTCGGATGAATATTATATTATTAGACATTAGACATTACGCGTGTGCACATGTATTTATTGAAATAATAATATATTGAATTGACCGTCGAGTATCATACCACAGCATACCACTGTCACTGAGGAATAGGATATAGTCGATTTTTATTATTTTTTTTTTTTTAGGGGGGGGTGTTAAATGTACGGGTTTTAATAGGGGGATCGTGAATTCTCCCGGGTCTACTTCAGTACTACTAAGCTAGGGGAGCACGGGGCCCCATTTATGTAACTAATACCGAGAGTTTACTAGTCTTAAAAATTGGGAGAGTTTACCATACAATCGGGATAGCTTACCACCGTCTTTTAATAATAGGCAGTCGAAATATAAAAACCACATACGCAGTTACGAAAATTTTATTTTCAAATTCCAAAGCAAAATATTTTTGATACAATTTTTATTGTTGTTTAAAATTCGTTGCTTAAAAAAAAAAATAAAACGTAGAAAAAGACGATAAAAAATGGTTAAAATTTTTCAAAAATCTCGCTAAATACGACTTGATAGTAAAAAGATAAATTATTATATTTCAAACTTTGATGCGTTTCTAGGGAATACATTTTTACTGTTAAAACAATCGGCCAGTACCTATTTAGTATCCGCATAGATAGAGGTACCATTGTACCAACCAGTATAATATACACTAGGAGGACTTTTTTCCGCGTGCACGGCGCCGCCAATTAAACCACCAAGACCAAGAAGAGGCGGCCGCCGACAGAAATGAAAAAAAGCCGATATATCGCGGGGGCTCATAAAATACACACGATATTCCCGATGTAATTTATCGTCTCGGTATACATTGTTACGTACGTAAACATTATCGTTACGTTGTAATAATACGATAATAATATTACCGGCCGTACAACGCGTCATAATAATATAATATAATATTATGCTGTGCGGGGGGGCGGCTTCGGCGGCGGCGGTCGAGAAAGCCAATTAGCCGCGCGCCGTACGACAAAACAAACGGACAGACGGACGGCCGGACGGGCAATAAATTAAAAATTAATCTCGCATTTACATAATATAATATAATATATACGAGGTATAATATGCGCACGACGTATCGAAAACGAAATATTTTTGTTTTATTTATTGGAAGGAAACGACGAGCAGAGAGAGGTACCTAAATACGTAATAAATAAAAATCCGAAACCACCAGACGACGATGACCAGTGGCGCACACAGGATTTTTTTTCGGGGGGGGTTGTTCTATTAATAATTCACTATAGAGGCATTGTATAGCCCTATGCTAAAAAATTATAAAACGTATCAAAATAGTATGAACTATATTTGTACATCCAATATATTTTATAGTCTATATACTAATTATAACATTTTAATTTATTATTAACAGTTTAAAGGTCAATGAATACAAAATTAAAATAGTCAAATTTTTATAATAGAACAATGTATGCAAAAAAATATAATTTTATAAATTTAATGCCAATCTCTTGTTTGAAATGAATCAATGAAATTCAATTGTCTCTATTTTTAAAATTATGATAGACTATGTAATAAATTTCTTAACATATCATTATTTTTTGTAATTGTGTATTTTTTAGAATTTAAATTAATCTTAATATTATAAAATTTAATTATTTTAAATAATTAAGTCATTGGCTAGTTTTATCAAATTTAAATATGGAAATACATTAATACAGAATTCAAATGTACCTTTTAATGTTAACTGTATCTAATGGTTCTTATATTATTTAACATAGTCCAATAATAATTACATAATACATTGATATTGATTACATGATCGGGCTGATCCTGACTATCATTAGATATTTTTACCTCAACCTCTTGAGTGTCCTGACTAACTTGCAATAGTTGCAATGAGTGATCAACATTTAGCTCCTATAAAATGCCATTTAATTTATAATAAAATAAGTACCACCATTCACCAATACTAATTTAAAACATTTTTAGAAACTTTTGAAGTTAGTACTTAAATAATTAAATAAATGAAATAAAAAATGTATTTCTAAATTCTTACTGTTATTAGATTTGAAGTTGAGGGTTGTTCATAATTTTTTTTACACTTTTTGTGAAAAAATGACGTAATATTACCATGGGCAATCCTTTTCTTTTTTTCACTCATAATGTGAAAAACTTAAAAATGAAATAAATTTAATACTTATTGACTGAGTTATTGTCTAATAGATTTCCATTGACTAACCAAAACCAATAACAATTAACAATAATTTAAAAACACGTTATCACAGATTACGTAGCAATGCAATTCCAATTTTAAGGGGAAATAGTCACCGATTACAAGTAACGAATTTCTGGTTATAATATATTTGATAAGAAATAAAGACATGATGAGAAATTTGTTCGTGGGTTGTTTCTAGACGCTCGTAATGAAGGAAGACATTTCGGGGGGGGTTATGACCTCCTAACCCCCCCCCCCCTGCGTGCGCCACTGATGACGATAATATCATTATAACGACGACGCACGGATTTCGATGACTTTTTGTGACGTATTCGTCGGCGGCGGTGGCGCCCGTTTTCCGCTTTGTACGCGAACGACAACCAAAACGCGCTGTTTTAAAAGCCGCCGGCACCCGATTCGGCGGATAACGATATTATACGACTCTGCTTCGACTCGCGGCTGCCTTCGTGATGTGAGACGCAAGTACGAGACGCTATGCAACAACAGTAATAATAATAATATCGTCGGCCGCCGTGTGGGAAAAACGCGTTTGAATGTTTGTGAGAGAATTTTTTTCAATTTTGCTATGGGTAAGTGTAATATGCAGATGATGTTGGGTGGGCCGATGATATTGTTTGTTCGTGATCCGGTCGAGACACGCGGCTCACCGTACGATCACATTCTTCACGGGTTACTTTACCGTTTGTCGCCGCGCGAACACCTCTTTCCATCACAACAGACAACACGTCCGTCGCATGACTGAATGTAATTATCACGGAGGGGGGGGGACGCTTGAAGGGCTTAGCCCTCGCGCCTAAAAAAATATTAAAATCCCACCAAATTAAATATATCGTTCGTGTGTTAATTGGCTAATTTTGCTTAGGAAGGTTATAGCCTCCATATAATGCGATCGGGTCTCCGCTTATGCATACGACCATCGATTTTATAATACACTAATATAGTTTATTGTACAATCAATGATACAACCTACATTTATCTGCTGCAGTTCTCTTGATTTCAAAGCAATATCTGTAGATATATTACATAATATATGCACACTGGCTGTAGTTACGCGAAAAGCCTTCGTCGTTCTGTTGGATTGACGACTTATAAGTCAAACGCGTTTTAAGAGGTTCGAATTGAGCCAATTATGACGATAACTATATGAAGAAAAATTAAGAGACTACAATTAAACCCTATTTCCTTGTATCTTTTATATGGATATAACAGTCTTCAGTGGCGTAAGTCTCAGGGGGGGGGCAAAAGCCCCCCCCCCTGAGACTTTTTTTTCGCAAAATACGTTAGCACTAAGCTATTATTAAAAATCAAATTTCATTATTATGCGTATTATGACTATTGACTAGGCAGTATATAGGCTTACTCGCCTATCATGCGTTCCCACCAAAAATACGGTACCCAGTTTTGAAACTACAATAGAAACCGTTTCTAACATAGGTACCATGTTCTGTGTTACAATCACGGTCTTAGATTAGTTTACAATCATAGAAAATAAAGAAAAATAGTTGTGATCAATATCAATTATCAATATTCTGTGATAATAGTTAATAATAATAGTAAATAATTTTATTTTATACTTTATAGTTAATATACAATACTGTTAATAGTTGATTCTGTTCAGTGTTCATCTGTTGTTTAAATTTCGTATTATTTATTTCGTACGTTAATATGTCAAAATCAAATGTGCAGAAGCGACTAACCCAATGGGTGTTGAAAAAAAGTGCAAAACGTTCTGTTGATGTCATTGATGACAATTCAGAATTGAAATCTAAAAAAAATTGTACATCTGACAATAACAGTACAAATGTCAACTGTCCTCTGTTTTCAAATTCATTTTCTAATACAAAAGAATCATCAACAACATTCCCAACCAACAGCCACTATAAGTAAAAATATTGATATAACTATGTGATATATACAGTGTAGACATATGTAATTTTTTAGGATAATTTTATTATTTTGTTATGATTTGCTTTTTCAACTTGGTTGCGGTCAAACATTTTTTTAAGTAGATTGCTAAAACATGTTAAAAAATCACTAATTATTGGCATAAGTCCGAATTCGGTAGGACAAAGTCGGCGGGCTGCATGAAGTTAGCCCCCCAGTTTTATTATGCTGATTTTGGTCATGAAGTAATAGGCTGGAAATTTTTTAACGTTGGTTGCTAAAAGTTGCTAAAAGGTTGCTAAATATTGGCACTAGTTTGGAGTCTCCATGGTTAAGTTGGGGGACTAACTTCGTGCATATCAATTTTGCTAATAGACAAAAAAAACACACACACATCATTGTAAAATCAATACATTCTTTCGCTCCATTTAGAATCTAAAATTACTATGCCTCATATTAAAATTAAAAGATCGTAAAACAGCCAACTTTTATCTAAAAAAAGTTTATACTTTTTGACAAAGCAAAACCTTTTTATAAAAAAAAAATAATTTGAAAAGTGCATGTGTCTAAAAATTGCTCAAAAAGAGTCAAAATATTTTGAAAATTTTATCTTGTAAGGTAAATTGTCTTATTCCTTATTTTGGCCTAACTATATAATCAATTTGCAACCAGAAACTACCCCGAAAGTTGAAAGTCGAACGTTTTTTAACTTCTTGTCGTGTACATATTCACCACATCACATTATTGTAAAAACAATACATTCATCATTCATAATTTAAAATATGGAAAGAACAAGACATTTTAGAACGAAGATACTTGACATTTTCGCCAAATATTGCGTCTTTTTTCATGTAAAGGTCCTTCTTAAAATTGTACGGTAGGACAAAAATGGCCTATCCACCGTGAGCGCTTAGAACTTAAAATGGTTCAAAAAGTAATTATTTTATTACTATTATTAATTGTACATTCACTTTACTCTTACGCCGCAGGTTATTTTATAATATAGAAATTTGCCATGATAATAATATAGACTTTAGCTTAAACCATATTTTACTATACCTCACCTGAATATACGACGGTACTCTTTCATCTATGAAATATAACAAATTATAAATAAATAAGCAATAAATATCTAATCTTAGTATTAGCCATTAGAAATTAGAATTAGGTAAATCACAATAGAAATTACAGACATCAAATTACTATCATGGACGCATATGGAGACGTGTGTAATCACCATTCGGTGAATTTGGTACGCAAACGTGCTCAAGCACTTCTAAACAATTATAATTGAAGCACCTTTTAAATCAATATAATTGAAAAACAAATGCCTCATCGTCTAGACCAGGCGTGACCAACCTTTTTCAATTTGCAGCCAACATTCGAAATGTATATTTATACCGCAGCGAACCGTATATACTGTCTCATTTTGATAAAATATACACTATTAGTATACTCAAAAATCATAAGATAAGTATTATTTAATTTTTAAAATCTTATTAAGCAAAAAAATTTTTTTTTTATTATTATTTTTTTTATTTTTATTCATATAGAAATTTCTAATTTTATAAAATGGTCAAGAGCCGTGGGTTAGGCACGTCTGGTCTAGACTCTAGACACGAATTTGCCACACGGCATGTGCTGACGAAGTCCGCGCGGCTATGCCACATGCCAAAAGCCACTACGTTTGGACGCGCTTTTAACACCTCAATTATTAAGTACATTATTTTTTTAAAAGCATATTTTGATGATTATATTTATAGTTCTATAAAATATGTTCTTAGTCTCATATTATAATATATTACAATATGAGGAAATATACTCGCGTATTGTATTAACGTGTATAGTATAGTATATTAGACTTGTATATATCTATATAATATAATCATTAATAGTTGATTTATATGGCTTAACCGATTTGTGTATTTTTGTCCTTCAAGCCGCTGCGACTATTGCTGCAGACTAGTGGTCTCCAAACAACGGCCCGCCAAGGGTTTTTCACTGGCCCATCAAGCTAATTAATGTTTTGAAAATAATATATTTATTATATTATTTTCATTTAGTTTTTATTGTTTTTAATTTATTGAAATAATTAAATATTTTTTTCTTTTGGTGTTATTGGTAACAGCTTATATGAGTAATTTATACCTATATACTAAGTACTAACACTAACTTACAATAGAAAAACTCGTTCTAAAATAAAAAAAAGCGGGTAAGTGGATGTCGCTCTGCTGTACAGTAGGTTACAAGTGGGTCACTGTATAATGGATTGTATTAAATTTGAATTCAATGATATCATATCATTGTATACGAAAAACGATTCTGAGCGGAGACGTTTTGTCAGTCTGGATATTTTATATTGTTATTATATTTTATTATACCATATAAGTTGAATTAATATTATAAATTACAACAAAATGACTAAAATTGTTATTTTTATTTTTACTTTTATTCGTTTCTATGGTGATAAACAAAGCGTTAGAAATTAAAATCCCATTTTTAGCGGTTTTTTATCATTTGTCGGTGGTTTTTCCAGTGGCATTAAATAACTGTTGAGAAAACCAAAACTTACCTCTTTAAAGTACCATCTTGATCCAATTTGCTAAAATATAACATACTCTAATATGTTGAAATCAAAGCACTCCTTCTGGTAGAAATTTTGTATACAGGATAAAAAAAATCTGTTCTTCAATTTCTTAACCGATCTATTCCTCTAAAAATGTTGGCCCGCGATGCCAATGCGTATCTCATTTTTAGCCGGCTGTAAAAAAAAGTTGGATACCCCTGCTGTAGACTGTAGAGTGTAAGTAAATGGTATTGGAATTCTTCGAGACTAAAATTACGCGTAAGTACACTATACCTACATTTAGCGCAGCATCGTCATCGTTAGTGTTCACCACTGGCTCTGCAGCCGGGTGTAAGTTAATATTTGTTTTGTATCTGTACATTATGAAAAACTGAAAGATGTAGATTTTTGAACTGCTGTGTAATAAGCTATAATAACGCTGATATTTTCATGTTATTATTTATCGGTAGTATCATACGTAGGTACCCGTGTTACACACCATCGGTTGTAAGCACGGTTGTCGTGAAGAGGAGAAAAGATAAATAAATAAAAACATAATATTCACAATAAAAATATATGCGTCGTTTACAACGCGCGCACCTTATATATTGTTATTATTGTTGTATTTTTAACAGAAAAAAATATGTACACAAAATAATAGGTATGATGATGATGATGATAATAATAATAATAATAATAATAATAATAAAAATAATATTATAATATTTGGCGAGCACGCAAAACAATCGTGTGCACCTGTCGTAAACAATCATGCTCGTCGTTAAAGTCACCAGCATGTTACAAGGCAGACTATATAATATTATATAAACTATATCTATATAATATATACACGCGTTTATTGAATGTTATATTTATAACACATTTACGCGAAATTGTTCACACGGCTCTGTTATAGTAATAATATAGGTATATATATATTTATTTTTTTAAATTTAAAATGTATGGTATTATAATATAATAATATGTATATGGAATGTAAATATATGCGCATTCGATTAATACAATAATCGTAATCGTAACAACATTGATAATATAATTATAATAAAAAAATTTGATCGTACGACATATTTTGTCGATTGAAACGATCATTAATATTTATTACACTTTAGTACACTTTCGTACATAGGTATACTAAAAAACATCCACGTGTAACAATAAATAGGATTAAGTACATGATAGGTATTACAAAATATATAATAAAATAATAATATGGGTTAACAATAACTTATAATAAACTTGGGCTGATGATAAAAAATATGTATATTCATTATGGGCGTAAAAGTATAATACTATAATACATATATACATATGGTATATAGATAATTCATGTACAATACTCACGACGACGACTATTGGAACGTTGGGAAGTCGCATATCTCTACCTTTTATAATATACAAACGTCACGATTGTTGGACACCAAACAACAGAAACAAAACGAAAAATAGGCAACCACACGCGTATTTCAAGTGCATTTTATACTCGAGATGATAATTGGATCACTTGGCTCGACGTCGGGCTAATATATATTTTTCTCTTAATCTATAAGTACCATTATCGTACATTATACGATTATATAGATACGATATGTGCACGTGCAGCATACCGCTTCTACATCGTCCCAATAATAGCTGTAATGGTGTATAATATATTATATTATACGGTAATACTATTATTACCACGGCCGCCGTATCCGTGAAAACATAATATTATAATATAGCAGCCACTACTTCATTTTTACAATTTTTAATTTAATTCCGCGTTGCACAAACAGACCATATACGGGCTACAGTAAAATGTATAATTATATTAGGTATATATACATATTAATCGCGAAAATACGATAGTAAGATAATTACATTATGATTATTACTACTATATACTGCAAGTCTACAACTATAATACATACTACTATACTACTACTACCTACTAGTTACAGGCACTAGGTATAAACACGATAATATCGTCGTCGTCGGTTTACTGTATAATTACAAGAAGTTTCGATTAGCGCGGGCTAACCTAATGCGAGACACCACTGCTTACTATAATAATAATCCCGGGGAAAAAAAAAATTGAAAACGTATAATATTATAATACAACATTTAAGCACAACGGTCGAATTTTACCGAGTACGGTTAAACGACAGTGCAGCTAAGCCGTATAGAGACCTTATATTATACTCATAGACCGGTCCAGTGAATTCGGATCAGATCCGTGATAGAGGACGCTGGTGACGGATTGTACCACAACTATATTATGTTAAATAATATTCAATAATGTTATAAAATATAATTTCGTGTGGTCACTCGGTAGCGCCTTATTATATCTCTGCTCGCGAATCACGACCCGTAATTTTAGAAAAATATAGGCAGACCTGGCTTACGAGTCAATATAGGTGGCCTATATAATGATGGGGGGGCTGTATGAACCGCAAGTATGCCGTAATATCGGTCGTACCCGTATAATATAGGTATTAATGGTATCTATATGATAAATCGATAACTCATTATAATAATAAAGTCGACCGAGATTACGTCGTTCTGTTTTCACGCCGTGTGCTATAGTTTGGATAGTGGTTTTAAAAATGTTACCTATATACCAATACGCTGATGACAAATGTTTCTTTTAATTAGTTACGCACACATTTACACTGTGCCCATAGCTAGTATGAATATTATAATATTGTGATCGATACGCATGACTTGAGCACGCACGTTAAGATTAACACTGTACCGGCTCACCCGAATTTTCTTTCTCTGCGTGCATTATTTTTCGAAATTTCCATCACGTGATTGTAATGGCAAAACTGTAATAATATAATGTACAGATTTTCTATGCGCGTATAGATAATAATATACCCAACCACCGACGCGTCTCAACAGCAGCTCACACAGCGGATTCGTGTGGGCGGTGTTCTAAAGCAGATGGGATTCGTTTATGGTTTTTAATTTGATTTCGTTTTCGATTCGTTTTGCGCCGCCGCGCGTCGCGCTCGCTTTTGAGCAACGTCACGTTCGGTTCGTTAAAATACCAATTACCTATCTCGTCGTCATTATATTATATTATATATTATATCGGGAAAATGTTGAACGTGTTATTATTATTATCATTGTACCTGTGCGTAGGCATGTATATCGATCGAACGTCCTTAAGTATTATATTTTATTAGATCTATCTATCGAATGACTACTGCAGCGGAAGACACGATCGGGGCCAGCACAGATTGTACCGCTGTTGCAGTTGTCGGGTGGGGCGCGCGTTAAGACCTAACCTATGCTGCGGCGGGAGGCGCAGCGAACGGGGGCGATTTCTCCGCCGTCACCGCCTCCCGTTTCATCGTCGCAGTAATACGGAACGAAAGAAATAAAAAAACCTACCTAATCGTTATTAAATTTAATTATTTTACGGGAGCGATTCGTATAATACTACGATAATAATATCATCGACGTATATACCATACGTACCTGCCTATGTTATTATTGTATTGGCTGCTGACCGCCGGCGGCCGTTCCGAGACGGTGAAAATTATATTGTAATAAAAATATGAAAATACATAGACGGTAGTAGTAATAGTATCTGTATAGTCACTAAAAATTACAGCCGTGTACTAACACTATGCGAAACATAAAACATTTTACAGTAATAACACGATGTCCGCGGTACAAACCATATAACTAACATAAAAGTAATCGCCAACACCTGCGCCTTACCGTCGTCGACCCTTAAGCCTAGTTATACCGCGGTGTCTGGTATAGGGTTGAATATATTAAACTCGGAGGCGACCTACATCATATATTAAATACACCGAACACCGGCACGACACGGTTTGGTGGAAACTCGATTTTACAAACAAAACGGTCATCGGTACCTGTGACGACAACGGTGATCGTGTTCGAGGCGATTAAGACGAGGTGGACGACGACAACGACGACGAGGAAGAACAGCGGCCGCCGTTGGCGTTGGCGGCATCGTCGCCGGCGTTGCTACCGCCGCGCAAGCGGATCTCGTCCCGGTGACGGCGGGCTTTCATGCGGAGCGCCGCGATGCTCGACGACCGACGGTTTAGTTCGGCGGCTGCTGCTGCGGTGGCCGCCGCGGTAATCGGGTCCGCCGGACACGCGTCACCGTCCGAACCGGCCGGACTGCTTCTGTCGCTGCAGCTCCGACTGCCACCGCCCCCGCGAATCACCGCGGCCGGTGGTGACGTGGTCGACGAGTCGGACCGAGGTGCCGGTGGCACGGCGAGCGGACCTGACGGAAGTGGTGGCGGCGGTGGTGGCGGGTGCAGTATGGCCGGCGGCGTCGTCTGCGAAAGCGGTGGTGACCGAGCACCACCGACGACGGCGGAGGGTCGCATGGCGGCCGCAGCCATGGCCATGTTGGCCAGCAGACTGTTGAAGTGTTGCTGCTGCTGCTGTTGCTGCTGTTGATGGTGATGTTGGTATCCCTGGCCACCGACGCCACCGCGAAGGTGTTGGTGATAAGCGGCGGCGTAAGGATGATGATGGTGGAGATGGTGCGGAGACGGCATAGCTGGCGCCGCGGCCACCGGTGCCGGATGGTAGAGCGTCGGCTGGAGCGGAATTGTTGGCGGTGGTGAGTTGCTGTTGTGAGCAGGCGGGGTAGTCGAGGCGCTATCGTTTCCGGGCGGCGATCTCTGCTGTTGCAGCTGAGACGGATAACCGCGGAAGTTAGCTGCCGCCGCTGCGACTGCAGCTGCAGCTGCGGCTGCGGCGGCTCCGTTACTGCGTTGGTGCTGTTGCTGTTGCTGGAGTTGGAGTTCCATGGCGGCAGCGGCGACAGTCGATAGGGTCTGCGACGTCGGTGGCAGTGGCGGTGATCTGCCTGCGCCACCGTTGCCCGGATGATGGTGCTGGTGATGGTGGCCACGCAATGCAGCGGCCATAGCAGCCGCGGCTTGTAACTGCTGCTGGTGATGGTGGTGATGGTGGTGGTGGCCGGCGTGCAGTAGATGGTGACTGCCCAGACCAATGTTGCCCATTCCCAACGGGCCGCCACCGCCCAAGCCCATGCCACCTGTCATCATGAACGGTGGGTTGGCCGGAAGCGGGCTCAACGCGGCTCCAGACGGGCTGTGACGGCCGGCTGACATGGAATTCGGCACGCCTAAGTACGGATTTCCACCGCCACCGCTGTATGGGTGAGCCTGTGGACCGACTTTCTCCTGTTTGCGCCATTTTGCCCGTCGGTTTTGGAACCATACCTGAAACATGACATGAAAAATATTTTAGAAAATCATGGATATTTACCGCCTATAGACATTAAAAAAATCAACAACATATTTTGTCAAAAAAATATCTTAATCAAACAAGTAGTTATACATTTAGTTATATATACGATGGGTACAGTATGATATTGCATTGGTTTTAGTTAAGGCACCGAAATTATTTTATACTTATATGACGGACGCATCTACATATTAAGTATGCTGCATTGCAAGAAATGGGGGTTTGCAAGATGATTTGATGTTTAAATTAGTACCTATATAACATGGTTAAGTGGTAAAGACATTGAAAAATATAAGTAGATGAGACTATAAGAATGGATAGTATTTATTAATTATTGTTATAATAAAATTGACTAATATACAGCATACTATGTTTTTGGCCCTATTTTGTATTCCTAGCCGAGCATATATACAGGTTTATCCAAGCACGCAAGATTGTTGCAAATTTTTAGTATGTTCTCAAGATGATGTAACAAACAGCAATAATTTAAAAAAACAGTTGTTTTGCAAAAAATTGAATATGTATAGTAAAAACAGTGATAACACTGATAACTTGTCCCGATCTTATGCCTACTCTTTTTTATTGTGAATCGTTAAGAAAATGACTTTTTTGAAATAGAAATAGATTATAAATAAAACAATTTTAAACACTGTAAAGGATAATATAGGGCTATGATAGTTTGGAAAATATAGCAGGTAATTAATATTAGTTTAGATACTGAAATTTTATAATTTGTGAAAATTTTAATTGTTTAACATTATTATTAATAAATATATAATTATTAGTTTAGTATTGGACCAAATATTACATCTATCTTAAATTATCTTAAGTAAGTACCTAATTATACGGCTATAGCTGCATAAAGTTTAATATAGCTCTGAAATTACTCATTCGAAATATGATTTATAGATGAACCAAAATTTAAAAATAATCACTTGTTTAAGAATTTACAATACAAAAATTATGATTATAATTTGAAAAATAAGTTTGTTTGTGAAATAATACTCGTTGAGTGGTATACAAATTCTACGTATCCATAGTATACCTAAGTGGCTAGGTATTTGAAAATATTGTGGTCTCTATACATAAAAATTCCAATTAAAAACATATCAATTAATTAATTATTGAAGGATAAAAGGGGCGCGGGTGTTTGTAGTTTGTTAAATTCTGTAAATATAAGTATAAATAAAATATGTCCAAATAGCAATTGCTTTTAAAACTCGACCTAACAGAAAAATGAACACTTAGCCCGTTGTATAATACACGATTCGCTTTGTACGTACCTAGGTATGTAATATGTGCATATGTGATACGCAGCAAGAGGGGCGTATTTAAGGGAGGGATATAAGCCACGTTGGTATAGTATTTATTGTATTTGTATAATTGTATGTATTATTATAATTAAACACTAAAAATTAATTATTGAGTATTATGGATGATACAAATGCAGGTAGCTCGCTGGTCCAACCGGGCTTGTATACATACCTATATTTTACTATGTAACGATTAGAATGATTATACAATGATAAGGACCGCACGTACACAACTTAAAACGCATGCACCTACCACTCCCATTCTTCTCACTCTAACCCACCCACAACATATAGCACATCAAATTTCGTGTAGCTACCTTTAATAATATATAAGGATCCGAATATTATAATTTATAAATATCATTAATATGAGAATATTCTAATATTATTTAGAGTGCTATTATCAAACTTAAATGTAAAAATATTATCTTTATGGCAACTCATATGGGCTTATATTGACATTTTAATTTTAATGAAGGTTCCCATTTGGGAAATTATAATATTTTGTGAATATTTTAAAGTGTTTGAATAATGAATATTTGACTAATAATAATATATAAATATTTTCTTATCATTATAAAAATATAGTTTACGAAGTATATAATTGTATAAAAATGTTGATTTAATATTTTTATAAAGTTTCTGTAAAAATATTTTTTGAAAATATACGATTAAAATGTTTTGTAAATGTTTTTTATAAAATATTTTCAAAAATATGAACTTCTTGGCCAAAGAATATAAAAAATATTTCATAATTATTTACGCAACTTTTTTAAATATTTTGACAAGCATATTATTTGCCTGAAAATATTTTTACCATAGTTAGGAAATATTTTTATGATTAAAATTGTAATATTTTACAGTATAGTTATAAGTTATAACTATACAATTAAACTATCGTTAAGTTATAACTTGTAGGTAATAGCAGATAAGCAGTGTTTGGCAAGTTCCTTATCTCGTTCTTTTTTTTAAAAAAGAAATTCGTTCCGTTCCTTGTTCTTTAAAAAAAAAGAATTCGTTCCTTTACCGTTCCTTTGGAAAATGAACGAGTTCCTTTTTTAGTTCCAAATAAAATAAAAATTCTTATTTAATCATTAATGTTTTTTTTCAAATGCTTCTTATTTAATTTTTGATTCTAATATATACAAGTAGGTATACATTTTTATAATTATATTTTGAGATTTTCTTCAAAATGAAATTGTTGGCCGACGTATGTCGATTGTCTTAACGTCGATACCCGATAACGATCACTAATTGGCGATATACATTATACACATAAAAAAAATATATCTTAAATTCAATTATTTACACAATTGTCTGTGTAAATTATTGGAACTAGAAAGAACGGACAATTTTGTTATTTTTCCTTGAAAAAAAGAACTAGTTCATTTTCTCGTTCTTCGAAAAGGAATTCGTTCCAGGAATCCGTTCCTTTTGGGAACTTGTTCCTCCCAAACACTGCACAAATAGGTATATTAACCGTCGTATCAAACCACGACAAGAACAATAATAGTAACAACACGAAATCGGACGAGTTGGGCGCGAATTTGCCGTGTTTAATCGTGAACGGGTCAGAGAGAGAAAAAACAATAATGCAATAATGGTGCGCTGACATGCTATATACCTACGCACATACTATATATGTACAGATAATAATATAATAACGGACATTATTGTATTATTGTCGTCGACGCGATGTTAATTAAACCGGCGCGTGGAAATCTCACGCTTATTAACAACGCGTGTACCACCTATAGATAATACTTAATAATAATATTATTAAATATATAATATTTCATTGGCGTATTATAGTCATACAATGCGTGGTACAGAAAATCGTCGCATCATCGCGTGTTATATAATATTATAAAGGTGGTGGTACACATCAGCAGCCGCAATACGGCGGCAATACGCAACACGTCTAATCTAATCTAATCTAATATAGGTACACACACGTAAGGTTAGTCGACGTATCTTATATATATATATATAGATAAACTCGTATACATTTTGTATTGTCCCGGTGGAAAAAAATGTGCGCGTACACAACACTCACGCTCACGGGAGCGCGGTCGACTATAATATACAACACACGTACACATATGTGTATATATATATATTATATGATATCATCGTTACGCCGGGTTAACCGCGGCCGCGGCGATATTTAATAACAATAATAATATAATAAATAACATTAATACAAAATATCGGTTGGCCGGCACGGTGTGAGAATGTAGAAAAAAAAAATTTTAAAAACGGACGAAAACGCCCAGTCATCGGTAACCAATTTAAACGAGGCCTCTCCGGCGCAGTGCAGTAGGTATAATATAATAATAATAACATTATAATAACGTAATATACCTAATATATTATAAATCGTATTAACGTCGTATCGCAATGACGACGACGACGACGACGACCGACCGACGACGGCGACGTTCACGATATATATATATAGCTACGCCACATAACTATAATATAATATGATACATATTACATGAAATGCGCGTGCGTGTATTAAAAACCGTGGAAAAATTTATAATAATATAATACATATTATACACACACACACACACACTCGCGATATGTGTCGAGTACTATATTACATTATAACAATATAACACGGTATATTAAAAAAGTATAAAAAAAAAACTTAATGCGGTGTGTTAAAAAAAAAAAAAAAAATGATAATAATAATACGAGGTCTACGATATGACGTAGGTATAGGCGGTACGCATTATTATTATTTATTATAATATAATATAATATATCGTGTTGTGTCGTCGATGGACAATGGACGGCGGCGGCGGCTGCCATATTATTATATTATTATTACTATATTGTTATTATAAGACTGGCGTGTGTGTGTGTGTGTGTGAGATGAATTCGCGAACGAGTACCGTTTAACGCGCGTTATACATACACGTACGCGATAATAAAATGCCAACACAATGTAATATACGGTTGTTTAGGCGCGACGACGCGGTGTATTGTGCTGCCGTCTGTGCTATAGTGCTTAATGCCTATACACATGATAATAATAATAATAGTTATATATATCGGCCGAATAATAGAGCATAATATTATGACGATAATGTGTATATAACATGTGTGAAAATTTCCACACACGCACATCACGCGCGCGTCATATAAATATTCCGTCCGTATAATTAAATAGATGACCGCGATGTTTTTTGATATGCAATTTTTTATGTCGAACTGAGAGACGGAGAGAGAGAGAGAAAGAGAGCGATCCCGCCGAAGGAGGCAGACATTATTATAGTGCAGATATTTGCACGCGTCAAAATGTTTTTAAATATAAATAATATGATAAACAAATTTTATACGCGAGTACCTAACACAATGTTTCCGTAAACGGTTTTACCGCAGGATCGTTGAAAAATCGAACGACATTTATGTGATGATATATTTAGAGTACCTAATACATATATCAATTATATTTTGATATTTCAAAATGTATGATAAATGTCAAGCGCAGTCTTTAAAGACCCAAAATCATATTAGCGATACTGTGAACAAATTGGTTACCAAAAATCAACACAATAATAGGTATATATTATATGTACTTAATACAAGTTAAGGGGAAAAGAGAAGTTGGGCAAGTAGCTTACGAGTCTCTCTAGTAATCTCTCTCTTATGATATCATAAGGACCCATCAATTAGTAGAATTTTTATATTTACAATTTTTGTTTGCAATTTTGTCCCCACGCACGACGGCAGCAGCGGTGGTGGTGGCGGTAACGGTTACGACAAATTTGAAGCCGGATACAATTTTACGGTCGGCACCGCCAAGACGAAAGAATTTTACTGCCACCGCTGTGTAGTAAAGCCAATAACGCGATTATCTTCTAATATAAAACGGTATTAAAATGTACAATATTTATTTAAAATTATATTTTCTTAATTCTGTGGATTATTCTGAGAAGTAGAATTAAGTTTTACGGAACTCTATAAGATTCATGAAATACGATAAATGATAATAGTATTGTGAATTTTTATCTTTTTCGCATACAAAATATTGTGATGGAATCGTATCTATAATATACATCATATTATAACATATATATTGCGGTTGGAAGAAGCATATTATTTATTTCATGATTTGAAACCGTGACTACACAATAACAAACCTAAGTACCTATAGGCGAATTAAATTAATAAATTTAGAAAATTGGATTCAATTCTGTAAAACAATTGAGTTTAACAGCCTTCTTCTCGTGGGAATCGATTTTTAATATTTCAATCAAAATGTATTGTCTTAAAAATTAAAATATCCTATTTTGATTCTCAAATTTATAACAATTTAAAGCATTCAGGTACTTTGGTTTTATTTAAAAAAAAATTAAACAGTTTTTCAAAAATCGACTTCACACAATAACTTAAAAAATAGGAACGCCAACGAGTTCAAACATTCTATACTGAATTAAAATCTGATCATTCTTTCTTTAGTAGGCGTAATTTTGTCCGACTGGTTTTGGTGTTTAATTATTATGGTTCATCGTCAGAATAAAAAATTATATTTTACCTAATGCAACGATATGTAATTGTAAGTGGCACGTGCCAAATACTTATGTGGTGTTGCGTGCTGGAAAAACTATCGATTGCTACTCAATGCAGAACAACAGTACACGACTATATATTATACTCAGGAGTAGCGACAATTCCCAACCGACTACTCTATTTGCAACAGGTACACATAGATCATAATATAGGTACCTAGATGATAAACGGAAATAGATATAATTTAAATTACCAATCACAAAATATACATATACACAAAATGTAATCGAGACAATCGGGACTTCAGAATATCGAATTTACGCAATTTGAAAGGGCTTTACAAATGTATCCAGATACCTACATAATAATAATAATATTATGGCTTACCCATTACGCTTAGTCACGACTAGTATATTATTATGTAGGCGCACTATATATAATACTGCACATCGGGTCTCACTTGCATAGTTACATCGTATGCTATATTATACAGTATAATTACTAATTATAGTAGCCATCAGCTATAATATATAATATTATATTGTATATGTATACGATGTAGTGCATACACGATACGCTGCACGAACGCACAATATCCATATTGTATATTATGTTGCAAATATAGAGGAAGAAAAAATAGACAGACGTCTCTCGGATCTCGAGAAGGTATATAATATTCGTGTTTGTATACATAGCCGAGAGTAGGCACAACGTGTTCGTTTTTGATTCGCGAGCATGTCCCATCATTCGTCTGCGATATAATAGATTGGAAAGTGCACATAGACGTCACACTGTATATAATATACAAATACATATATATATATAGGACATTTTTGTGAGTTCTCGGAAGTTTTTGGTCAATACGCCTTGTTCTGCGGGTGACTTGTCATATTATATGCTATTATTTTACATGCGAAAACGGCTTCTCTCCCACAAATGGAGTCGTATCATGTTCCGTGAATGGCTATTATATGAAAATCGATTTCCCATCGACAGTACAATATAATATAATATAATATAACATAATGATAATATGGCATATGCTATTATAATATTTGATGATATTTTTATAATTGCATAGGAATCAATGATGATAAATTTAATAGACAGTACAGTAAAGTATTATAATAATATACATCGACGTTGATTGCGGCTGCCGTCAGTTAAAAGGCACTATTATTGTTGAGTTTTCTTATATTATATATTTCACAATGTGTTCGTCAATTTCCATATCCGCAATAGGTTAGCGATCGGGAAAACTGTCCAGTAAACGAATTCTTCGAAATTTCATTTAAATAATAAGATTACATAACATTTCATTATAATGTAGATTATTATTATTATTAGAGAACCTATAAATATTCTTATAATTATAGGCTCTCTAATTATTATTATAAGTGCTACGATGCGACGTTGCCCAAAAAGTATTCACAGCCGAAAACATCATTGCTGTAACAATATGATTAAAAATCAAAATGGGGAACCAAAATTAAAAGGGAATACTGAATACCTATTGCGAAATCGCTTGCTCAAAACTTAGGATGGCTTGAAAATATACAGCAAATGTGAACCTACCTACTTGATAATGTATATAGATACACTACATAATATATTCGCCGATCTACATATTTGTGGTATAGATATGTTTTTAATTTATATTTAAAACTAGTTTACATAGTATTTTACACTCAAATTATATTATTATAGTCATTTCGGAAACGAGTAATCCTAATTATGAGTATGGCATACCTATATATTAATACATATGGTTGATTTTTTTATATCGATTCCATAATATACATCAAGCTGGTCTATAATTCATAGATTATCTATGACCCTTTGAAAGTGCACTTAATCCAATCTATGTACACATTTTAATTTATAAAAATTAATTTTAGTTGAAACTCAGTACCCCCTACCCCCCTGAAATAATTCAAAGACTTAGTTATGCATATTTATATTGATTTATACATAATTAAATTAATGATCTTGTGGACATTGAATATTGTAATAAGACAAACACATGCATAAACCCATGTTGTTTCAAAAATCTTAACTTAAATATCTAATTAAATTATATAAGTAACACTAAACACCACGTGGGGTGCGTACGTAAGTGTATAATTTAACTCTTAAGTATCAAAAATTGATCCACCGAAACCGTGGTTCAAACTCGATACATTCTGTACTAAAATAAACAGGCTTGTCGCATTAATAATAATTATTATT
Organism: Sitobion miscanthi; assembly: GCA_008086715.1. Classification (NCBI taxonomy): domain Eukaryota; kingdom Metazoa; phylum Arthropoda; class Insecta; order Hemiptera; family Aphididae; genus Sitobion; species Sitobion miscanthi. The sequence goes on from CM017804.1 coordinate 15,399,588, forward strand.
ATTAAAACCAATAGCAACCATTTACAAACAAAACAAAAAGAATAAAAATCTCAAAATCCCTGTTTGTGAACTTTCCAACGTTGGATTCTCATTTATCTTTTTTTGCGACAAAATGTAGCCTATCTTTTTTCCCAAGATCTAATCTATCTCTGTACCAAATTTCATCGCAATCGGAACGCATAAAGGATACATTCAGTAGTAAACATTTTTTGTCTTTTTATATTATTGCTGTTGTAGAAGTAATGTGTATATTATAATAGATTACTTCTACAGCAGTGATAGGAATATCGCGTTTCACAATCATCGTGTGACGATGGCCGGCTTAACAATAATGTGGTAAATTACGACGAGATCAGCAAAATTATATTTATACTGTCTATTTGTGTAGATATGAAATACTATGTAATATAGAATTATAGAGTATAAGCTGTGTAGCAGGGATCGGATCTTCAAATTTATATTTTTGTAGATTCACTTTAGAAATTCAGGAGACTGTTAAAATAATTTATTTTACATGTTTAGCCAAAGAAATTAAAGACAAAATCAATAAATAAAATTAAGATAATGAAAATCTTATAATTTTCTTGTCCGTGGCCCTTGCGTCAGTAAAGCTTGTCCACGGCCTACCATTTAATGACCCTTGCAGCTGTGCTGCTGTAGAGTAAATTAGTAATTATTATATGATATATACCATATCAAATTTTTTATATTATATAGGAACTCCTGCATACCACAATATATAATAATATAGGAAGTATAATTTTCTAATTTATATAATTACCTAATATAAATAAATTTATAATGAAATAACAATTATTTTTTTTACGTATATAAGAGCTGCCAAAAATATTATATTATTAAAATTAAAAAAAAAAATTAAAATGACATTTTCTCAACAAAAAAAACACGTTGGAGGGCATTATTATTTCCGCCTAAATGAAAAACAAAATTTAGTTTTCGTTTCTGTTAAATCAATTTTCTTCCAAAATTATCGTTTGAGATTTGAGAACCACTGGTCATAATTCAGGTTTTATGTTATTATTTTTTTTATATAGTATTTTGAAAATTTTATTTACGAAAATAGTACGTTTCTACCCTCTAGTGTGATCCAATTTAAATGATTGTTTATACAGGACAATAGATGATTGCGAATCATCCCATATACATATCAACGATCAGTTCTACCATTCGTATCCAAATATTAATATATTAATAACATTTTATGTCCAAGTGTTCAATCTAATGCTTATATACATATTAGCAGTTCTAAATTAAATATCGAAATACCAAAAAGAAAAACATTCAAAACAGATTAATTAACGTGTCAACTGTAATAAAAAAGTATTAAACTAGAACTATTACCCGTATGGAATTTTTGAAAACAGTACCAATTTCAAAAACTATTGAAAATTATTACTGTAATAATAACCAGATAAATATCTATGTATAAAATATCTATGCATAAGACGAAATTAAATCAATAGGTGAATACGAATGAAACAATTTGATTTATGATGTAATTAGTGGTGGCTCCTGGGTAATTCGAAGTGGGTTCTCCAAATATAATCCAGGAAGGACTAGATTTGGAGGAAACAAAAATTAAACCTTTTTTCATTTTTGCAGAAACGAATTACTCCCCCACTCCATGCATACGTCCATATCCTTACCCATGGGCTATGTGTCTATGGCTTAATGGCTATGTGTATAAGACGTCTAAAACTTACGAATACAGGAAGTTTTGCAAATTATATACACCGTCGCTCAGTAGTTAGGTATATTATGTATACAACGATAACGCACGCGTTTCCGCGTGTTCGAGTCTACTTTGCCGACGTCATGCCTTATTATCAGCTGCATTACAGTATTATAGTATTGTTATTTATTATCATATTTTAATCTGCAATAAGGCAGATATTGTATAGTAATTATTCGAATTATTGATTCATTAATATTTTCTTTTTCCGTGACCTTAGACTCTAAAGAGTAAAGACCTAGATTCGATCACAGCTGTGTTTTCTACCAAAATGCAACTATTATATATATTCGTTTCTTGTATTTCTAATGTAAATTGTATCGACTTCAACCTATAGTAATCGGAGAAAAATAAATTCTGAAAACATGTGTAAAGTATTATCGAATTTAAAGATAAAAAATATCATCTGTGTTTGCGCATTGGTTTTTAATTTTTATGATGTTTAATTTTTTAAGCGAGACATGATACTTTTTTATTATAATATTTTTCACTTATAACTTGTTTAATTGAAACAACGTAAAAACTGCCACAGAGTATGTTCTTACCAGTTACCATTACATTTTATGACAGGTTAATTTTTTATAATATTAAATCTAACGACACGAAATTGGTTCAGCTGAACGAAAATTTGATAAATTATTTATAACTTTATTCGGAGACAGAACATTATACGTCCTCGATATTATACAATTTATTATACTTCCTTCACTTTCATGATTCAACTATTCAAGACTAGTTATTAATATGCATGTGGTGGCTTTTGCCGGAACGAAAATTTTTGAAGGGACCTAAATAAGTAAAAAATGAAATCGTTGGTACATAACTATTGATATACCTACCAATGTATCTTGTGTATATTACATCTGCTTTTTTTCTCTCCAATATAGTCATATAAATTATAGAAAAGATTGTATAATATAAATTTTTATGAATTATATTAGTAGGTAGATTAGAGGTTATAACTAATTAATCAATCATTTGATTTTCATGTAATTCTATTAATCTAATATTATTATTTTAATTGTAAGACTTGTAAGACCAGAAAACATACTGAATAAATTATTGTGTGGACATGCGGTGACCAATTAATTATATTACGATTTATTATGGCGGTGGTAGTGGTTTTCTTCTATAAAGGTGGTTTTATAAAATTTGTGTTTCTTACGATTTTAAATTTTAAAATAATTTGTTGATAACATTTTTAGTAAATCTATCAGTGCATTATACGGTACCTATTATGCAAGTACTGTCGCTTTATTAAACAACGAAAAAGTGCCTTGGTAGGTACTTATTTAACAAATAAACTACTTCTCGATGATCTACTAATTAAAACCGTCAATGAAATGGATATCACATTATATAAAACATCCCATACCAAATTCCAATCAAATACTCATCTCCTCAACTCCCAACTGTTATTTACAAAACACTTCCGGACAATCCTATGATATACATATCAAAAGCAGCTAGTGCAGTGACATATACTTGGCATGTAAAACTTAAATGTAAATAACTTCAACCATACGAAGAACGAAGATGACTCTACAGAGTCTTCCTACAAGTTAACTCTCAGTTTCATACTAAAAGTATACATTTAAAATATTCAATAAACATATTTTCTAATAAAAGGTATATTGTTATATTTAAAAGCTTCATACATAGCATTATAAATGTTCATAACTATCACACGTCAATTGCATACTTGTATCTATATGAGTTGTGGAAATTTGGTAATTCTACTATAATTACAGAGGGAGCATAGTTGTCCCGCGCTAAACAGTTTTTGCTATTTTGTACATTTGTAAGACGGAGACAACCCATTTGGGTTCTCCTAAGGATATGTGAACCTCGTGTGTTATAATTTATAACTTATAAGCTTATAACCTCTATTGGTTAATAACTCTTCGCGGTTAAAAATGAACCACAGTAAATAAACCATTTTTCATTTTTGTACGGCGATATGGGATAAACTTTAAATCAACCCATCCGTTAATGAACTTCGGATCAACTTCTGACACGCACACACACATACACACACATACTCAATTAATGTGAACACAAATGCACATACATCGAGTATTCTAGTGTGTACACATTGTTATTATTCTTATTATAATAATAATAATATGTAAATAACGACGTTGGCCGCTCGTTATCTCGTTATTATTAAATATCCAGCGGCGGCTCGTTAGTGCTATATAAATGTTTTAATATCATTGACGACTGTACGATACAATAATAATAATAATAATATTATATAGGATAATCCGTTTAATATACGACAACGTACGGAACGCGCGCATAGAATATAAAACATTATAATAATATTATGTACTATACTAAAATGTAATATGGTCGCGACGGGGCGCCGGCGATGTTGCCCCGCCGCCGCCGGCTTTTCAATAATATATTATATTATTATTATATAAATAATAATAAATACCGGCGCGCGCCCAATACTTGGGCATTATATTTACACAATACACACGTATACTACAGACTATACAGGGTGATTTGATTTGTTTTACCGCGACAAACGAATTTTTTTTTCGTTTTAACTTTTAAGGGCGTAGATATTATCTGCGAAAAATTGTAGAGAAATATTACACAATATGTTTGTATAATGTGCACCTATGTACAACCTACACGCGACACGCCCTTGAGAGTAAATCCGTAGAATTTCAGAACGTGTAGATCACGAGATGCGGGGGATGTGGTGCATTGGTCGGTTCACGATTTATGAAAAAATATCAACCACTCTGTATATAAATCATACATACGCTGCCGTCGGGTCCCGAGTCGGCGGCGCAGCGCATCAACCGCGCACGCCGCGATTAATTTAAAATAATATTAAAAACAAATAAACGACAACGAAATAATAAATACAAATAAATTACCGTCGACGGCGATGATAGTTTTAATAATAATAATAATAATATTATTATAATTGGAAACGTTAAAAAAACAAACGGCCCGCGGCGACCCGGCGCTATGTACCTATACGTTGTACCTTGTTTCTATATTTTTTTTTTTTTTATGTTTTTTACAATACAATATGATAATAATGTACACGCGTGTAATATAATTACGTTACGTGTAGACTGTGGACGGTTTGGGTCTTGGTAAAATACTACTAAAAACCCCCCCAAAAAAAAACATCTATTGACGAAAAACGCTTATATACGACAAATGTAGAGAGAAAAAACACTGTCACAAAAACTCTTGTTAAATTATTGACACGTGACGATGATAGAGTTCGGACGCAGGAAATAGTTATTAAGAAAAACGAATCAAAAAAAAAAAAAAAGAACTATTCAAGCTTTCCGGAACATCTAACTTCGCGTCATTGCCCAGGCAATTATTACATGAACATCCTGGTATGTATCAAACAAAACCCTTCAATCTGATTTGAAAATCCGTAATCAATCAACGAAAACACCGCTCACTTTTTTTACAAACGCTTCCAAGCAAAACTTTATTCAAATCCCAATACTAAATCATCTCACAAATCACCTGGAACACGTTCCCTGGGAATCCGCCCAGACTCTAACGGAACTGGTGTCGTGTTTTAATAACTAACCAAATCATCTGTAAGCCGGTGTTTAAACTATGATAATTCCTTTTATGTCGTTCACAATGGTATTCACGAATAAATAAACTAGACTTAAACCTATAGTATATATGTACTTATATTTGTGGTAATTTTTAAAATTTAACCAATTTTTCGTAAGCAAAATAATCACGGATCGAAACCGTTTCAAATGGTTTTGGTTTGGATTTTATAAACGGTTTTTTAAGACTGTAGGTTTCAATTACGGTTTTTTAACCGGTGTTTTAAAGCTTTAACATACTAAATGTTAGGTATTAATATAATGTACAATGTATTTTACTATATTTACTAAACTATAATACTAAATAGTAATAGTAAGTTACCTGTATTCTGGCCTCGGTCAGTCCAATTTTCGACGCCAGTTCCTCCCTATAACAAAGGCACAAGCCCGTTTAAAAATTTTACATTGACTGTCGACATGTGTAATGTATATATATAGGTGTATTTTACTCAGGCCCACACAAATCATCTGTTTTCAAGCAAATATAGCCCGATATGTACGTAAATATTGTTTATTGTTTATTATATTTATAGTACCTTAGGTTTCCTAGTTAAGAAAAAAACCATTGGCCGACTCCGAACAAATAAGCCCAACGAGTTTTTTTCGAGGATGAAGACGAAAAAATTCAAAGAAAATAAATCTTCTGAATTATAAGTCGGAAGATACATTGAAATCAAATAAGATTTACAACAAACAAAATTTAGTAGTTAAAAAAAACAACATTTTTGTATATAAGTACTCACTCATGTATTATGTATATTATGGTTTATGACTGACTAATAGTTTCCATTTCATCGGGAAGTATAATAGTGATATAAAATGATATTATTATAGTTTAATATTATGTGTATAACATGTTATTACATGTTCCTTAACTTTTGGGTCACTATAATATACTCGTACAACGTACAATTTGTAATAATTATTGTTGATTGTTAGATTTAAATATTTATATACCGACAAACAAGCTTAAACAATATTATGGGTAGCCGGTTAGGTATACATCGAAGGACGTAAGAGATAAAGAGGTACCTACATACATGATTTGAAATGCATAAATAGTATACTCGAATATCTCCGCCCACCTCTTAACCTAAAAATGTTGATTACGTTGCATTCTGCATATTGAAAGTGCCATTTGAAATTTACAAGTATTGCAATTTAATTCAGCGTAAAAATAATAATAATTAGGGCTTAGATGTTTATGAAATTCCATATTTTTTCTATTAATCCGATTTAATGATAACCTAGATACAATATTATACAAATTCCATTCATGCTCTACTGAATCAAATGTTGCCATTTTTTTATTTTGTATATTAATGCTTATTTTCTGGTTTTATGATTATCAGCACACGTTTTTGTATTATTTTTGAAATTAAAACAACTAAACTTTTAAGTAGGTTAGGTGTATTGCGTACACACACATTTTTTACAGCATCATTTCTTTTGTTCACTGGTCGGTATAACAATAATTCAAAGTTCTATAAGTTTGAAACTACAATAATATTTTCAAAGATGCTTACTTATAGCATTGATAATAATTGTATTTATGATCAATGCTTATAGTAATTAAATAATTATTAGGTATATTTACCATATTCTACCCGATTTAAGCAAACGAACATCTAAACATCTCTATAAATCTCTGGACACTTTGTTTATAAAACTGATCGAGTCAACGAGGCAGATGTATACCTACCCAGGGGCGCAAATAGGAAAAATGTTTAGGGTGGGGGAGGGGGCTCAAGCCCCAAATTTTTTTTTTAAATTATAATATATATTATGTTATTTTTTTGAGGGGGCTAAGCTCCCCCAAGCTACCCCACCTATTTGCGCCACTGCACCTACCCCAATTTATATAATGTTATAAAGGGCTGTATAAAGCTTGAGGCACGTATAGTATTGCGAACTCACCTGGTGAACACGTCCGGGTAGTGGGTCCGGCCGAACGCCTTCTCCAGCTCGTCCAACTGGTAGCTGGTGAACGTGGTCCGGTACCGGCGCTGTTTCCTTTTGTTGGTACCGCCCGCGGACGGCGGGCCACCGTAGCAATCGTCCTCGTTGTCCGCAGAAGCGTCGTGGCCGCCACCGGCGCCGCTCATGTCCACGATTCCGTCTCTGCCGTCGCCATCGGCGTGGTCGTCGCAGCCGCCGTTTTCCACGTCGTCGTCCCCGCCGTTATCGTCGTCCACGGCGCCGCCGTAGTAGCCGGGCGGCGGCGACGAATAGTAATCGTAGCCGACCGGTCCGGAACCGCGACCACCACTACTGGCCGCCGTGGCCATTAACGACCTACAGTGCTGTTGTTGTTGTTGTTGCAACTGTTGCTGCTGTTGCATTTGGTGGTGTTGTTGCTGCTGTTGATTTTGCTGCTGCTGCTGCTGCTGTTGTTGCTGCTGGTGTTGGAGCTGCTTGTGTTGTTGTTGCTGCTGCTGTTGTTGAACCACCATAGCCGCCGCCACGACGGCAGACCTCTCTCGCATCATGCTTGCCGCCATGGCCACCGCGGTGGCCGCTGCGGTGCGACGCCTGTCGTCGAACGGCACTGCTGCGTGCGTCAACGCACACTCTCCCGACTGCGGCTGGTCATCTTTCTGCCGTCCGTGGCTTTCGTCGGCCGACGCCACGGCGGCCACTGCCGATACTCCCGACGCCGCAGCTGATATTGCTGCCGCTGCTGCTGCTGTTGAAACATAAGACACACAACATCAGTACACAGTAAAAGCATTAATTTGTCGTAGGTACATAGTGTCATGTACGCCCAACGAGTATACAATAAAACGGAGTTGGAAAAAACTATACTACTTATTTATTCCAGTTATATATTATAATGATATTATATTGTTACTGATTGTCTTTTGATGTAGTGTGAAATTTGACGAACCCATTGTGGACGCACAAAGAAATGCACAATGAATGAATCGTCATCATCTGAATTTATTATACTATCATTTACATTATATTATATAGGCAACATCGATGTGGTGTGGAAATCACTTAAATTTAATGATTCTGCTCCACTTTTGCAGAGTTAACCGAGTTAATATTTACAACTTTTAACTACGAGGTCGCGTAATATTATGAACGTACCCAACTACTTCTGTAGCTTGGGCTTAAAAATGCCCCGCAATAATCTCAATTTATGACCAATTAGAATTTGGCTCAAGTTCCGAATTTTCTAAACTGATGCAATGTGATAATATTATAATATCGTTACCCTTAATATAACCGCAGTTTTACAAATGGTTTATTGATTTATTGCATACTTAGCAGTCGAGGGCCTCAAAATAAAGTACATTACAATAATATTATTCAAATACACAGTATAATATATTCGCAAGGTGCATACGATTGCAGAGGAGAGGTTCGAAGGCAGATTCGGTATTGCAAAGAGCATAGGATTTCGCCAACAATCACTGATCAGCCTGGGAATCACGAGGTTTATAGATATAATTTATTATTATAGAAACAGCATGATATACTTATATGTATGCGCATAAAATATCATAACCGCGAGGGCGGGATGTGTATACCTAACAAGAGATAATATTATGATAATATATAATATGCACGCGGTATATAATAATATGAACTATGGACACACGTCACATTATAATATTATATTATGACGGTGTGTAATATAAATTGGTACCGCCGGGATGTCTGTTAATTATAATTTATAAATATATGATGATATGATACACGACGTGGTAAACATATATATATGCGTATTGAACTCGCGAAGGTAAATCGTCGGCGCAGCGGAGCGGTGTAATAATTAGTATAATAATATTGAGCGTTCATAAATATAGAACAAGTGCAGTGTACGTGCATAATAGAATATACTGCAGCGATATTATTATTGCGATAATGGTATTGGTATATAATATCATTAATTTACTTATATTATAGATAATTCCAGATTCTATACTACGTAGGTGTACACATCGCGCGGGTAATTGATATAATACAATCCGACCGACGTACGAATCGTACATAGTACTTTATCATAATATATTATAATATTGTATTATATACATTAAACATGTAATGGTATCGTCGTACAGTGCGGCGTGTACTATATAGTATAATGTAACAGTGTATATACACATTATAATTATGCATTTATACATAAATTTAACGACGACGAGTTGTTGTTTAACATGTACTGTGCACATTACCCGATAAATTGCGATTATTTTTTCCATATATACCTATATGTACGTGTATCACGTGTACATTGGTACGTTCAAGTAAGTACCTCCTACTCATATGGTTTCTGTATTGCCGGTGTCCTATATATCCTATGCATTATACAAGATAATAGGCACCTTGTGTATAGGTATAATAACAATAATAATATAATTTCGATCGATAAGCGAGCAGCAGCGCGCACGATATTATTATTTATTATCGTCGATCGAAGACCGCATTTTAATTTACCTACAATATTATGACGTATGCACTATATTATGTATCATCATTATACGCATGCGTAGGAGAGATCACCGGCTCTGTCCCGATTATACTATACCCAGGTATAATAAATATACACATAACATCGGTATTCTATAATAGATTGTGATTTTCACTATTAGGTATTATTATTATTATTACGTTTCGGTCGCAATGGCGGCCGCCATCATTATCATAATATTATTATTATTATATTGTCCTCGTCGTCAAGACGCGCACGCAAACGCATTGCTGGGAGACATCATGCCACGGCCCGCGTGTCCCCACCGCGTGTTTTAGAGGCAGACGTGTGCGTACGACTTTCCCCCCCACGACGAAAAGCCCGCCTATATCGTCGTCCGCAGCATCCGCAGACCTAATAATACATTATAATCTCTGGTCCATCTGCCCGTAACCATACATTATATTATATCATATTACGATATCCATACGCGCTCGGCTAGGCCAGGTATGATACGATTACATAATATCATTACTATCATTGATTTCACGAGATAAAATAAGAACAACGATATTTAATATACGGAATATAAGTCGGGCGTATACATTTGCGCGATGTATAAACTTTATTTTATCTCGGATTAGAATTTTTTTTACATCCAAGTTCTAGAGTGAGTTTAACATAAGATAAACACTGCAGGCTTGAAATGTCGGTCGAGAATTCATAAGATACGGCCACAATCTCGGTCTTTATTTTTAATTAACAGTTTTCAATACTTATAGTAATATAACACTATTATAACTTTATAAAGATTTAGCTAACCAAGAAGTGCCCTTAAGATTAAATAAATTAAAAAATATACAGACACTCAAAACATTTTATATTATTTCATGTATGCGTGTAGATCATGTTAACTAAATGTATAGCTTAGGTATATGCAAAACACAACATGATGCAATCGTCACAAAGTTCGAATGCTAATTGTTTTGTATTGCATATTTGTGCGCACTGCACCGATAATCGCATATACCTATTAAAATATGTAATGCACGTGACTAAAATCCGAGGAGATTATTAATCAGCAGTGATTGTCAGGGGAACCCACCGATTACGAATATTTAATCATTTATTTTTATCGGATGGAAATATTGTTTTGCTACCCAAGTATACTGAGTAGTATGGCCGTCGTATAACTCGTAAGTCGTAATATATTATAATAAACTTAGGACTTCAGATAAACGGGTGATAGCAGTAAGATGTATAGATTAATAGATAACTGTAGTTACAGGTTGATGGTTTTTACAAAAAAGTAACTACGGTAACTCGACTACTGTGATAATTGATTATTATTTCTATGATAGTTTATTTAAGGTCCATAATATTATATCTTATAAGTATATTATTCAGAACTCTGTTTGAAAATGCCTATGCGGTAAACAAATCCCGACCTCTCCCTTTATAATCGAAATACATTGTTTATACCCATAGATACTAGATAGAAACATATAAGCTACAATAATTATTATACTATTGCGACTATAATAATTAACAAGGATACGATATTATACAGTCGGATAATAATATATAATAATATATAATATATAATATAATCTAATAATTCTAGTAGGATTTATTGTGGAATGATAAGAGTCTCAAGTTGTAGGAGGTGATTATTTGTAATTAGAAGTATGTTTGTGGCTGCATTACTCTGCTGGACCGCAACCATTTCCATAGCGATCACTCGATCGTCCGCGCTGTATACATAAACAACACAATCACACCGACACAACTGATAATATACAAATTACGGACCCCAAAATATGATAAATGGGTTGGCCGCAGACGCGGACGGCCCCGCGAAAGGACCGGAAGACAAAACCGCGGCGGCGCTGATCACGGCCATACTGTTGGAACACTTCGGCGACGGCCTTCCGGTGCACGCGGACGTGGTCATGGACACGGTCCAGTACCGTCTGGCCCGGGACGAGACGATGGCTGCGCGCGCCCGGCGGGACGGGTGCTACTGCGTGTGGGCGGACCGCCGGGCGTCGCGAGCGTACCGCTGGTGCCTGGCGCGGTTGGTCCGGTCCGGTCGGATCCGCGTGGTGTACGACTGCGGCTGCGGCTGCGGCGCGTGCCTGGAAGACGGCGGAGGAAACGGGTGCACCGGGAGAGCGACTCAAAGGCCGACGAAATCGGCTGCAACATTGTGAAATCGTGGTCGCCGTCGGCGCAGAGCATTTGCAGCCACAAGCATACCTCTAATTACAAAATAATCACTTCCTACAACTCGAGACTGTTATCATTCCACAATAAATCCTACTATAATTATTAGATTTTCAAGAAACACGAAAACAACAACTTAAATTTTTTATTTTCGAATTCCGATAAATTAGAAAATAAAATGTATACAAACACTTTACAATTATAATTTACTATACTTTTCCGTACTCGGGGACTACTTCTTTAATAAATATTATTATTTATTACTGATCAACATTCAATGGTGATTTATGCGTGTAAAAAAATATTTTTTGATGTGATCTCTAGTAAACACTCAACGCTGGTACAGCTATTGCCAAATACTCAGAACCTGCAGTTGAGTAATCAAAGGGGGGGGGGGTGGTTAGGGTTTTCAAGCGTTATGATTATATCGTTATATTTGACGAAAAAACGATTGAAGTTTGTAAACGTAATTATAACGGAAAGCGATAATCAAAAATAATTAAATACCGCAAAACAAAACATAACGATTAACAAAATATAATATATCATTTAACAAAACATAACGCAAAACGTAATTTATAGAACTTCATTGGATGAAAAATAACGCAAAAGTAAATAATTTAAAATCCATTTATTTAAAAGTTACAACGGTTTCTTGGTTATTTCATGCAAACGGACATTAGAAATGATTATATTATATTTCCATTTCCTACCATATTAGTTATTATTAATACATTTAATAGGTATTTGATCCTAAATAACGATAAATGCAAAAATTGGATAACGTTTTAATTCTGAATAACGATAAACGCAAAAATTGTGTAACGTTTTAATTCTTAATAACGATATACGCAAAAATTGTGTGACGTTTTAATTGTAAATAACCTAAAACTGAATTATTTTTTCAAATGCTAGCCCTGATTGTAAACCTCCCGGAAAACAAATTCTGGATGCGCCACTATCAAGCAAAGTAGTCAATATATTACGTGTAATGTGTATACACGATTATAATAAATATGTAAGATGCGACAGTCATTTATATTGTTTAGTTTATTGTCTTACTTAAAATAAACATAGTTATAGAGTATTATATAAGAGGCGAACCCTCAGTGACATCTATTCGAAATTTATGCAACTCTATGCTGTGGTTGTTATGCATTATTGTACAAGACTGTTAAAATTATAATAATTTGAAAAATGTTCAAGATTGATAATAAATCGGTAATAATATGATTGTTTTTTCTTTTTGTTTAATTTGTCTAATATACCTAATATTACAAGAGTCTTCATTATGACACAATTTATTATGGTAATAATTTAAATATATTAAAGTAATCTGAAATCCGAGATATTTTTTTAGCAAAAACCGTGTGTGTATTATAGTAATACGTTGCCATATACTATTATAGTATTATCTCGAATCTCGATATAAAACGGATATAGCGGCAGAATATAGCGGAAATCCGTCTATTTAACGGAAATGATCTATTTTATGGTCGCGCGGGCAAAAGAATTGGCTTTAGACGAAACGAAACCAAGAGACGGATATAAAATATTCAGTTTTACACGAATTTTGACTGCATAATATACTTAAATATTATACCTCCTTCTGTTCCATGGCTGCTAACAGTTGTCGCTGCAGTCACTGAGTTTTTCAAACAATTATAACTAACAAGTACATATTTTCATCTCATAGCTACTCCGCAGTCTTCGTTTCCGGGTGTTCCATCGAATGGATCGAGTTATACTTGTTAAACGTTGCAATTGTCTCGTGGTACTCAATAAAACAATAACGTGACGTAATAAAATATGACTCAAATATATCAATATATATAGATATTAATTTTATAACCGTGGGGAACCGATATCTCAATATCTGTTCATTGCACGAGTTTATTCGAGTATGAATAACGATGTACCTACCTATATGTTTGTATTATACCAAGCTGGTATAATAATGATATTATTATAGACGCTGCACGGCGGAGAAGACTGTTCGACGAGACGGCAAGACGAGTAATGCACTTTTTCTCACTTGTTTCTCCGTTAGGTAATAAGTAATATATTACAAAGAACAAAAATATAATGCTGGTGGTGAAATATCAACTATAGTATACAGGTAAACGTAAAGTCTATCGACATCGGTTACTATTTACTTCAGCGCGATATTACGTATTGTCCCCATAGATAAAAGTGAATGTCATCAATATTTATCACACGAGAATTCAATAAAAAGCATAAAAACACACGAGCCATGTACGACAATCACACGGGGGGCCCATTATTTTCATTGTTTTGTATACCACAAAAATCCAAGCCACATGTAAATTATTGTTCGTCTCTCTTCAATAAAAGGCAAAAACTGTCCTATATATGTCTTGCATAAAAATGACGTGATATAGGAATTAATTATTTACGTTCTATATTATGATCGTCACACCGTGCTCGGTCGCGTCTATAAATTACGATAGTTAAGTATATTATTATAAATGCGATTACATACAGCATTATAAATATTAGGTAGGTTTTGGTGCACCTCAGCAGATGGCTTTTATCCGAAAACGTTTTTTTAATATATGTCATTTGTATATATTGTAATTTGGAATTCGCGCGAATGGTATATATAATAATATGGAATAAAGTCAACCCGACGTTAGTTACGCAAGTAAGTAAGTCGCAACATGGTATTTTCGACCGCGTTACATTTTTCAATAATAAAAACACTGTTTTGTACATTTTTATTAATTTTAGTTACAAAAACAAAAATTGAAACTAATCTATTCATTTTATTTCCATACCATAATATTTGAAAGCGATGCTATTAAGTATTAACAAATCTGTCGATCACTACAATTTACAATAACATTTGTGATGAGATTCTCATTTTTATTATTAGTTTACGATTTCCGAGAATATTATATATTATTCGTAGCGAAAATAAACCATATACTAACTTATATAATATAACACACAACGCATATACAATATGTTATATATAATATTATACTTAATAATAAGTTTGTTTTTTTCTTTCGGGTATTTTAATGCGTATTATATACGTATAGACATAGTTCGTACATCGTACCATACCAATACATCAAACGCCCATTGCACACGTGTATGGGACTAGCCGCATGAAACATTGATTTAAGATAAATATCAATGTAGAGAATTATAGTGTCCGAAAAATGTGAGAAAAATAATGTGGTTTTTGTGCCAATTCCCGAAATTATACATATGTTGTATCCAACACGTGTGCGGACCGCCACACGTATACAAATCCCGTGTGGTGTATAATATATGATATTATAATTTATAACGAATAACTGTCGAGGCAACAAATTTACGAATTGACGCACACGCACTTAAAACCAACATAAATCCAATTACAAGGCGGCAGTGGTACTTGAGTATTCTATAGATCTGTTGAATTGTGCAGTCCAGAATTAACGTTTTTACTACTTTTACCATCAGGTGCAATAATTAAATATTTTTAATGAAAAATATATTAAATGATTTTAGTTTTCTAAACTATACGAATATACGATACACGCCATATACCTAACTATAAAGTATACATAGATACTTTCAAATCAGTTAAATAGTAATTTTATATTTGAAAGATTATTATACGAGAACTCGATTACTGCAACTTCTTATACTACTGTAGTGTCTTCTCACTGCCAGGCAAATTGTAATGATATGCTATGTATCTGCGCACGCGCTAATTCGTCGAATGTGACTGAAAATAATTTATAGCACCACCACTAGAGTCAAGACATGCGAGAACTATTCATAAAGGCTAGAATATTATAATATTAACATATTTAACGTACACGTGTGAAACTCAGCACGAGAAACACAAAAATGACCGACAAGGTCACAATGCCGATTTTATCGTCGGTTACCTATTGATGAATATGACCGACAAATCGCGAGGAGATGGATCGGAAAAACGTTCGAAAACCTAAAGTGATTATTACTATAACAGGGTCAGACATGATGTATAATATGACTAGACACGGCAGGAGCCAAGAGAGTGTTTTATCAAACAAACCGAATGGAACGGCTAGGTCTGCGGACCCGAAATAATATAAGATATTGAGTGCTTCGTCCCGAACAAAGTATGGTATACTATGGTATTGTTATACATAATAATGCACATGGGCGCGGTATATAATACGTCTGCACCGGCGACAATTATATTACAATTATTGTCTACGAGGCAACATATATATGACATTTAATTAACACAATCGGCGCCGGGCTAATATACACACGCTCACACGCATATGTACATTTATATGCATTATACATGTATACTAAACTAATACCATACCTGTACCGGTCGGGCCGTCTTTACTCGGTGTGTGTATAATATTAAGTACGGCTGGCGCCATACCGGCGGCCACCAAACAACACGTGCAACGTTATCGACGACGCAAAAATACAAAAATATTTTATTATTTTGACGACAAATCGACGCGTATCGTATTAAATAGTTGTCCCGTGCTAACACCCAACTCGGCCCTGCAGAAAACCATAGTGTCAAAGGCAAGCAAAATAGAATACGGTCTAAACTCGACACATATGTTTATGAGGCGGTATGGACAATTTTACCGTCATCGACACGGTCGCCGTGCACCGGTATAAAAAAAGAAATTACATTACGCGATACCTTTGCGGTGAACTATACGGCAAGGTGTATAAATTATGACGCCCTAAACGTCCAAATTACACACCCTTCGCCCGTCGACCCCGACGAGACGTGTTCGCGAAACGACCACTCGTCGTGGGCGTGGAAAAGTGACGGCTTGAGCGACACTGTCATTCCGACGTTTACATTTACACAGTACAGTCGCTATACTGCACCGATGTACCTTCGTCGGCAATAATACACCGACGACTTTACACCGTGACGAGCCGCAGCGGAACCGGAAACAAAGTGCACACACACACTCTCAAAATATATTTGTATATGTTATATGTACACATTACACAACTTGTACCTATACTTTAGTAACGTTAATACGCCTAATATAATTCCGATGGCAGAATTTGGGTGTGAGAGGAGCCGGGCAGGTGACCGTAATTAGTCGGCTTATAATTTCCCGTCTGCGATGTCACGTCGTCGTCGTCGTCGCCGCCGCCGCCGCATAGCAGTTAACGTGACCATCGCGCGATACGAAACGTAAAAAGTATATTAGTGAACTACACGAGTGTGGTATACGCGCGTCTATTATATTATATACCTACGCATAGTTGTTACGAATGTATAGCTATATCGTAATAAATAATAAGCCCAGTATGGCAGTATAATAATATGGCGTAATACACTCGTAAACGAAAAACGGTTTCGTTTAAACACACCGCACCCTCTCGGACACTATGTATAAGTATGTACCTACACCACTGCGAACCGTTGTTATTTTCCATCTCGTTATATTTTAATGCACCACACTTAATCCAATTTTCAGCGTAAATACCGTACCGTGACACGGTAAATGCCACTGTATGTACATAAACCCTAGACAAATCAATTTACAACGACGAAGCTTCACTACTTTTCAGTTGTTGTGTGTGTAGGATATTATTAATTATTGTGTATCTTACAAGTTACAGTCCGTCTGAGATCTGTCGGTCTCTTCGACCAATAAGATATGTCCCTTTCTGACTAAATCTCAAGAAATTACTACGGCGTCGTGTGGTACGAAATTTATAGTAGGTAAGTATAATAGCCTTATAAGTACATACGTGGTAATGGATACAGACAAGCCAACAACAATATTGTGATATGTCCAACGTTGCAACGTCCATAGTATATATTTTAGTTTACTATATTACCTATATTTTATATTTATTCGTATGGCTTAGAAGAGATTTACGATACCGTAATACCGTGTTATAGTATAGTGACTTAGTACAATAATATTATATGTTATTATTACAAAGGGAGCTGCTGTTAAATTGGTTTAACCTAAGACCATTCTTGATATTTATCCACATCACTCGCCGCATCACGCTGTATAAATATTTTAAAGTCAATTTAAAAATAATCACCATTGTATGTCTAGAAAATTAAAACAGTTAAAAAAATGTCGAACCGATTTTTAATTAAATCGATTTATCGGTTGGTAAAAAAAAAAATCAAGCGTACTATATAGATGTAATATAGTAATAGCTTTAAGATTATTATAATATAAAAAAAAAAATAGTAAGTATATAAAACGAAAATTGACAAGGTCTTTCCGTACGCGCTATCCATAAAATATTATTATTAAAATGTATTATCGTATCAATAAGTTCCTATAGGGTTTGATAATTATTAATAAATAATAACATAGATTTGGGCTTTCTTCATAATATTATTTAATCAACGTAATTACTATAGCCGTATAAGGCTGAAAATGGATCAGTCCGTCCGTTCTCGTATGGTTAGCAATATTAAATTTAAAACTCGAAAAGTATCTATCTAATTAAATGAAATCAATAAAAAAGAAAATTTTACTAACTACAATTAGGCTAATACGACCATGTACTTCAATCATTTAGTATATAACATTGCATTGGTGTTATTTTATTTTAGACTTGTAATTATAAACAGTGGCGTAGCCGGGAAGGTGTTTGCCATCCATTGTATTTTGTTTAATACATACTAAATAGGTTAATTATAACAGCTCAATACTCTATTGATCCTTTGGTGTGCCGTGTGCACAATGTATTTACCACCTTCACCATCGATAAATCCTGACTAAACCACTGCAGCTCATAAATGACGTACTTAAATACTAATAAACACAGTATGATCTCAATAGTACAAATCAATTATTGTTAACAAGGTTCAAATTATACTAAAATAATACCATTGATTATAAATATTAGTATTTATATCCAATGATAATATACTAAACGCCTATTCGTATTAAAATAGGAATTATATTATGATACATATTTCTAAATAAATATCAAAAATATGATAATTTATTATTTTTATTTTGGTATATTTTAGGTAAATAAATAAATAAAACATTTTCTCATTAACAGAGTGGAGGACGTAGACATCCAAGTATACAACTAATCATGTGAAAAATTATGTTGGGATCCGGCGGGACGTGGAATCAACCGGACGCGCCAAAATGCACTGCAGTGTGGCATCTACAATTAAAAGTTAAAATTAATGTTTAAAACTAATTTGTTTTTAATGTGTTTTAACCGGACCACCAAAACATATAGGGTATAATATTATTATACCTCATCAAATTCTTTATATTATATAACAACCGTACAAGGTATATTAAATGTGTTTATGTGTGGATATTTAGGTCAATAAGAAAAAGCAGTGTTATTCAGTTTACTTGACCATTAGGCATTAGGCTAGGACCATTAGGGATTCAGATTATCGTGATTATCGCATACGAAAAACAGAAGTTACCTACTCATTAGTCATTTGTCTCATTTAATATAATATGTATTATTAATTTTTCCTATATTTAATAAAAATTATTAAAAAAACTTACTAGTTACTGCTATACTTACATCACAAATATTGACACAGCCTACCATAATAGCCTACCAGCTAATGTCCAATGTGGTCCTGTCAAAAATTAATTTACCATGTTGCGCGATGTTATACAAAGATTTAGAACCATCGATGTAAAGTAGTATCATTATTCATCACTTATTTCTATGTATATCTAATTCATTGAGTTGTAAAGACTAGAGTAAAAAAGCATTCTTAACATATTCAAAGTCAATAAAAAGAAAATAAAATAAAAATAATGGTTGTTTTTCATTTTAGTAATTGTTGTGGGTATAATATAATATAATCGTATAAAATATAAATTATAAGTAGTAACTAGCTATTACTAGCCTAATAAACTATTTTTATGAACGATTGATGTTCAAATCTTGACGTTCAGACGTAAGT
Source organism: Sitobion miscanthi (assembly GCA_008086715.1). NCBI lineage: Eukaryota > Metazoa > Arthropoda > Insecta > Hemiptera > Aphididae > Sitobion > Sitobion miscanthi. Next base: position 15,419,525 of record CM017804.1, read on the forward strand.
AATAGTTACACCTAATATTATAACAGTTTTATTTATTTCGTGATATTGCAAAAAATAATAATCGTAGAAACTTGAAACATTCCAGAAATATTTAAATAATCATTTTTTCTATATACCTACAGTAAAATGTAAGAAATCAAGACTAAATTATATGCTGTTTTAGTATATATAATTTTCGAAGTTTTTAGTTATTTTTAAAATAATAATAACAAACTATAGGTTCGATTAAAAACCTTGAAAATCTAATATAAATCGTGCATAAGTTGTTTCTATAGCAATTTTAAAAAAATATTTATAAACATTTGAAGTTTAAATTTTGACAAAATTCATCTGACGAAATTTTTATTTAAAAAATTGTAAAATTTTCAATTTTATTAGCTATACTTGAAAATTACAAGGTTCTGCATAAGGCATAAGTAGTACCTATTAAAACCTAAATATCAAAAAAAAAATGTATGCACAATTTATTCATTTTTATAGGCTTAGGAATATTTCACATTTTGACAAAATTGGATATCCAAATGAAAAATAACGATTTTAGATAGGATTTGAAACTTTTATGATATTATTATATTTTACTATACACTATAAAACAGGGGGTCTCGAAGTACTAACCTTTTACACGTGAGATACATTAACATTTTCTGGTGGTCGAAAACAATTTATTTACGTAGGTATTCGTATACTATTTACATTATCACATGCAGCATAATAATAAATTCTTTATCCAATAATATTCTTCTTTTATTATATCTCCATCGGAAAAAGTACGTTTTTCATCGATAATAAATACTTTACTTTTTATACAATACGTAAAAGCATGTTGAAGATTACACACAAGAATACAAGATCAATCGATATTGAGATAATATTAATCTTTTATACGATTGACCAATCGATTGGGATTCAAAAATTCAAAATATTTAAATTGATTTTAGGTATTGCTTATGTATACACCCGCATGAACGTTGAGTCCTATTGACTCAAAATATAATAACAATAATTATATATATAAAAATAAATATATTACACTATTATAATTTATAATAAATGCGATTATTTTGGTTAAAATTAATTGAATCAACTGTATCACTAATAGTCAAATAAATTACTAGTAACAATATAAATAATAAATATATTATTTTAAAATATGCTAACATATAAACTGACAGACCTATCTATTTCAGTTCATAATATAATATTTTCGTACGTAATGATTTATCATTTAATTCAAATTTAACACATCCGCTACAGTGACTTGCTCAATGACGAGGTACACTTGATACCGGTATCTATATATAATAAAATATAATATATTGTATTGTATTCTATTGTATACAGTAGTCAGCACTTCAGCAGAGCGATATAGGTACTCAATATTTTTTCATTATTTTTTTGGTCCATGTATTTATACTTTTTTCTAAATATAAATTTATAAATTATTCAAACTGTCAACATTTTTTTTATATTGTTTACAATATAAGATCCATCACCAATAACAAACACAAAAAAATCAATATAAAAAAAAAACAGTAAAAATATTATGCGTCTAATAATTGCTTCACTCAGAATCATGCAATAAGATTTGTATTACACAATACACATAATATATGGACTATAATATAAACAGGACATAATGTACCTACCTACTATATTATTGTAGTTGATTATTAACGGTTAAATGTTGTAATCACTAATCAATGGAATATAATTACTAATTACCATAAAACCGATAAATTTGAACAGATAGGAAATATGTATCATAACAGCAACGTGTTATATCATTATTATATTTATGTAACTTAATATTTTATGTAACCCAATTCACGGTTTTTTATAAATTTAAATAATATTCGGTACCATTGTTTCAAATTTCAATCATTCTATAATTAATAATTATAGATAATATCCACAATGCTATAAAATGTATCAATGTCATCACTCATCAGTCATCATCAACCTGTACAAAACTATTTAGAAAAAAATAACAATTGTAAATCTTTATATTTTATTATTATACTATAATTAATCTTATATTATTTCAAACCCCAATTTTCAGCCAATGGCCAATTGTAGTCGAGCCCACTTTTTCTATGATAGTAAAAACAATTTTAGGTAATATAAATTTAAATATTAATAAAAATATTAGACAAATTATTAGACAAAATATAAACTATAAAGGATAATACAACCAGCTTGTGCAGGGATATGAATTTATTAAATTTTTTTCCTATATTTAGCTAAAAAGTTGCCCAAAATATCCTCCTAATTTATTTTTTAATTTGTATAATATTATATTATAAGGGAACACCAGATTGTGACCGTCGCTTGTGCACGTATTTTTGCGGCCTATTAAATGTTCGATGTTTTTAGCCTTCGTCTGGGCTATTATAATATGACTGTTCAACTGTTGTATATTATCTCATTAATTTGTAGGTATAGTATATATTAAGCTGAATGCGTTTACAAGCGTATTTTTTAAGGAGAATAAATTAGAAATAAGTAGTTTAATCGATATTATAATAATATAGTTATGATTTGAAGTTGATTATTTTATTTATAAGTATAAATATAAATTGTATGTAAGTGTTATTTACAAGTACAGGTACATGATTTAGAATATACCATAATGAAGTTGAACCACGCGCATTATTGATTATAATAATCTATAAGTATACCCTTATATATACGTATTTTACATACGTACCTAATTTCATAGTAGTTGTTATATTTTTAATTTTATAGCTAATGTTAGTATACTTAATAATTACTTATATACATTATAATACATTATATTATATAGTAGATACTTTCATGAACCAATTAAAGCTATTAAATCTATTAACGGCTAATTTAATAATATGATACTGTCAGTGCACTAGCTATTTCTCCAACTTAAACTCAACATCTATAAAACGCGTTCACACTAATTTATTTTTATAGTTTTTGAATTATATTGGATTAAAATCACCAATTAAACAAATTATAAATGAGAATATTTTTGAAGATTTGTTATATGAGCTCTATCAATTAGCTTTAAGGATAAGAGTTTTTTTTTTAATGCTAAAGAATAATGAATAAAGAATTTTTTGAGACAAAATGTAGAGAAAATTATTATATATCAAAGTTCTAAATATGACAACAGTCAATAGGTAATTAAACATTAATAGTAAATGATAATGATATGAAAAAATATATTAATATGATGTAAATATGCAAATACATATACAGTATACGGGCTTGGCTTACACAATGTTAGAATCGAGGACATTTAAAATTCGAATTCGAACAATAAATTAATATTTGATTATATGTATAATATATTAATGTGTATAAAAAGAGTTTCGTTAATCCTCAAACTTAACACTGAATATCTTGGCGTTAGTGTATATTATGATTGGCGGTAAGTGATGGCTATTTTTTTTTCTCTGTACCGCCATCTAATTAAAGAATTACAATATATTGCAACAGGTGTAGGACGGATACCTATGTAAGTGAAATTGGCTTCTTGTTTTGATACGGCTTTGCCTCGCTAAAGTCGAAATAATGTATATTATAATTTATAATATAATGTCTTATTGTCTCAATCGATGTTATTGCCGAAATAAATACTAACAGTAATGAGTATTTTTAACGAATTTTATTCTGTGTTTATACGTGTGCGATGAGAAGCGCCGTATTGTTTGAATACGATATTTGTTTTTTAAGTGCAAACACTTGTCGTAGTCCATCGCCGACTGCACCATTACTATAACATAAGACTATATTATATAAGTACCGCCAACTATATATGTATAGGATGCCACCTCTATATTATATACAGAACTGCAGACCGCCGTGTGTGCACTGAGCAGTTGTTACCGTTTAATATAATATTGTAATTATCGTCGTCGGGTAAAGTGTATCGTCGTGTATGCATAAACCGAACGCTGTTATTTTACATATTAATTATTACAAGACAATTGCATAACTAAAAAAAAAAACAAAGAAAAAGTCACACAGTGTTGTATATTATAGATATATATAACCATTAATTTATACATACAGCGGGCCGTGAATGATATGGAGTTTTTTTACCAATATAATATTTATTACTCTATATTAATCGGATAGTCCGTTGAGGGTAAAATACCACTTCTCACTATGTATACCAAGAGTAACCAATTAATAATTTTTAACGGTCACATTAGGAAATTGGGAAATTTTTGGGGGCCATCAAAATACAAAAAAGTAAAGGTAAAATCAAAAATCAAATTGAAACTTGTGAAAACTTCATTTGATTCACCATAAAAAATAATTGTTTAAAAATACATTTCTGGTCGGCAGGTAAGATAACTGGTCCACGGGCTGCCATTTAGTGACCCCTGCTATATACGGTTTGGGACTATAAGGCAAATTCATAAAAAACTATCTTACTAACCTTACCTATAGTTTAGTGTCTGATGCATATTCGTGTGCGTGCATGAATCTCTGCAGACATATCACACAACGTAATGGCGTATCTGATGACTAAACGATGACTAACACGGCTACATAAATTAGAAATTAGTATAAATATTGTTAACCTATTTTAAATAAGTTAATTGTTTTTGATATAGATAAAATATTATTTTTATTTGCAGAAATAAAATGTTCTGCGAAAAAAATACGTACAATATTGAAATTATGTTGAAATTTCGATCCCAATTTTTACACACTGTATACTGCAGTAATTACAACGTCGCACTCTGCACTCGTGCAGTCGCACTCAAATACTCAATGTATACGACACGACACCGGATATAATGTGAGTATTTAGCTTTATGTTCTACAACGTAAACTGCGATTAAGTAAGTTGTACTCGTCGGTTTAATCGAATTAATTAATAACGACGACGACGGGATGTGTAATTTACTTAAGTGTATTTTTAATACACGTATGTTACGACTTATACACCTACGACTTACACGACTGTGCGTAATTATATAAGTGCGCAGGTGTGTCGTGCCGTGTGCGCTCCGCCGCCACACGCACCGGAAGGACGACGACGACGACAACGACGATTATATTTATATTATTATTATTATTATATATTATTATATTATTATTATTATTATATTATCATCGTAATTATTATTATGAGGAACGCGGAAATTCGCACGATAAGAATTTCGCACGACGATAATTAATAATAATATTATTGTGATTTGTGAGTCAAAACGAGAGTTCAAAGCGCGCGCTGATACTAAGCATTATCTCTTCAGTGGCACACAATCTTTTTTTAACTAGATTTTTTCTTTTTGATGAGAAGATCAAAACTGCTATTATTTATGCGTGTAACATGTACGGTTATTTGTCTTAGAGTTACTTACGCCAAATATCAAAAATCCAAAACCGTTACCCGTTTTTCCTTAATTTTTGTTTTGTTTTTCCCTGCGTTTCTGAAAACAATTGAGAAAATATTAAGAAAATAATTTCAAATTGGTCAAATGCAGCAACTAGATTCACTTTCCCATCGAACAAGATACTGTAATAGTTGAAGACAATCGAAGCTGTGTTACTGTCCCAAACAGTGATGACATAAACAAAAAAAAAAACAAAACACCTATCATTGTAAAATCAATACATTCATCGCTCCGCTCAGAATCTAAAACAATAGATACATAATGATACGCCGTTTTAAAATAATAAAATGACAAACCTATTATTTCTTCTTATTTGCAGATGAGCTACTTGCGTTTGTATCTTAATCATTATATTGTTTTAATTTAATAGGTTTCATATTCAAGACTGATTTTTTACACTTCATCTGGACCGATAACCGATATTGTTTTTTAAAAGTTATAAACTATAACCATTAGAGCTGAAAATGCTCTTTCAAGCAGATAAGTTGACACGCAAGAATTCGCAGGTCATCGATAATTATTCTGAATATTCAGATTTAATAGAAATCCAAAATGTATTACATGCAATTTCGTGATTTTTTTTAATTCGATGCCTACTAGGTTATAATAGATCAAAATAGCCTTTCATTAAAATTATCATCAAACGTAGTTTAATCGATATTGAAAAAAAAAAAAACGATTTTTTTGCAATCGTAAATATCCATCTGCAGCTTACACGTCAAAATCAATATTCCTAGCACTGACATCGCGTATTTGCGTGTAGTAGGTACTGCAATGAAAAAATAAAGTAATGTGTAGTGTAGTATATAGTACGTCATACGTGGTAACTACTAGACACTATAGTATAAGATTCAAACCATATGCGACGTAGTAACAACCATATTATGACTGTGCAGTGAGTTTCGTGGAACACAAAAAAAAAAGTTCACGGTCGTCGCCGCCGCGGAGAGAATTTCGTTAATCTAATAACGAAAAAACAAAATAAAATAATAACGTAATAATCATTCTCGCGATCTCGGTCGTCGCTCGCGGGAATTTATTTTTAATCTAATAACAAAAAATAATAGTTTTAGGTACCTTCGTACACCACCCCTTGACCGCCATCCCTCCCCCTGTCATAACTCGACGCATACTCGCACGTACAGTACCTACACACTCACACACACACACATACGTATACATATAAAAATATATTATACACGTTTTGAAATTACTTTTTGCGGTTTACTACGGCGGTGGAACGATTACGACACGTTTATTATACTGCACACACACACACACAAATTTGGTCCACGACGCCTCGCCGCCCGTATTATAATACACTTTCGATGCTGCCCCAGATCGTATGATATTATTATTATTATTATTATTATTATTATTATTGTATATATAATTTCTTATACGTGTAATTTTTATTGTAACAGTCGTGGTGTAATCACGTAATCAGAATAATGATATAGTCGGGCGCGCATATATAATGCGTACACGTCGGCAGTCGTGTATAATAATGTGTATAATATAGTAATAGACATTAGGGACGTCTTTGGATGAACCAAAGCCAAACGGAACAGAAACGGCGGGAAGAAGAAGAGGATAGGAAAAAAAAAAAATCACATATTAGAGCCTGGCCGCTGCCACCGACACAGTCATTCGTCGTATACCCCCAACCGCACCGCAGTCATTATATTATAATATGCCGTGTAATATAATAATAACAATAATAAAATAATGTGCGTGTGTGTATATAGGGGGTGCAGGTACCCATACATTATAATATTATTTACTACGTAGGCATTATGCCATGTACCTGTATGAGCTGTGCAGAGAGTTAATCGAATTACGGTGACGGTTACAACAGAGGACGAGAGAAGAAGACTAAAATGGGTTGTATACGACGGATATGGGAGGGATCGGGTGCGACCCGCGGTGATGATTTACCCTCTACCGCTAATTGTGCATCGGCTAATATATTATTACCTACCAATAAATTGCGTTATACAGGGTGGGCCTTGCCGTTATTTTACCGTCTTATCCATTCGTTGTATGCGGAGAGAGCACCGCGAATCACGCTGTATATATTTTATAATGCCTAATGTATACAAAAGGGTAAGGTGATGATAAAAACGTAGTCTTGATTTCAACGGCGCGACCAACATGTAAACATAATATATGGCCACTATTTATACTAATTACTGTCGTAATTTAACCTCCATTCAACCCTCGTGACCCGACGACGATATGCGCGGCACGACTATAATATTGTTGTGCACCAAACTCACCGCCTAGGATGACACACGCACACGTGCACACTACATCACATCCAATCCCCTCTATATTATGTCTATATATTATACATATTACTATTATTCTTAAAATTATCGATTTAATATGCAGTAGAAAAAAACATTACTTACAACCCTATACGCCTCGTACATAACGCGATGAACATAATGGTTTCTATGCGGTTAAAATAAGACAATTTATATCGATCTAACCATGTTAGTTTTTTTTTCAAATAGCTTTTAGTGTTGAAACGATTTAGCTCGGCAATTATCTTAAAATATTCAAATTAAACGAATTACGAAGCACTACCGATCATAAAAAAAAGTATACAATCTGGATTAAAAATGAGCGATGGCGTTTAAAAACTACGTAAATAAGGATAATTTGAGTAATGAGTTTTAACCGATTATAAATCGATAAAAAAAAATAGCAAAAACATTCGATATTATTCGAATCTAATTGAATTAGTTTTTATATATTTTAATATTTATATATTGTAAATACATGTATAATGTACTTGTGTATAAAATTATTATTTATGGTAGTTCTAAAAAAAAATTTATAATTCCCAGGTTACACCCCCTAGATTGGTTCAGTTGGGCATAAAAATGAAATATTAGAAGTTTCAAGATAATCAGAAAAATTTAAACCGTGCCACAAGAGCACAAAACTTATTTTGATTTACACAAATTATTTTAAATTTTAAATTCTGACTAATAAAATATTTATTTTATTCAAAATTTTGCCGTACATTATTTGTTTAAAAAAGTATTTTCTAAATTTTATATCCTTTACTATTTTTCATAGAGTTATTATTTTACATACAAATATTGTTTTAGGGAAAAATTTGTTTATTTTTATAATTTTGTGGATAAAGAGTATTTCGACATCCAATATAAAACGTTTATTTTATTAACTATAATCTATATCAATATAATAAGTATTATAATATTGAAATGTAACTTACTTTATACATACAATTGAATAGGAAAATATTTAGTATACAATATTATACGAAGTTAAAGTATATCTTACAGGTTTGGTTACAACATACCCTTAAAACATTATATTTGACCTATTACAAATTCAAAAAATAATAACAGATTTACAGCATTTAAACAGCTGTCGACGTATCAATGGATTAGTTTATTGCTTTCAACATTACTTTCAGCATTTTAAGTAAACCAGATCACTGATATGGTCCATATATGTATCCATATGGTCATAATATGGATAGTTAAAAATAGAAATTTTTGAGTTTATATCAATCGAACCAGTTTGAAAATAATATTTGTCTCGATATAGAAATTATTAGAGTTGGATATAACTATAAGTTTGCCGTTCGGATTTATTTTCAAGTTTTTAATACACTAATCTGGAGAACTTTTTTATTATTTGATTCAATATTCGACTTCAAATGTAATTAAAAACAATGGTATTCGAGCATCATAAACATCAGATGTACAGTTAACTATACCACCATAATACAAAGGGGTTGTACCACAAAAAAGTATATGATATATATAAAAGTTCCAGAAACTACAGCGTGACTATATGACTATATGACTATAATATATCTACAACTGAGGGCGGTATTACTACTGTTTAGAACCATTTTTTAACACGGTCGTTTATAATGTTATATATTAGTTATAACTTATAACATATACAGTATATACACAACATTATATATGAATGGTAACGTCTAAGTGGTACTGGTGGTATGATCTAACTAAAATAATAAATACGTAGAAGAGCAGGACAATACCTACTCAAAAAAATTAGAAATTACATAAAGATACACTAAACAATAAGAAATAAAATTAGTCTTACAACATTTTTTGATAAAAAGAACGGCTTGATTCAGGATTCTTAAATTTTTCTAAGATTGCACATTACACTACGCAATAAGTTATTATATACTAGATATATCGTATATGCCGTAATGAATAATATATAATATATTATTATATTATACATATTTTAATAGTATGATATTGATATACCCTAAGTATTGACGGTAATCAAGTATAAGCGGGTTTTAGGCTTGTTTGACTTGTACATCACTAAAAGAATATTTTATTCAACAATTTATTTTTACAAATATTTCTTGTTATGATTAAAAAATTATTTAAGTTTGGTTTTTATACATTTATTGTATAACTAAGTATAACTTTATTTGTGATCCAAACGGCCTGTACATTGCAATAATCGACTTAACATTTCTAAGCTGATATTTGTAATATAATATTTAATATTATAATGTTATATTATAATAGATGTGTTGTCAACTTGCAAATCGTTTTAATGTTGCTTATATTAAAATTAAAATTAAGATTGTCGTTATATTATACATTAATTATATGACATCAATATAATTGATACTTAGAGTCATACATAAGGTCAGGTCCGACCAGTCTTGAATTTTATAGAATCCTACCAGGACCGTGCAAGTCTTTAATACTTATACACATATACAGCAAGGATCGGATGCTCGAAGCATATCCCATAAAAATATTAATTTATAATATGATATGAACGAGATCTCGTAAGTTCTGCAAAGTCCGGAAGAAACCAGACCTCGCGTATTATGTAGGCGATCACTTCGATGGAGTTTTCTATACAGATTTTCAAAATAACCTTTCAAACTTTATACTGTTTATAGTTTATTATATGCTTCGGTCGAGTTTGTTTATTGCGTTTATGTTTGTGTGTGTTGTGCTCTTCTTGTTGTTTTATTAGAGGGCGCGCCGCGCCGGCAGTGGCGGCGCCAACATGACAATCACAGCCGTCGCCGACCGCCCGACCACCCTTGTCGACGAAGCAAAAACAAAGCGGCGTGGCAACGATAAATATACTTCTGAGTTATACCATAGTATAATATGCGTTTGTGTAGTAGTTCTGTTGGTTTTACGGTGTATCGCGGTAATTACCAGTATTGGGTGAACATCGTAATTATAAATTATATTTTCAATAATAACGTAGCGATATAACACTCCTATAGTCCTATATTCTGTTGGTTTGCACATTGAAATCAATGAATAAACTATTTACACTTTACAGCATTCTCATGAGTGTACAACCTAACTACTAACTATACTATAAATGTCCTAATGTCCTATTATCAATTATCATTTTGATTACTGGCAGTCATAATAAAACGTTCGGTGCGTTATTTTATTACATAATGGAAATGGACCATAATAATTACTATACATCGTGTATTATAGCTGTTTATAGTATACTAAATGTTATGTACCTAGGTTTAAGGTTATATTGTGTAATACACTTGTAAAACTTAAATTTAAACGTTGATGAATAAAAACGTTATAATGTGCGAGATGAAACCACTCAACAGCAACTATACAACTATAGGTTTAAGAACTCTTCGATCTCAATATGGGTAGGTACATAATACGCTACGGAAAAAGATTTTAATAACATAATTAATAATTTGATCATTTACCACTAATAAACCTTACTAGGTTCATGTAAACGGACAATTTTAGGCGTTTAGGCCTACCTAGTCGTATAGATACTATATAAAGACCAGGCCGATTTTATAATATTTAAGGTTTAATAATAATTAGTCATAAATCATAAGTTATAACTTATAACTTATAATTAAAAACTATACTTAATATTTTAACTTACATTTACGTATAAAAAAAAAATTAAATTTTTAAACATTTTACGGGAAGTGGCTAAATTTTGAATACTATAAGCATAAAATAATAATATTTATGATTCTAATGAGTTTTCCATAGCATAGGTATACGTTTTTTTAATTTTTAGTTATTATGATTACTATTGTTACCCCACTCCTTGAATTCAGTTAGTTAGTTGTATAGTTGATTATAGAGTAGACCCACGAAAGACCAATGCACTCAGGCCATGATAGCATTTATTCACACATACTACTTCTATAGTGATTTTACCGACGTCCAATGGCTGCAACCTGCAGTGTAAGCATAATTTATAGAATTATTTGGAAAGTTTTGGATCGGTTTCCCTAATAATATGATTATCGGTAGAATTAGTTCTGGAGCGTAGTCATATATTTTTTTTATACAAAACGAAGTGTTAAATGTTGTGAAAAACTGAAAAATTACATAGAGTTCGATGGTTTAAGATAAATCAAATTTTTTTTACCAATTTTAATTTCAATAAAACAAAATATCAAATTTTTAAGCAACACATTTAAAATAAACACTATACATTTAAGCACAAATTCATGAATTCATCATAGAATAATTATTAAGCTTCATTAGACGACAAACCTATATATATTTTCAGCCCTGAACATAATATATATTACGTGTAAATTATCCTATGTGAGTACACTTCATATTAAATAACAATATATACCAGCTGAATTAATAGACTATTCGCAGAAGTAAGAAATTAAGTACGCAGTAAAGTACTCGGTGTATAAATGTTACAAGTATAGAATATTGTAGAGAAAAATATCGAGGTAAATTAAAAGGTATTTTCAACAGTTGACTATAAAGGGCTGGAAATACATTTATGAAATGTTTTTTGTGCACATCGTAAACAATTTTTCGTCCGTATCCATTCTGATTTCTGAATGTAATATTTATTTGAAAGCTAGGTACACAATAATCTGGATACAGTCATTTACGTCGATTAGGTAATTACTAATTGGTTTGCAATAAAAAATAATTGTTCACAAATCGGAGCGAAATGAAAACGGAGAGCGATCCGGTGGCGGGAAAATCGCGATAGACGGGACGCGGTCATAAAAGTGGGGCGGCGCGCGGTGATGGCGGCATTAGCAGTGTGGACGAGGCGGCGACCCGCGAAATTTGTAACCGGGGAAAAAATTGAGGGAAAAAAAAAGCGCACGTGTGGCGTGTACCCTATCATTATAAGTTATAACCTACGCCGCCGACGTTATTTAATTATATTATCGCACTATATATAATACTTATGTATGTGTGCACATATTATATACGACTGCAGTTTTACGGAGGTTGTCCCACCTACGTCCTATGTGTACAAAATAAACGGGAAAAAAAAAACCCGAAAATATTGTTATACGAGCTGTTGTGTTGTGTGCAATTATTACTACGACGGCTATGCGCACTACAATACGTATCTACTGTTGTTTGAGTGCGCGAGTCCGTTTCCGGTGTATATGTCGGTCGGAGTTTTTATATAATAATAATTATATTACTGAGTCGGTGCTGGGGGCGGACGGGGGCTGGTGGGGTAATAGCTATACACATACACACCGATACGTATAGTTATAATAATAATAATAATATAATCGCCTCTGTCGTTGTTGTTGTGTATAGGTTGTTTCAGTGTTGGCTGGTAGTCTCGTACATATAACCTAATTATATTTACGGCCACCGCCACCGCCCTTCCTTTCGTCGAACCCGCGTACCACCCCGCCCTGCAGTAATATAATTATATTAAATCGCATTATGCCGCCGCCGCCGCCGGCCCCTCTCATCTCATCCTCTCCACCAACCACCACCACAGTGTACGTGTATGTAATATTATCTCCTCGGCGTGTTCATCCAAATTAAAAAATTATTACAAAAAATAAAAAATTGTTAACATTATTATTGCTATGTTATTATTGTTATTATTACCAACTAGAACAACTGTACCTACTACCTATACTGTACGTCTAACCACTATTATAGGTTGCCGATGGGCGATAATCGGACGCGCATACAGGAAACAAATATATAATATTATTATCGTACCTGCATAATAACTGCAGCGGCTGCGTCCCCTGTTATTATCATATCGTGGCGCGAAGGTTGAAGCAATGACAATAACACGAAAACTCAGAGGAAATGGAATAAAACACGACAGTTCAGTTCGACGGCGGTAATTGATACGCACTCGTTCGGTTTTAGGTACTCGAAGATGATAATTTATAATAAAGTAATAGCTACAACGTACCATCGGAAGACACCTTCGACTTAATAGTGACACCCTCTTTACCCCAAAATTGTCCATATCCGAACCACTTCTCTTACGGTTCCGTCGAATGTCATGTCCAACCGTAGCCGGCAGATTGTAAATGATTATTATCGCGGTATAAACACAACGCTACAGAGCACCACGACCGTTTTCACCCGGCGTCCTTTATATACCTAGGTGGCTTTTTGGAGTGATGATTAGTTGCCCCACGCGCCCTACCGCCACCTATACGGTTTTTAACAAGCGCAAATTTATTATATAGCTTAGGTACGTTTTGGAAAATAATATGACGCACTCGAATAAATTATGTTATTTTTATTGGAAAACTAATAATTATTATTCCAATGATCAATCTGTTACATAAATTATAAAATCCTCTATTCGAAAATTTGTGTCGAGTTTATGGGGCAATAGTAAAATCTGCAGTCGTCTCACTGTTTTATATACAAATGGGGATATCGATAATTTAGTAATATTGCTATTCGCACTTAACTATTCACTCATTACAGTAAATAGTCATCGTGTGACTTATTCCGTATTCGTATTCAGTTAGAAGCTCATTTGTAAATTTTGATTTGTTGTAGTGTAAGTAACTACAATATACTTTCCTACAATATTATACATACTTTTTGAGACAGAGACAACTGATTTGGCTTTTGAGCTTTTGATTGTATATTCTGAGCAACCAATGTATGTTAAAATGAATCAGCGACTTCGCCCTATAGTTGATCTCTCCTTTTCACTCTCCGCTATTATAATAATTATTTGTCTCAACTAACTACTATAGCATTATGATAATAGTAATAAAAATTATATTATATTCGGAATCTACCTACTAGTGCCGACTGGACGGATTTGGTACTTACTATATAAGTACAGGTTAGTAGATAGTAGGTACACTTGTTAGTTAGTTTGTTACTATTATAACAACGCTGCTGCCGCGAACGCGTGAAATCACCCGATTTATATACATAAATATAGATATACACTCATATGACTCATAATATACTAATATAGACACTCGTCTAATTTGATTAGCTACATTACACACATATTATCGCTACTACTAAATTTACTGCTTACAGCATTTACTGTAATTACTTTTGGATTAGTCAATTTCACACACACACACACACACAAACGCATTAATATAAAAAAGTAAAACCATGAAAATATAAAGGCATTGACATGATGACTGGAATTTGACCCAATTTGTACAGTTGTTAAAAAATATATTTATTTGATCAGCTATAGGTACTTAGAAAAAATAAATAAAAATACAGAAATATTTTTGAAAAATTTAGATGACACTGATAATTTTTATAGGTACTAAATATTTGTACAGTTATTTACTGACAATAATTGTACTGCAGTTTACTATTTTACCAAATTAAGTCCAAATATCATTTTTTAATTTAATGTTCCTGTTTAATTTTTATTAACATATACTATTAAAATAATAATACTATGCACATATAGTTTTTATTTTGTTAATTTGCTAAATAATAAATATATATTAAGTATTTATTTTTTAAAGGGGTGTAATGATTTAAGTTCTTTGCAGTCTAATTAATTAAAAACATACATTAAATTAATTAATTTATGATTTTTAAAAAATAAAAATTTATATTATAAATACTTAGCTAATTAATAAATTATAACTATTAATAGGTTAGGTATGTATATTGTTGACGTTGCAAAAACTGTCCATTCTGCTGGTTTTATTAGGTAGCGTACCATGCGATTTTGCGTGCGTATAATCAAATACTCAGTACATATTTGTGATTTTTTTTTTATTATAATGAATTTGAAGAAAATTATATTTGTTAGAAACAATGAAATTACTCAGATTATTATTTTATAAGTAAACATTATATTATTTTAATGAATCAATTAAAAACAATAAAATTAGTATTATATAATATTATATTCATACAATATTAACCTATTCATTGACGGCTAGTGAATGTAAATGTTTAAAAATATTTGTATTAGAATAAATAATTATTATTTTTATGTAGTTAAAGATAATATTATAGTCGGAAACAACAAAATGTACCTACTGTGAACAGCGAGAGAGAGCGAATAAGGATAAGGAGAGTGGAAATTTGAGAGATCCAAACATAATATGCTGGAGTGTGTATTATTTTTAAATACTGTACCAGAAATTCAAGTACTTACAATTTAAATATTAAATAGATACCTTTCATGATTAGTAGGTGAATTTAATTATAAATAAAATACATTAGAATTAGACTTAACATTTTGATAAAAATATAACATTAAAAAATGTAAATTGTATTAAAAATCCAGAGGATATTGCGACTGATTTGGTGGTTCAAATCTGTTGAATCTCAGCACCGGTATCCGGAATATAACTGGGTATCCTGTTCGACAAATGGCCCGGCGAGAAGCACAGTATGAGTTTTCTAAGTTAGATCAAATTTATTGAAAATTGCTTTCGGCGATGATTCTGTTGTATTGGGATTTTTCCGAAACTCTTCGGTTGTATATGTACGGGAGGGGATAGAAGACGCCACTTATACAACGTTTAATACAATGAATGCGTCGGCGGTGCGTACTATTTTAAATTTCACAATTTATTAATAAGTACATTATAAATTATTCCACGACTATAGTGTCAACGTGCGTACCCGCGTGGCTGTGTAATTGTCCACGGTCTCGGTCAGAGCGATTCGTCTCTATATAATCATACTAATAATTACCCGTACCTACCTACAGTAACATAATGTAGTATAATATACCTAAATTATAATATGCACTCAAGTGTCTTCGTCATTGCGACGGCGGCCGACAAGACGTCGGAGTCGCAGCCTGGCTACCGCCCCGATGGCGACGTTAATAAAATAAATTACTGAGGTATATTATATTATCATACGAATAGGTATCATATTATAGTCTGAAAAGTAACGGCGTATCGGTAAATTGACGGTAATAAACCAGAAAACATATATTATCCATTCGTGACGATCTTGGGATAGTTACATTTTAAAATTTGAACGGAGTGATAAATGTATTGGTTTTACAAAGATTTATGTTATGCGTTATGTGGCATTTAAAATGATTCAATTTTGAGAGATATATTATCAGTTGTATGAAATTTCCAAACTTATTAGTTTTTTTTCCATTTATGTATGATAAAATGTTTGTCTTAGAGTTAAAAAATTGAAAATATACCTAATACAAGATTCCTCACAAGTCTCCTTAACTGGAAACCAAAAAGTTTAGTGTAAAGCTAAATATTACGTTTTTTAACAGCGATAAAGTTCAAATACAGTTCAATAAAGTTCAATACATATTAATACTTATATATTTTATTGGATATTCTGATATTCAAACGAATAATAATGATTTTTGTTATTTTGTTATAATTCAAAAATATAATTCGCAAGGACTTCAAACTTTTTATTACAATACGTAAATATTATAGTAAAATCTTTCAAAATATTTACATTAATTTTAAGCTATTTTTTTTTTTTTTACTATGGCCATTAGCTGTTTGTGGAGTTTTTACGATTGTTGGTAGTGGGGTTTGTAACGGTAGGGATTGTACACGTGTGTGTTGTGTTTGGCAGAATTTCTAGTGGGGCACCCGTAGGTTTCTGCCATGCCCCGGGTGGGGGGATGGCAGCACTTGTTCTCCGGACACCGTGACTGCCCGGAGAAAAATGCCGCCCGATGGCCGGGAATCGAACCCGGACCGGCTGTGCCGAAGTCGACGCGTTGACCACTCGGCCACCTCGTCCCCCTTTAAGCTATTTATACCATGCATTAATTCACAACGTTCTTACTATTGTAAATTAATAACAATAATGTATGCTAAATAATATTATAATTTATAATAATTAATGAGTAATGACACATCGATAAATAAATATAATAATGTGATGTTTTTGCTAAAAACTAGTTAAGCATACTGTATTAGGTACTAATAGAAAAATAAATTAATAATAGCATTATCAACATATTATAATAAAATATCCTTTGAAATATGGTCCAGAATCCCCGGTCAGAATCGTTTTTTATTGTACCTCTACAAAGATTTATATTTTAATAAGTAATAAACTAATAACACTAACAAATTACTAAGATAGTAAGATAGTAATACTTCGTTACGAATGATCGCTGCACACGTATATTATAAATTATAATTAGAAATGTATATTTTATTTATTATCAATTATAATCTATTTATTCCAGTCGATCAATATTAACCACTCTAAAACAAAAGAAATATTCCAATTTCTGAGTATTTTTATATGGAAAATATTTAAAAAAATAAACTATTACTACATTTTTTTTTTTCAAACTAATATAATAAGGGCTAAATCAATTTTACTGCTAAGGAATTATCCCAATATTTTATATCGACTCTGATAAAATCTCAAATTTTATCAATCAATTTTGTAGGTACAATATATATTATTCGCCATTTTTCTATTGCATATCAGCTCAACACACATCATGTTATAAAAACACACGATTCCGTCAGTCCGACTATGGTTTATGAATATTTCGGGATTCAGAATAACCCGAAAGTCCACAAATATGTCGCACTCTTTGTACTACCCACATCGTATTTTTATATACGTGCGTGCATTATTATTATTTATTATATCCGCACGCTCGATCGCGGTCACAATAAAATGACATTATTACGATGTACAATAAATTCCTATTATATTATTGTTGTTATTATTACTATTATAAATTATAAATAATTTTTGTTATTATCATCATTATGGATAAATAGCCACTAGGCAATGCTCTAGCCGCAATTGCCAATTAGTCGTGTCTGCTCACTGAATGGGTCACTGTTCCGAACGGTTCTCGCATCAACAGTCACTCGCTAGGGGGAGGGGGGATACTCATTGTATTGTATTAATATTTTCAATTATTTTATAGCAATGATAACTATCACGTCATATTCACATAGTAAAGGCTCAATAGTCCAATTTACTGTGTTTTTTTTATAACCCGAACCGCTCATTATATCAGCCAATTGTTTTTAGGAAAAAATAGCATTAAAATTTACTTTGTTTAAACTTTTAAAGTAATTAAAATAAAGAAAAAATCGAATTTCGTCTTATTAGTTATTATAATTTTTTATGATTATAATATCTTAAATTTCATATCAAAATTGAAACTGTTTACTTTTGAAAGAATGTCCATGTATAAATATTTACTATTGAACAAACAATGTGTCTTATTAATAAATTTTATGAGTGGAGAAGTGGACCACACATTTCTATTGTAATTTCACTTATAAATTATGGTAAATAAAAAAACCAGGCATTTATTTTGTTTGTAAAAAACAAACATATTTTTAAATTCACTAAAAATTACACGTTTTAAAATAACAAGTCATATTTATATTTATAATTTAATACATTTTATGCAATATAAATGTATTTTGTACCTATAATTTTATTACAATTGTTTTAACTTTTAATTAAATTGAAAAATAATCCATTATTTGTCCCGTATTTGGGAAGTTTTAACAAAGCACGATAAAGAAAAACTCATAATTTCTCATAGTCATAAATCATAATAGAATGTATAAAAAAAATTGTTAAAGTAGGTGATATAAATTACAATTTTGTCAAATAATCGTAAGTAAAAATAGTTTTAATCAAATAAATCTAATAATATGCATATTATAACTGAAATTATATTACTAATTTAAAAAAATATTATTTTTACTCATTATGCAATGAAAAAATTGTTTTATTATACTATTTATATACTGTTAAGAACTACTGATAAGTGCTTTAATATAATGTATAATGTATAGTATTGTATTGTATATAAAGACTATTTATTATGCAGAATATAATATGTTTCCACATAGGCATCTAAAGGAATGTGCTGAATTAAATTTTCGATAGGAATACAGTTGCGACTGCTTGGTGTACTGCGCAACAGTGCAGCATCGTCTCGGATATGATAAGGACCGTTAAGGTCGATGCACCAAAGAGCTATTTATATAAAAAAAAATTTGTTTTAAACGATATTTTAAAAACTCCGCGCAAAAAGCGTTTTAATTTGTTTTGAACTGTATTGTAGAATTGAAAACGAATTTACGAATCCGTACCAGAAGTGGGCTCTCATTTTTAAATGAAGAGAAGCAATCCGAGTCCGCTAGATTAATGCATTATAAATAATCATATTATAACGCAGTAAAATAATTCTGCGCAAAGGGTATAATAATAATATTGTTATGTCCCATTTATAATCTATTTGTAGAAGTAAAAGTGCTCAAACAACGATTAGCGTTTCATCCGCTCAGCTCAAAACGACTATGGAAAAAAAAAAACCGTTTACACAGTCATCTCTGCGGCTTAACCCCAAAGTCACAGTCGCGTCATTATTTATAATATCGCGTTTCAGTTTGTTGTATATTATAAATAACGCGTACCGAACACGCGCGCGCGGTTACGATAAAAACGATATTACACATTCCATACGTGCACACGCATTATAATATATAATAATAAATAATATTATATCCATCTACCTGAGGCATTGTATTATTGTTATTATTATAATACGGGCGCGACGATAGTCAGTGGTGGTGTGCCCCTTTTTTAGCCGCAATTAGTCGTGTTTGTTTGCGTTCGCGGTAGGTGGCGGCGGCGCGGCGGTACACAGCACGAGCTCGTCATCGCCGTTTACCGCACCGGCCGGCGGGGCCGTTCTTCGCGGTGTGGCGGGCGGCGGTCTTGTTGGTTTTTTTGGTTTTCCGGATTATTATTGTTATTATTAACGTAATGACGAACGCGGCGGAAAACCGCGACGATTATTATTATTAATGCCGTCGTAACAGCTACGACGATAATAATTGGTTATTATTACCAGCTCGTCGCCGTCGTTCGTAATGTTTGTATTTACCTACTTGTTTTATTTTATTTTCGCATCCAACCGCGACCGACCTAACTCTTCCAATCTAATTATTATTATAATATATATATTTTATTTTTTTTTTTGGTTCACCACCGCACGTTATTATTGTACAATACGTCGTTTGTATGTATTCGTATCATCATCATCATCATCATCATAAACCGACCGCGACATGGACGTTGGAACGAGTCCGCGTCAACGATCAGCATCGACAAATAATACAATAAAATATTAATATTATTATGATTTATGACGCAATTTGGAGGGGGGGGGGGGTTAAAACTCGATGAAACCGTACATAGTTTTCGTTGGTTTTATTTATACGTCTACCTCGTGCATATCATTATTATTGTGTTTCTGTCGTAATTTGATTAGCGGAACACAATATGTACAGTACATAATAATGCATTCGTCGATGAGAAAAAAAATTCATCTGTGATCGGTGACAGGAGCATTTCATTCATATTGTCAATCGTCATATTAGTTAGGTACTACATACACGTATAAAATATAATTAGTGTGTTAATTATTTTCTTGTCCAAAAAGTGGACCCTTTCTTAAAAATATTAGGAATTACCGATACGGCGATACCTATTATTTATTTATTTAAATATATATTAACGTGCATAGGTACTGCAATGGTACAATATATGACTTAATAAATAACACATAAAATAGTGACATCGAAAAACGAAATTATACAATTTTAAGTTAATTATGAAACGTTTTAATTTATTTTACTTTAGTATTACCATATTTATATTTATATATTTAAAAGTAAATAACATTTGAATACTAGGTCTACTTTTTATAAAATGTATTATATTTATGAGTCTATTAATTTTATACATTATTAATTATAATAACGTTTTAGCTAAAAAATATTATCAAAAAAAGAGTCATGGCGTGATGTATGAAATACCGTAATGACTACCGTGTTATTACTTTTATATCATGACAACTGAATAATGATAGTAGTCAATAGGGGCAAGATTTAGGACTAGGCTACCTAGGGGTGCCACGACTTGAGGGAGCGATGCGCGACGTGGTCAGCAAAACTCTTGATTTTTCATATCATAATAATACAAATATAATAGAAACAATTTCAAATTACGAAATTTATGAAAAATAATTATTAGAAATTAGAATTATCACAAATATCAAAAGCTTGAACTAAACTTGATAGTCTATTTAGTTTTCTTTCAGACTTGATATTCATGTGCCCTAAAATATTAAAAGAAAGAACTAAAAGATTAGTTGAAAATATTCTAATAACCTATAAGATGAGTTATAATATGAGGAATGTTTACATTTCAAACAGTTTTTAAACGTGCTTGAAATAGTAATCAGATAAAAAATCTCTCATGTTTTTGAAAATGTTAAGAGGAAAAAAAGTATTGCAACGTTTCCAAATTTAGAAATCTGAAATGTATTTAACAATTAGGTATTGCATCTAATTCAACTGGTGAAAGATCGTTCAGTATTTTAAAGAGAACAAAAATTACCTAAAGCAATTTAATTTCAGATACAAAGGTATCCAGTTTGGCATAATTTAGAGAAAATTCAGAATTACTTGAATCGATGGCAAGCCCGGATTTAGGGAAGCAAGGGGGGGGGGCATGGTCCCGGGGCCCAACTTTATCTCCAAAATATTTATTTTTTAACGCGTCCAATACAGATAAAAAAAAAAATTTAAATATTATTTAAGTAGGTAGGTAGGTAGGTAGTAGGTATTATAGTAGGTAAATTATTATTAATAATTATAAAATAAAATTGTTCTCAATTTTAAATCACAAAAAAATAATATAAATAATGAACCACGTTTGCCAACAATTTTGTTTGTTTTTTTTTTTGAGCATTTTAGATTACCGATTTAACTATTTAAGGATATAAAAAGTAGTTATAAGGAAAAATTATTTAGATCTTGTAAATTAGGTATTTCAGATTAAAGTATTGATGCATATTATACTAAACTTTAGAGGACCATAGTTAATAACCTAGCGAACCAAAATTGATCATTTAACTGTCAAAATGTTCAGAAAAAAAACTTTACCAGAATCCATCAAAAAATTAGAGGTTACCATTTGAACAAATAAAGTCGATTTTATTATTGGTACAACTGCGTGCTTAAAAATGTTAAAAAAAATTGCCTGTAAAAAATAAAGAAACACGTCTTTTTTGTTTTAATGAAATTCCATATCATCGTCCCTAATTATTAAAAAACACCCTCGTACAGAGAGGGTTTCCAGTTCTTATTCCAACTATATTTTAAGAAGTAGAGGCTTTTGTTCTATATTAGCCTGGAGGCGACCTTTAGGTAAGTCCGGTCCTGGACGAGGCAATGCCTCTATAAAATGGTTTCAATGTTATAACTAAAACTACGATGTAGAAAAATATTGTTGTACATAAAATTGTCTGTTGTGACTGAAATAATAAAATGTTTTATAATAAATCGTTTTAATTATATAGAAATATAAGATAAAAAAAAATTGTTGTTTGTCATTTTCGTGTATTTGGGACAAAATTGAGATCATTTAAAGAAATGTGGGACGCGGATCTCAAAAGCTGGGCAAAACACTCCTCGCCCCCCAAACATCGGTCCCATTGACCATATTACACTAGCGAAGAGGTACGGAAATTAAGTCGGTCGTTGTTTATTAATATTATATCGTACTGAAATCGGAGGCGTGTACAACTTAGAATAATATTATATACGGGGCCGTCTGTCGTCAATGATATTTTACAATAATAATATTATAATAGGCGTACACAATATTATTATAATGGGCGCAAATGGTCTCGTCGTCGGAGACAGATTTCCAAGCCACAGCCGACGATTACACCACACCGCACCGCACGTGTATCAGTCACACGAGATACCTGTTCAACTTCCCGCCGACCCGCACGTCATGGGCACGCAATCCCATTTTTTTTCTCCGATCGTCTCCGTCTACCAGAACATCTCCTCATCTCTCTCTCTCTCTCTCTGGCCGTCCGTCATTCTCCGGTCGTCGACGGGTGCTTATTAGCTTAATAACAATATACGGTACAGAAAACAATGACACTCGTCGACGTCGATTATTACACACACGATCGCGGACCACTAATTCGTCGGGAGGTGTATGCGGCGCATCATGATGCCGAGCGCGTGCATTATTATTTATTACGAGACTTCGGAGTGTAGGTACAATGTGTGTGCGCGTACATAATAATAATATTATATATTATTACGTCCGATAGCGCGCCCGCTCGCGGTGAAGGAGAAGACCTCCGGTTTATAATTTACTCGGTGTAATATACCATTGTGGTGCACCACGTCGTGATCGCGCGGCCATTATCGTGTGTATTTGTTTTTCTGATTTCCGATGACGAGAAGTAACGAAACACGAGATCATTATTATAATAACAACGATGGGCTTTATACGACGGCGACCGCGATAATGACACCTATAACCCACGATCGGTACCTATGCGTGTGTGTGTTTAACGACGCAACTTAAAGTGGAAATCGTTCGCCCGGACGGTGTCGCTGCGGTCGAGAGTGTTTGTTTTTGGTCGGAAAACCGTCTTATAAACACGTAGTTTCAACACGGCCATTAGGGGCGATGGTCCGTTCTAGTGCGCACCCACCTATCCGCGTGTATATTATGTATTAATATAATATTATAGCCCACAGGAATAACCGCAATCGGTCGCTGCCTCCGGCCGACATCGCGCCGTGATTATAATAATATTTTAAGTACCAAGTACGCATGAAACGGCCGCAGCACGACTGCCGCCGCCGCCGCCGCACGATTATTAATATTTAGCAGAGATGTACAATTTTTTCTTTTTTGGGCGTCACGCGCAGACACGACCCGTACGTGGACGGCGGTTGAGACGGACAACGCCCGGCGCTGAAGAAAAGCACGTCACTCTTATTATCATTATTACGAGAGTGTAGTAATGTGTGTATTGCAGGCGGGCGTGCCACGACAAGTTCTCGTATATACGCATATAAATACTACTATGTATATCTGACCTGTTTTTCACCTGTACTATGTATACCATGGACAAGAGCAGGCCGGTAGATGCGTAAATTACGTAATTCACAAGTGTCGATGTATGTATACTTAAAAGCTGAGCGATACAGCGCCAGTATGATCGGCGCACTACTTGGAATATTTCTTGGAGTCTAGGCCAAGTCATAGTTTTATGGATTCCAAAACGAATTATCTACATAATATTGATTTTTATTACAATCGGAAATTCTGAAAATAGGACCGTTGATCACTTTTTATCAAAGCATTTTACCGGTGAGATATTACTTTTAATTTAAACTTAATTTAAACCTTGATTGTGACACTTATTGTGATTATGACTAAATATATGACATGTGTAAATGTGTTTGTTGGTGAGCCATACGAAATAAATAAATAAAACCGATGAGATCGATTCCTTACACTGCTTTCCCTAAGTAACCCCAGAGTTCACCCTCGCCAGATTAGATCGCGTCAAATGTACCTTATTCATTTCACTCCTCTAATATAATACCTATAGTACTTTCTATCAAACTATGTTAACACATCTATGCGACTCGCAAACGAGGACTCTCGCTTCCCAGCTTAAACATAATTCTTTATTTTTAGTTTTAAGTAATTAGCTTAATAAGTAATATTGTATACAAATTAAAAATATATTGCAACGCTGATCTGGCCACAGAATTATTCACAACAAGTACAGGGTAAGGTTTGGATGGATTAATTTTATATCTGAAAAGGCTTAACAGCTTAGCTCCACCAAGCCCAATAACCAATTCATGTACACACAGACATAGATAGTAAACTAGATTGTCAACTAGTGATATCAGCCATCGCCAAAAAAATGCTATGTTGGTTGTTGGCTATATTGTATTATTGTATAGACGTATAGTGTTATCACCTGATAAACCAAATTTGTCATTGTATTATATCTATATCTGTGTATTATTATCACGATAAAAATTGATAAAATAGCCCACGACCTATATTATGTTGAAAAAAGTGGCATCGCATCCGCTTGTCAGTGTTGGGTAAATTACTTTTAAAAAGTAATAAAATTACGTTACTCGTTACTTCAAATATTTTTATTTAAGTAACATTTGCGTTACCTAAAATTATTTTTATCACGTTACAATCGTTACATTAATTTTTCATTAATAAAGTAGTGCGTTACAAATAACGTTACTTTTTTTATCATTTTTTTTAACCATATTCAATTATTATGTATATATTTTACAATCATAGACCTATAGTGATAATATACCTATATTAGTATTATGTAAAAATGTACAATCATCTCACCTATATGGTTATATAGTCATAAGTCATAAATCATAATTAACTTTTATTAAATTTTATTTTTAAACCGAACTCTTTTCTTTCTGCTAATAAAGTGAAAACATTTATTCCTAGAATGTTTAGGAATGTTGTAAACTATTATCGGAATCAAAAATAAATATAATTGATTTTTAATTTTTCTGGGATATCCTATACCTGTAATACATTCAAAACTACTAATTTAATAACGTGGAAAATAACGTGTTAGTGCGTTACTTCATAGAAATTATTTTTCAAAAATTATTTTGTTACAATTGCGTTACTTTAGGTAAAATTTAATGAAATTACTGCTGCTTTACTGAAAAAGTAATTGCGTTACATTAATTTGGAATTTGCGTTACATTACTACCCAACCTGTTAGTAGTTAGCAATCTAGTTTATTATCTACATCTGTGCATAATATAATATATTCGATGTCTTCGGTAATACTCGACGCATGGAAGTAAGCAGCTTAGCGCGGGGCCACATTGTAATTTTGTCGATGAATTAATATTTTATCATCGTTATGATGACGAAAAGAACAGAAACGGGCTTCGGCGAAGTTCCCGAGTTGTAATGATATAATAATATTATTATTGTACGCTATTATTGATAGGCGTATCGTCGTCGCCGCGTTGTGTATCGACGAATCTAATAATAACAACAACACTGATCGGCGGCGTAACGAGGATTTCCTGCACGCACCGAGCGCCGACAACGTCTGTGTACAATAATAACAATAATGGTGATAAAAAAAAAAAATAATATAGTAAAACACGGCGCGACGAGCGACGGAGCGCAAACCCTGCGCCGGCGGTGGCGGCAGGTGTGCGACGAAATTATATTATTAAATATAGGAAATGAGTAGCGTCAGTCAGTCAGTCAGTCAGTCAGCGGCGGCGTGTATTGCGCCCGTGTGCGTGTGCTGCACCGAACGTCGAACGACAATAATTACATATTTTACGCTTGGCGCGCGCGCGACCGCCCGCCCGCTTTACACCAAACGCACTCACACCACGACACGACGGTGTATATTATTATTATTATTATTATTAAACCGGTGCACAGTCCGCCGCGGTTCATCAGCTCAGCGCGCCGGTTATACGTATAATATACTACCTATATAATATACTCAAATAATGTAAATTATTATTAAAATATATAAAAGACGCACTGTAAAACGACGGCGGCTGCGCGCTTGTCGCACACGCGCGCGCACGGGTTTTTCCCTAATGAACCGTGCCGCGGGTTTTCCGTCCGCCCGGTGGCCCGTTAAAGTTAGTTAGTACGGGTACACCACGTCATCGTGGGCGGACAGGCGGGCGGGGGTAGGTGGTAATTACTTCCGCCTCCGCCGCCGGTGGGAATACACGCGTGTAATAATATGTATATAATATAGGTACTACTACTACACGGGTATGTCGATCGCGATCCGGTTGGTTTGCTATTCGATTTCGATCGGATCGTCGTCGGATCTCCGCCGACAGTCGGTGCGGCAGTCGTCTCGTGTTGATAAACAATATTGTAATCGTGTCCAACGACAGCCTGCGGTTACGATACATATTAATATTATACACTTTGTTCGTAAATAGGTGTACCGATTATTATTGGCGATTATCGGTTGTCAACCGGCCGCGCGCGTCCACGACCTGTTTGGTCGAAGTTAAAAAGGGAATTGTGGTATCGGCATAGGCTGCGGAGGTTTGTAAGAATTGTGTAGGGGCGGATGTTGGTATTTTACAAGGCAAAGTGTTCCGCTTTACACCACCCAATGCATAAAACAGTGGTATGAAGCTATTCATACACCGTGGTTATCATGACGTCCATCGTGGAAAATTATACAGTCGTTGAATGAAAATCGAATGATTGTATATATTATTCAAAACATGAAACAATTATTAAAATAATGTTCATTACCAAAATCTATAAATACTATTACACCAACTCAAAGAGCAAAATATTTCGATCCATAATGATATTATATATTTGATCTAAGATCCCTAGCAGTTTCGTTTATGGTCGAAAAACCATTAATTATGTATTTGTAGAGTTTCTGAGACACAACGAGGAGCTCAATAGCTTCTTACTGGAGGGTAAGAATATAGAAGAGAAACGTTAATAAGGAAGACCAAAAACATGTTACATAAGTCAAATAATCAAAGATACAAGAGTCTGGCTAATATACGAGTTGTATTGCTATGTTTATGAAAACTAAAAAAAAAATGCATTTATCATTTGTTTAGCCAGTGAGTTCTCTATTTACTGAAATGTCTATTTCTAACTAAAGCCCAACTTACAAGTGGTACCATAAAACATAAATTGTAGAACATTTTACTCAGTGGCGTATATTGGGGGGGGGGGGGGTTAGACCGTTAGGGATTCAATTCTCCCCGGAAGTAAAAGTCCGTGTGTGTAGAATTATTATTATTAATTATATTGTCAGGAATTCCGACTCAGAATTTCTATACCCCCCTAATTATATCTTATATACACCTTTGATTACCTACTTATATTGTTGAATAAATAAAATTGCATCCGCATGGTTGTAACTTTGCGTGTTTAATTAAATTAAATATGGTATTCATTATTCGGTATTCACTATTGTATCATATGACATTTTTGATAATGAAACAATAGACGATAAAAAAACAGCGGTACCACGTTAATCGAATAGCTTGATTTTAGTACAGGTACCGAGCTCAATTATAGAATGCCAATATTTACAGAATAACCAGAGAAAAAAGCCTGTTCGGCTGTTCGTTTTATATTTTGACCTCGAAACGACGATAAAAATCCTTGGTATGAACCGCATAGGATAGTGCGTTATTTTTTAAAATGTATAACATTATAAATTTCAAAATTTTATCATTTTGATTAATTGTAAACTTCTTCCTGAACAGTCGTTAATATAAGTTTTAAAAAAATCTTTGGACCCCGGCCGAATTTAACCGTAAAAAATATACAATAGTCAACTCTTGTCTCTTGGTATCGACCTAAGAAGTTTGTGTGCTCGGTGCCACAGTTGGTGTATAATAATTAATAATGGCAAATATGCACGTGATTAAATTCGTCTCGTCGGACACGTTCGAATGTATACACTTTCGTTAATTTCCAATAATTTGGTTATTACTTATTGCTTATTATAATTTATAAAAACCGTACCGCAGTCCGCTGTCCGCATAAGCCACAACTATTCTCGTGTTCTTCAATTTACAGTCGCTGTCGAACAACTTGACGGGACGACGACGGCGCGAACACGCAAAACCAGTGGTTCTCACTTCTCCACATTATTTTATTATTATTTACAAAATATGTTGATAAAAATATTAATACTTAAAACTGATATTATTATACTATCGTTAGTTTAAAACCGAAAAACGCCGCAGACGTTGCGAAGTTAACTGTAAGCGTTTACGTAGTAAAAACGCGTCCGGCGACTGCGTTTCGTCATGTACTCTTGTATACTTATGGGGTGTTCGTTTTTTATTTCACCGTTATCGTCACCGAGGAGCACAATAATTATAATACAACGCATGACGCGGGTTTTTCGGTATCGTCGACGGTCGTCGGCGAGTGGCGACCGGCTTGTAAGTAATAGCGGCATTCGTAGACTGATAAGGGCGGCGGCGACGGTGCGACCAGTTTTTTTTTAAAGTTTTTTATCCTACGCGACGGCCAAGATTGTCGCCGCCGGAGTTGTGGTACGGTCAACAAGAGTGTGCGTGCGTATGGGTACACTGTGGTAATGGATAAACTGGTTTCGCCGCCGAGAGCATTTACTATAATATTAATATATAATAATAATAATACATGTAGTAGTAGTATTATTATTATTATTAGTAGTAGTATTAGTAGTAGTAGTAG
This sequence comes from Sitobion miscanthi, assembly GCA_008086715.1. Classification (NCBI taxonomy): domain Eukaryota; kingdom Metazoa; phylum Arthropoda; class Insecta; order Hemiptera; family Aphididae; genus Sitobion; species Sitobion miscanthi. The sequence continues at coordinate 15,449,277 of CM017804.1, forward strand.
TAGTAGTAGTAGTAGTATAGTAGTAGTAGTAGTAGTAGAGTAGTAGTAGTAGTAGTAGTAGTAGTAGTAGTACTGTAGTAGTAGTGATAGCAGTACAAGACTTATACACTATAAAGTATATCGTACCATACTATACACATGCGATGCGACTATATTATACGTATCACATTCGTATCGATTAATTGCCCGGGTCGTCTTATGCGTTAACATCATTACACGCATTAAAACATACATTAATTTATATTTTTCGGGGTCGTCCTCGTCGTCGAATTACACGTACGGACATTAGTGAGATTACCTATACACAAGCTCGCAGACACGAGCGCGCGCGCGTTAATAGATTAAATTTTTTCGGGTCGTCGCTGTCGTCGTCGTCGTCCGTAGTATACGCGACCGCCGCCATCTCGGTCTCTCTTGCGTGTACGGTATATCTGTACATATTAATAATATTATTATACTTATATATACCTTATGTTTTTTTTCTCTCCTCGTGTGATATATAATTATTATATTCATCGTGCGCGTCTGTTTATAATATATAATATATATATATAGTCATATAGAATTATAATGATAATAATATGTGAGTCCTGTGTGCTATTAGGTTCGCGACCGCACGCCCAAAACGTTAGTCGTCGTCGTCTTTGTTGTACCTACATAATATTATCATGCATTTTTAGTATACGGACTGCGATACGAATGACGCTTTCGTCTGACGTGTGGAAATAATAATAATAATGGATTATTTTAAATGTAAATCCGCCGGTCGACGAGTAAGAAGACTGCACGAATATTATACTTTTATGCGGACGCACAAACATATTAAGCCGGCGACGAAAATCGAAATAATTTTCGATTATTACGCACATTATTTATTTTGTCGTCTACTTCGTGTGTTATACACTTAACAGTTATACTTTACAATAATATTATGTGTGTGTCGTTCACTCGGGTCGTACGCCATTTCAATCCGTATGTATAAATCAGAGCGTGTGGGTATAAAATATAATATATAGGTACGCTAATACGCTATTCCATATTATTATATATATATCACAATACTTCGTAATCGTTACATACAGATACAGGGTATAACAAAAAGTACTACTTAATAATTAATGCTAATTTACTAATTGTATAAAATCTTTTGTTGTAATAAATATTATTGAATTTGTTTTTTAATACAATTAAGTAAAAATAATCAAACAGGGACTTTCAAAAATAGGTACTATAAATTATTTAGTGAATATTTTTTTCTGAAAATGTTGATCAATCTAATCCAAAATTTGAACTATAGTTATTAAAATGTTTAAATTGTGGATAATAGTCATTAAGAATGGGTTTACAATAGTATAAAATATATGTAATATCGAATCTATAGTATTTATTATACATGAACCATTTTCATACAATTTATTACATATACATATACATTTATTGATAAACTAATATAACTCCCTAAAATTTCCAAATCATAATAGCCCCCATATACTACAAACCCATAATTATGGACCTATATTAGCCCTTAGAACTCAAAGTTAAATAACTCAAAAACTACTAGTTCGAATATTGATTTTGATATGTCAAGAAAAATTTCAAAACAATTATCCGTTAAATAATTTTTAGTAAACAAGGAGGGTTCTCATTTGAAAAATAGAAGTTTATATCACCACAGGGCACACACTTTAAGTACCTAGTACAAAAAATCCTAAGATTTTAAAGTAAATTTGAAAATTTAAAGAATCAAAATTTGAATAAATTCATTATTAAATTACTAAAAAGGAAGTGAGCTTGGTTTATGTATTTATTTAATTTTGTTAAAATATAATAAAATATATAGCAAATTTACCAATAGTTTCCAAACTATCATTAAATGAAAGAGAAGTATCTTATAATTTTAAAATAGATTGAATTAAGTTACTTTTAATTTAATCTAAATCGTTTTTGTTGACCTCACTTTTAATAAATCCTAGAATATAAAATACACTATACCTACCATTTTACAATTTTTTTCGTCAAAAATATTACTGATTTTATAGAACCGAAATAAAGAATATTTGACCCGTTAAATAATAACAATTTGTTAAAAACTAATAAAACTTAACACGACGCTGCTTCTATATCTTCTACAGTCTACACGCTACTTTTGTTTAAAATTAAAAATTAAAATATAATATATCATAAATCATACACTTTTCATGTTTATAGTTAAAATATGTAAAAATTATGTAGATACTTGAAATAATATGAAGAATTCTTCATTAACATTTCTAACCAAATTTGTAAAGGGACAAAAAAAACATATTAATATAATACTATATACTTATACCTAATACAATTGGCCAATTTTTAAAACTGGTAAATATATAAATACTAAAACTAATGTGGCAATACAGTTAATTTTATGATTTATCATTTTTTATTAAACTAATTTCAAACCTCTACATAAAACTTTTTTTTTTATTTAATTAATCAACGGTTTCAACATACTAAATGTTTTTACTTGATTTCGAATCATTTTTTACCTAATGGTACTAATTATTAGTGACTAGTATAATATTATTCAATAATATACAGAGTATATTTAACAAAATTAACACTAAATAGGCGACTATATATAAGTGTTAAAACGTATGAATAATAATGTCCAATTTAAATAGTTCTACTATATAATAAAATTATTAGTTCTACATCCAAAGTGATAATAATTATTAAATTAATATTTTTTATTGCACATAATTTGTTTGGCACTGTTAATGATTAATTTCAAACTTCAGAATACTACAATCTTCAGTAGTCGAAAAATGTGATAAATTCCTATGATAATTAATTAATGGGTTAATTGGACGCCAAACCTCAATTTGCAGCCATTAAAGAGCTTTTTAGTTTTGATATGCGTCTTGCGTATAAAATATAATATTGTACAAATTATACAGTACAATATTTTAACTGTTGGCTAGCGATTCTCTTAATTCTTGTTGTCGCAGGCCGGAGCCATCCCTGGCTGAACCGTATTTTACGATGGCGATAGTAACGAAAATAATATATTATTATGATATTATTATTGGTGTTTTAGTTATAGTGAATTTATCGCCGTCACCGCGATGGAATTCGGCGGCGGTCGACCACCCCAGATTACTAGGCGTCCGCCACCACGACGACCACGAAGGCGAGACTGTCGTATAATTTATAATATTATACATATGTAATATGTACACAAAAGTATATACAATATATACGTATAAATGTGTAATAGTAATTAAGATAACAAACACTCGTACGAGCATTATTGGTCTGTTGACCGACGTCGCTCCGGTACGTCATCGATGTCACATATATATATATATTATATATAGTGGCGGAGAACAGTCGATTTGGTATGCAATATCGTTGAATATTTTGGTGATTTTGTTCCGTATTCACAAAATCATGTCGGTGTTTCATAATACACACATAAAAAATATACACCGGTTAAAATGTATAGAATCTACTATTATATGTATATTATACTATATTATATTATATTAACTTGTATTATTATACTGAATGTGTACAATAATACAGTTTTAACTGTTAAGTATTTAAGTGTGATAATATTAATATAGGTGTAGCTTACTGATACTACCGGCAGACTGTAGTTAATAGTTATTACTTATTAGACTATATTATATGGCTATTATAGCAACACATTAATTAGGTATATAAAACATAGCATATAGGTACACAGTGCTAAATGACAATCATTAGTTCGAATAATATGGCACCAACAAAAATTTGACAAAACGTCATTTCCCTATATTTAATGTTTGTTATTAATAAATCACATTTGATTATAACTCATATTTTATATACAAATAAGGTTCCTAGTAATATTAATATTTAATAATATTAGTCCCACATTTTTAATATTATCTCCAAAATTCCTAAAAACGCTATTTTAAAACATAGTAATTAAAAATTGTCGAGTTTAAATTTTTGGAGAAGTTAAAATCAAAAATCAAAAATGTGAAAAAGTTGATTTCAAGTAGACTTGACGAAAAATGCAAATCTGTTTTTAGAACTCTTGCCGTTTCATTAGATCAATTTGTATTTTTGGCAAAGAACACGTCTAAAATCCGTGTGTGTTAGTCAAATACAAAAAATCACCGGATGGAATCCCCATAGACGTACACATAAAAAACAAATCACGCTGCGCTGCTCCATAGACCTTATTCTAAAAGACGGAGCGTGGGCTTAGTTTCAGCGGGCCCACGTGAGTGCACTGTACGACTATTACTCAATAAAAACATGATTTTTTAATTTTGTGCTTTAATAATATATAATATAAATAGCAAATAAACATAGGTTATTTTGTCAGAAATGACAACACTGCTATGATAATGGCCGTTACCGCTCCACTCAACCCCGCCAACCAGTAATGCTCCGTCTATGAGTATAAGGTCTATGTGCTGCTCTCGACAAAAAAATCGAAAATATCCCTTGACTTGCTATGCAACACCACCTAAAGTTAGCCACAGGGTAACTGCCGTATAACCTCTATTATAATTTTTCGGACAAGTGCTTATCACTCTTGTGGTCCAGTGAGATGTTCATTTTAACTGGATCCGTCAAAATGCAGTATAGAAACACATATCAACCTCCAAAAACTTTACCAACTCAAGTCTCAGAGAGAACCTCCACAAATATTTAGATGGATCATAATTAAAAAAAAAATATCATCTACTTAACAATTTACGCTAAAAAGGGTGATTTTCATTTGAAAAAAGTAGAATTCGGTTCAGCTGCATTCTGCATAGTATAGGTTTCTATTGTATACCTTGTTTTTGTGCTCGCTGTAATGGATTGGTTTAATTTAAATTTAATGTTTAACTGTAATACGAAAAATCTTATGAAAGCGAAACATGGTCAGAACAAAAGGTGATGCAGAGAAGCTAATGATCTTTGAAAAAAAGTACTCCACCGTATCTATATGACTCTATATTGTTGAAAACAGAAAATATTGAATTATTGAAGAAGAACAAATGAGGAAGTGAGTTATTTCAAAAACCCGACATAAATATCATTTACCAGTAACAAAAGAGTAGAATAGACGGCTCATTCATGGAGAGATAATGGTATATTGTTATTAGTAAGTAAGTACTTACTAATATACCGCAAGAGTCTTGCAGTATCGCAAATTTTTTTTCCCAAAAAAACATTTAAAGTAGGTTAAATTTATTTATTTATAACGAATATAATATTATTATAATGTATAATACAGAAGTATTATTGTACAGTTATCGGTGTTCGAAGAAATGATGATTGAAAACAAGATTAGAAATAATATATAAAATATTTAAAAATTCGTTTGCACAAACTTGCGTGGAAAAATATGCACCGGATGGTTGCACCATATAATTTTTTTACACCGGTTTGGACCAATGATTTTCTTCTATGGTACCGTGTCCCAGTTAGCAGGTACGGAATATTAATTGTTTTTTTCCCCAAACCGGCACAGTATAGTATAGTAGTTCCCCTATTTGCGCCCACGTCTATAAATATACTTCAAAATTACAAAAATAAACATAATAAATGCATTATTAAAGAATAAAAGAGACCATATATTTGTGTAACTAGGGGGCTACGGGGGCTCAAACCCCTCAGTAAGTTCAATAGCCCCAATTATTTCAGGTGGAATATTTGCAATAATACTGAAATACTGAATAATGTATTATTTACAAATATAAATGTATAAAACAATGCATTACTTATATATTGTATTAATTTTTAGTTAATATAATATAGTATAATATTGCTGTATATTTTATTTGTTTATTTAATCCACCTACCGAATTATTTTTTTGATATGGTAAGAAACATTTTATTTATAATTTGTCCTGTACAATTTATTTTTGTTTTGTAATTTTTCGTTTTACAATTTGAACTTGAATAAGCACTTCTAGACTTTAGCCTTAGGTGGTAAATAATTGGTTGGCTTTTGCTAAAGACAGGTATAGACTATATTGATTTTTTAGAGTTCGAAAATTTAATTGTTCTCGTATTTGAAAACAAGTACCTAGTATAGGTCTCAATAAACGGGAAGTGTTATGTACAACAAATCTAAAATCCGCTATCTCCAACCACACCAAGATTAAAAGCTCTAAGTATCGTGTATGACCTACACGGTACACATATAGCTAATATACTAGATACCTATACACGGAACCATAGCAGTATGACACTGTACATGCGTGTGCGATGTTAGCAAATGCCAAAGGGCTATGAACTATAACTAGTATAAGGTGTAAAGAAAAATTAGGTGACATGGAATTCTAACTTTTTAAAATCGATCGAGTATGCCCCAATTACGTTATAAAAAAAAAAATTATTAATAATTTTGCAGAAAAAAGGCACGCAAACAAAATGTTTACCAGTTAGGTATGTAGATCGTAGGTACTATAGGTAGTATTTGGTACCTACAACATTTTATTTTATTTATTATATACTTCAGATTTTAATGAAAATATAGATAGTACTGATTTGCATAACATTTTATTATTTTAGCAATAAATACTTATACACAATTCTGATACAATTTAATGATAAAGGTGTAATTTTTTTTACACAAGGGTCAAGGACCCATTTTGAGATGAAGTATGAACTGTTGAATCACAGAGCTATGTTCTGATGAAATGATTGATACACCTAGGGCTGACAGTATTTTTGGTATACCGGTAACTACCGATATTTTATAATACCAGTATACCACAAATCGGTAATTAGCGTTGTTACCGAAAATGCCGTATACCTAGGTATCTACTTTTATTATTTATTATTTTTTTTATATAAACGTATAATGACATAATATAATATATCCTTATCCTAGGTTGGAAACTTGGAAATACTAATAAATTTGCCAAGGTATGGTATTTTCGATAATAACCGAGGTACGATATTTTTGAGTTGGGACATAACTCAATTGTATCCTTTATATTGCACGTAATTGTACTATAATATATCGAGTATTAACTAATAATATATTATATTATTGTATCGCGTACAGGTGCAGGCGTTTAAGTCTTCTTTCTCAATAATTGTCTCTAGTTTAATATTATGCGTAATATGCTATAAGTATATTATTGTGCTCTTGATTAATTACTAAAGTTCAATTAATTCAACTTTATTAGGGGCATACTCGGCCGCTCGGGTAAGCTAAATAATGGCCCTTCCCGTAAAGCTAAAACTCTGACAGTAAAGTTGTCATAAACATAAATTATTATCAAGTGGACTACAACCATAATATGCTAACTACATATAATATAGGTATAAATACAACATACACTAACTAGTAACTACTAACATCAATATTATGAAATGTTCACACATCAATACTTCATACGTCAAAACGTCATTACCCGTGGTATAGCACACGCTCATAATATTCCGATCTGTAAATCGTATTATTCGCGTGTCAATGGGTACCTAATTAACTCTGGTATGCCCGTGAAAACGAATTCGTATTTGATTATAACCCTAAGTACCTAGGTAGATGGGGCTATACAGAAAAACACTCTGCAGTAATCTCGCTGTATTTCTTGTATAAGATTTTTTTGTTATAATTAGATTATTATTAGCCATTAATGTTTATACCCTTTTGATAAAATATTACAAATGTATTGAATTAAAACGCATCTTTCGTATAGATAGTGTAGTTATCATCGTAAATCGAGGCGCCGTGGCGATAGGTAATATATAGTCGTACCGTCATATTATATTAATTTATTGTTCTCTGTAGTCTTTATAGTGTCATAGAACATAGCATATAAATACTGCAGAGGGCAGATTTACAGCTATCTTTATAGCAATAAAACGAGATAATTTTCACTTATTTTTGTTAGAAATGTATATTTAATAAATTAACCATAAACTTTTTATAGCTTGCATTTTTCGAACAATCAGGATAAAAAAAAATGTAAACAGAGAAGCATAATAATATTATGTAAATATAACTTAGACAATAACTATACCACGATACTAAATATTAAAATATATTACTATATCTACTAACAAAGTATGTTTGTACTTTTAACTATGAATCAACTACAGTTTTTGAAATAGCATAAATCATTTTTGTTTTTAATATGTAACGTATTCGCGAACGTATGTTTGCACCTACAGAGGTTTTATTTTTTAGGGTTTTCAATAATAAATGTATGTAGGATTTTTTATTTACCTCTCCGATCAATCTCTCGTGCCCTTGTCGTCGTAGCAGCAGCAGAAATTGCTGTTGCTGCCATATCACTACTTACGTTTTATATACATACAAGAGATATGACCATTATATTTTATGCGAATTTTTTTCTTACATAGATAAATAATAAAACCACCGTGTTAGGTTCACTTTACGTATAAACTATGTACAATGTAGGTACATGATTTATCTATACAATATTATATTATATGTTTAGGTGTCGTCAGAGCCGGCCTTACGGTGGAGCGAGGTCAGGAGTATTTTTTTTAGGCGATAATAATAATAAGTTATTTTTACCCTAACCTAATCTAACCTAACCTAAACTTACAGTTAATTTTTTTAATACGCTAGGCACAAAATATCATATAAATATAGGGCCCCGCTGGCCCTTTCTTAAGGCCGGCCTCTGGGTGTCATAATTGTTGCATTCGCAAACCATGAATCATGATATTATATTTATTTAATATACCCCTTAAAATAAATTATGTAATAAATAATAATACGTAAGTATCATTGTTTTCAAAGTAAGCAAGTTTATAGGGATTTTTGTAGATAATGGTTGTACCTATATTTGCATAATTTCATCCCGCACAATCTAGTCAGGTTACATTAATAATAATAATAATATAATTTTTATTAAGTATTATAATATAAATATTGGTGATCTTAAATACAATGTTATTTGCAATTGCCACTAACATCGTTATATTAGTAATTATAATGTAAACTAGGATATACCAACTGTTAAAAACACACTATAATATTATCAGTTTACAATTTTACGTACGCGTATGTTTTGGACGACACGCAATGTCATGCATATGTCTCCATCTTACATATGTACAACATGGAAAACACTGTTTTGCGCGGTACAATTTTACTCCCTCTGTATTTATAGAAGAATTACTACAATAAATTTCCCAACTCACGCGGCAGAACTTTATCTGTGTTTCTATTATTTGGATAACATAAATACATTTAAAACGAGATTTAAAATAAACGGTTTGAGAACATCGGGTGCTTTCGTTTTTTTCATTTAATTATTTAAAACGATTTGTTAGTGCTATAAAAATAATTAAAAACACTTCGACACAGATAAAGCTCTTCCCTATGCGTTGTAGAATTTGGTAATTTTACTATAAATACATAGGGAGTAAAATTGTACCGCGCCGAAACAGTTTTTTTTCATGTACTACATTTATAAGACGGAGACAACACATGTGGGTGTGACGTCCTCATAACATAATTTGCATTAAGGTAGGCAATACAACCAGGGGCCCCACAAGGTGGGGGACCGTTGGACCTGGAGTACAGGGGCTCGGCTATTTTAGGGGCCTGTTGAAATGGAATTGTAATTGTTGAAATTATGAAACTTTTATGGGAATACGCGCGTCTCATTTTATGATATAAATGAACATTGTAATATTTTAAGTAAAAATCGTGTATGGGACACTCGCATCGCTTGTAATGGGTTATATTTTATTGGAAAATTTGTATAGGGCCCACAAAAACATTTAGTAAAGGGGCCTGAATACAACATAGATTTATCAATATTTATCACTCACCGTGATCGCCTCGGTCGTCGTCGTCGTCACCGCTGCCGTCTACGTCCCGGTCGCAACGGTTGCGAACGGTATCCTCGCCGACCAGACTCCGGATAGAAAACACCGACTTGGCCGGTCTGCCACCACCGTTGCGCCGGCGTCCGTGGTTGCCGCCGTCGTTGGAGTCGCCTCCGCCGCCGGAACTGGCCCGCGTGCTCAAATCCATGACTACGGCCACGCAATGGTTACGGGTCTCCGAAGCAATCATCGCGTTGACGGTGCAAGTGGTACGGGCCTGGACGGTGCCGATGACATTTATCGCGGGCGCGATGCCGACACGAAAAAACCACACGCGAGTGTACACAGAAACGGATTTTGATATTTTTATTATTTATACAATATATAGCTGAGAGTCCGTGGACTGCAAAGAGATTATTACAACTTTTTCTCTCCGGTGTTTCCGGGCGGCCGGGACCAAGACCGTCGATAAAAATGTTGTTCAATACAATCGGACTGAATGACTGATGCAGGATCGATTGACTCGTACGTGAATGAACTGTTTTATTAACGTAATAATTAATTAACAATATAGTACGGACGTATGATAATAATAATAATATAAAATAACGCGATGTATTGTCACAATATCACTGTACGCCGCGAATGAGATACGCACGCACTACCGCCGCCGTTGCTGCCGCTGTACTGCGCGTGCAGACACTGTTCACGAACGCGTTATAATAATAGTAATAATTAGTATACACAACCACAGCAACCTGCTGCCGCCGGAGTAGGTATACAATTAATGGTACATGGTCACAACATGGTAGTTGCGCTGTTACGTGGTAGTAGGCGGTAGTGGTGGTAACGTTGTCGTCGGCGGCAGTGGCGGTAACCATGGTGTCTGTCTGGAGGAGGAGCGACGCCAACCGACCAATCGTTGCCAACCTCAGGATTCCTCCTATATAATAAATATTAATAATACCATAATGTATACATGGATCTACAGCTGCAGCAACCGGGTCGTTATTCGCCTAGTTTCAGTAGGCTAGTAACATATTAATTCATCGGGGCCGGAGTAGTGATGACAGAGGGGGCAACTGAAATTAAAATCCCCAGGTATAATGCTAAAAAGTATAATTTTGAAGACCCGTCTAAAATTAAAACTTTTACACCAGATATTTGTTGTACATCAATAATGCTTTATGACGCTGCATCATCTTGATAGACGTTCAACAAGGTGTAAACAACTTGGTTAAATTATAAAACATATTACTGTAGAAATAAACCCAAAAACTCATCGCAAGAACTTACTAATTATTAATTATTGTTTTTGTCACGCCTGCACCGAAATTTTAGTTTTCGATGACGGTTGAAGCATTGGAATGCGACCTTTTTCCGTCCATCTGGTGGTAAAATGTTCCCCAAAAGTGCAGGGCGTACATATCACGCGTGTCCTAGGTACAACCAGTCATTGAAATCTATACCACGGTCCTTACAAAACTTAAACTTTTGGTTATATATTATATATAATTATTTTAACCTCCTTGCATGACTCGTAAACATTTGTATACCATGAAATTGTTTTCGTAGAATAATCTGATTGTTGCATAGATCTCTGCAGTATAGTGCATAGCGTATTACCTTGGCCATGATTACATTTTTGTATTCTTATTTTATTTTAGTATACTAATTATTATCTATACTTAAATCTATACCACAGTCCTTACAAAACATAAACTTTTGGTTACATATTATATATACATATTTTAACCTCCTTGTATGACTCGTAAACATGTGTATACTATGAAATTGTTTTCGTAGAATAAGCTGATTGTTGCATAGATCTCTGCAGCATAGTGCATAGTGTATTACCTTGGCCATGATTACATTTTTGTATTCTTATTTTATTTCCTACTAATTATTATTTATACTTAAATCTATACCACGGACCTTACAAAACATAAACTTTTGGTTAACTACATCTTTATATTCATAATATTGTAACCTACACGCATGCGACGCTTACAATAAATAAAACCAAATCGTTTCTTTCGTGAAATTTTGTTTTTGTAGAATAGTCTGGTTGGTGCTGTGGTTGATGAACGCAGATGTATGACAAAAAATAGTATGTGTGGCTCGTGTGGGAAGGCATTTTCAGTGTTGGCGAAATGTGGAAATGCAAAATATAATATAACATGTTTATTTAGGTACTTTATTTTAATGTAATTACAACTTACAAGTAAGAAATGATATTTCATTACTGTATTTCTTTTCATTCTTTGTAATTTTCTTGGTGATAATATTATATTTTATAGTTGATTCTGTATCTGTTATATATAGCTTAATAAAACAAAACATTAAACAAGTATATCTAGACAAGTTCCTAAGTTTGTTGGCTTCCTATTAAGTTTACAACTATATAGGTATAAGGTGATATGATTTTTCAATGGAAATATTACTCAGTTATTTTGAATTTATATGTTTACTATATTCTTATAAACATATTATATCTAATTTTTATTATATGAACAGAAAAAAAATTATTGGTAGTACCGAACAGTTTTTATTGTTGAAATTAAAATATTAATTGTCTATTGCTCATAATCATGTGGCTATATGCTCTTTATATTATTATTATTTGACCCTCCGGTCATCATATGAAAAAATATTTGCTGAGCCAGTGGCGGATCCAGTGGAAGGGAAAAAGGGGGAATTCCCCCAATCGCCGTAGTTTCTCTATGTTTTACATTGTGTTTAGCTAATTGTTGTGCTTTTTGTATTTTTGCATATAGTTTTAAATTTTAATCTTACAACCTAACCATAGAACATTATTGTACCTTCTGAATTATTTATTTAATTCAGTTATGTTTAATTTTACAGTGGTTTAACCTATTTCCAAATTTAGAAGTAAGAATATTATCTAGTCAATGACAAAGGAAATGCTCATAACTCACTTTTAAAATGAAATAAAAAAACATTTGTCATAGACTAGAAAATAATGGCACTATATACTAATAGCCAATAGGGACATCGCATATCTTAAAGAAATACCTTGAACTATAGAGTACTATGTCCTATAAAGCCACTTGTAGCTAATATAACTATTTTTAAAATCAACACAAGTTGAAAAATTAAAATAGCTAATAAGGTAAGGGTAGATGCCTACTTTAAATTGAATCATAAAATATATACCTATATATAAAACGCCAACAGAATTTGTGTTTACTTGATTATAATTTACAATTTTATAAAATTGTGTTCTTATAGTGTTAGCGCGTTACAATGAAAAATAAAAAAAATAAAAATATAAAGTGTGTAGGTACCATAATTGTTGAATTCCGGGGCATTATTTCAATTTTTTGAAAAGTATGCTAACCACTATAGGTAGGTAGGCTAAAAAAAAGTTCAGCAGACCAATATAATATGTTCTAAAAAGTATAATAATTATTACAAAAAAAATTTTTTCTAGCAACACTCAAAAATTAGGATCTGTATACTTCCCATATAATAAGAATTATTATTATTATTATGAATATAGTATACCTTATAATACTAAGTTTGTACTTCAATTATTTAAACTCAAATTTGAATATTTATAGACTCTCTATTGTACCTAATTTTATATTACGTAGGTATATTTTGTTATTTATTTTTTTAATGTATACCTAGGTTTAAATTTTTTTTCTGATCCCGTCCATACAACATGTATGTAGGTATACGCCGCTGTCTAGTGGCTGTTATGTTAGCTAAATCTATCATATAATTTTTCTGCCACGCCGAGCCAACTAATTGGATTGACTTCCTTGACCGATCGCGTTAAATAATCCGCATTTCGCTGATATGTAATATATATTGTATATATATACGATTATTATTTATAATAGGTATTATTATACTGCATCAAATAGTATATATAGCTATTGTTCGAATTTTCCTAAATCTGGTTAGGTACCTACTGTGGGTTAGGCAAGTAATCTTTTAAATATTTTAATTCGTCATGGTCACGGTGTAAAATATGCACGAATGTACAATGTACATAAGTATATAGGTAATAATACTGAATAATAAAGTATAAGCTAGTACTGCGTAAAATGTAAATATGTAATACGGTGCTAGTCTTTTTTTTTCTTATAAGTAATTTTAGTAAAGTTAGTCTTATAAATCATTCTATAAACCTAACAACTACGTGTTAATGTGTTATTATTCATTATCAAGCGCATGCCTAGGTGAACATTTTGTTTTGTGTGGGATAAGTCCAGTAGCAGATCCAGAAGTCACCCAGGGGGGGACAAATTATTAAAAATTGAATTACCTTTTTGTTTAACCAAATATTTTAATGAAAAATAAGTTAAAAAGAAAGATTAAGGGGGGGGGGGAGAGTTGTTCACTAATTGTATCCGTCATTGGAGAGATTTATCGTTTAGTCTGTACCTACACTTTTGTTATATGCTTACTTATATAGAACGAAGTTAACTGTGACACTGTATAATTTCAAAAATTATGATTTTTTATTTTTGTTTAAATATATTATACTTTAATATTTTATATTTCATAACATTCAATATTTTTATTATATTTTCTTACTAAATTAAATTTAAACACAACTTTTAAAAATGAAACAAAATAGATTATAGAAATAAATTACGACAGTATTAAAAATAGTAAATATTCGTTATAACATAAAACAAAATTTTATTTTAAAACCACTTATTTTAAGTTAATATATTTATGCTTTTTCCTGAAATTTCAATGAGGTGAATGTGAACCCCTACAACCCACTTTTGTATGAGCATATGTAATATATATTATATCTTATTATTGTTGAACAGAATGTTCTGATACTAACCATATTCTGAATTCTTGAAAATTCCAAAAATCAAAATTTATATAAATACATAGGGGAAAATGTGGAGTTAATTATTCTGTATATCTTCCACCTATATTGTTATATTATTTTATTTATTTTAGACGTTATCTATATATATAAAAAATAAAAGTCAAAATATGACTACCTACAGTGTCATTTATGCATTCCTAAACCATTTATCCGATTGCGATGAAATTTGGTACAGATTTAGTCAAATATCGCGAAAAAAGTTAAATAAGAGGTCCAATCAGGGGTAGTTTTCAAACAAGGATTTTGAGATTTCTAGCTATTATTATTATTATTATTATTTTTATTTATAAATGGTTTTAATAATAATAATAATTATTATTAATGCGACAAGCTTGTGTATTTACTATTTAGTATTTAGTACATAATGTATCGAACTCAAATCACGGTTTTAGCGGAACAATTGCTTGCATTTTTTTAATAGTTAACTTATACACTTACGTGCACACCACGCGGGATTAGCGATCTACCTTAGGTAGATTGCCTACTTGATAATATACTGCTCACATAATCATAAAAACCTAACGATAGCAACGCATTGCCGCATGTCAGTTAGTAATGCAATGTAATGTACCGCACGGTGCACACGCTCTCTTTCCATACAGCACTTACCTAACTCTAAACGAGTATTGTACTAAATTCACAACAGATATTAAAATGCTCTACTCTATTATTATACAAAATTTTTTCCAACAAGTCAACTACAATAATAAAAATAAACTCTCAGTCATTGAGCTCTGGCCAAAACTCAACTATTCAAATCGAAAATAAGAGGTCATAATGAAACTACCAAGAATTGGCCACACGAGAGTTATTACACTTGGATACCTAATGGAAAAGACCAAACATTCGACATGCCGTTCTTGCAATTTTTTAATCACAGTCAAACACATCATCATACATTGTCAAATCTTCACGGAGGCCAGAAAATAATGCAAAATACCAGACAATCTATACGAAGCTATAGGACCCTATGCTGGCACACAATAATCACATGGAAAAAAATTTTAATGTACAACTTAATTTAATTTAATTTATATTAATATTTTTTAACATCATTGTAAAAACTCTTTGTACATAATTATATTAATCAAATTGTAAGCTATAATAACCATGATGTCGATGCTGTTAACAATAAAAAAAAAAAAGGTGGGTAAGTGTATGTCGCTCTGCTGTACAGTAGGTTACAAGTGGGTCTGTAATGGATGGTGTTAAATTTGAATTCAATGATATAATAATATCACAGCCTATGATATTACCAAGTATATTTGATGATATTATTGTGAATAAAGTAATTTATATATAACCTATTTACGTGGAGCCTTGTTTTAAGTTTTCTATCCTTAGCTATAAAAGTTGAACATTTTATAAATTTTTAACTACAAGATAATTATTAAACTTGAAATTTGATATTGTGCCTATGTTTTTTTAATATTTTTCAACTGCTATTGTAAGAATATATCAGGAGTGGCTCGGCGTGGCGCAGTGGCTGAAATCAATCACGAAACGTGATTGAGAGTAAGCAACGGCCGCTGCCACTAGTTCTCGGATGGGTGACCACCCTTGTTCGTAGTGCGCAAAAACCTTGCCACACATGCACGTGTTTCTAACCGATCGTACCAACCGTACCAACCCTACATTACCAACCCCACCAACTTTACAGGCTAATGACCTCAGTCGTCGAAGCCTTAAAAGCTAATAAAAAAAAAAAAAAATAAAAAATATATCAGGAGCCTTGCATTAAATTTTCACGCTCTTTTACACAACAAATAAAATTTTATTGATATTTATAGAAAAGAAGCTAATAAAATTAGAAACCAGAAAATGTTTCTAAACAGTTCAAAACAAATAAAAATATGTTGAACATTTTTATCGTATATAGATTATGAAAATATAAACAAACAGTGAAAAATGCATGTATATACGTTAATTGGTTTTAAAATTACACCAAAAACTAAAATTCGATTTTGTCAAAAACCGATTTTGTGTAAAAATTCTCGTTTTTCCTTAATTTTTATTTTGTTTTTCCATGCACTTTTGAAAACTATTGGGAATTTTAAATTTTGACCTCCCAAAAGTACCAACTAGATTCACTTTCCCGTCGAACAAGAAACTGATGTTGAAAATCGAAGCATTATTTCGACTACTAATCGTGAACACAGACACAATAATAAAAATAAAATTTTAAAAAAATAATAAAAACACACATCATTGTAAAATCAATACATTCATCGCTCCGCTCAGAATCAAAAAAAATAATAATATTGTTACAAATAAATGAAATAACAATCCGGGCGCCTGAATACACACGTTAATTAATAATTATACGCACGTACGTAATTATTACACAAACACCCGTCGCGTTTGGTGAAGACATTAATATAATAATATCTAGAATATTAATAATATTATGCGTACATATTATTGTAAACATACACGATTAATAACAATTATTAGCGGCTTTTTTACATTTTAATAGGATGCGGTAGTGTTCAGTCGGCGAGCGAATGGTTACAAACGGCTCCGAAGGGCGGGGGGTGTTGGTGGTTTGTGTAATCATTAATAGGTAATCTGGTAATCGTCGTTCACTCTTTCATTCGCAGCGGGCGATCGCCGACCCGCAGCGATAAAAGATCTCACGCCGCCGTCGTAATTTTGCTCCAAAATTATAGTATATGCTTAACGACAAAATAATATAGATATCCAGCTAATTTATTTGTAATTGTGCTGTAATACGTCACAGTAAAATTTCACATTCCTTGTTATGGACTGCGGCGAAGGTAAGATTTCGATGACCACATTTAACGACAATTTACTGTTCGACAATTTTTTGAATCAATTTCATTACCTACATAGTTTTCTATTGATCTCCGCGTATAACAAAATATTTACTGTAACTTATATAAACTCATGCGAATATTTCGCACAAAATTTAAAAACTTAAATTAAATTAAATGTCTTTATTGTAATTATAAATTACAGTGAAACCTCTCTTACGGATACCTCTAAATAGCAGACATCTCCAAGTAGCGTATATAAATTTTTTACGACCGAGAGTGTTCAATATATTTAGAGGTTTCACTGTATATTATGATGTATAGGTACCTACTAATTAATAATTATATTATTATAATTTATATTTGATTTTTATATAATAGTAGTACAATATATTAATATAAAATTGATTAAATATAAATTTATATTGTATACATTGTAATGACTATGATATTATAGGGTGGAATTATTTTAAATCTTTAACTCAATTGTTCATGTTCATAACTGAAAACTGTGTTTTAAATAGGTACCTATAAATTAGCGGAAATTTTCAAGAAAATGGTTCTTGAAATACGCAAGGCACAAGCAGGGCCACTTCACATATTTAATATTTTAAAGGGGGGTAAATGGTGAAATTAATCAGAATTTTTCGACTGATAATTAAGAAAGTACCAACTATGTTTAATTATGCTTATTTAATTATGCACCAACACCATGATTAAGATTTATTACTTAGGTAGGACTTAAGAGTTTAGAATAAAATTATTACCTTAGCAGTGGTGTATTTACAGGGGGAGATTTGGGAGATATATCTCTCCCTTGACCTATTTTTAGCTTATATTTAATATATTTAATATAATATGGTTATTTATGTTTTGCCATTTACTGCTTTATCAGTAGGTAATACAATGTTGGAAGTTTGCATCAGGGAGGTTATAGATAAATGAGATGGATGTGTTCATGTATTTCAAGTAAAGGGAGAAAAACTATATTTCACCCTTGAAATAAATCCTAAATACGCCACTGTACCTAAGAATAGTTCATAAGATACCTAACTTTTTTAATTCTTTATATGAGAACCAACTCATATAGTCGTCCAAAAATATTATTATATACTGTTCTATATTTCTATTATTATAAGCATTGAAAAATACGTATTTAATGTATTAATGTATATAATGTATTTGTGACTGATGTCTGATAGGTATATGTATATATTATATGACTATAACTAGCAACACTTTTAAGTATACCTATAGGTATTCAGGTATTTTAGTCAATTCTAAGACCGTGTAAAATGGGAATGAAATTTTAGTTGGTTGAATATAATATCAAAATAGTTTGAAAAGTTAATTCAATATAAATGTATCCAGAAAAGTATTTTGATATTTGACCAATCTCTGAATCTTTATTTTGTAAAGTCATCGGAGAGTTCTGAGGATTGCATTTTCTCCACCACGCCTGTCCTAAGCATAATCTACATTCTTTTAGTTTAGATTGTGGCAAAACTGAAGAAACTGTCTACTTCCACGTGAATAGCCATTCAGTCCTCATTCAATTTTCTATAAATCAAAATTATTGTGTGAAAGTAAAATTGTTTATATCAGGAAGTAGGAAAAAACTAAAGGAAAATCATTTATATTTTTTACACCATGAAATGTAAAAAACTGATAAAATAATTTAGGATAACTTTTAAAATCAACAAACACGGTTTTTATTTTGCCAAACATCTCTAAATTATGTGTAAATTATTAATTTTTATAAAATTCTTAAAATAAATAAAAATAATGATACTGTTATCACTTTTTAACAATAGTTAAATATATTTTTATAACGTATGCAATATATTATAATTTATAATGTATAATTGAATATACATATTATCAAGACTGGGCAAGTTAACGTTTTTTTTTATCTCAGTTAAGTTAAGTTAATATGTACCAATAACAAAAAGTTGATTCAATTAAGTTACAAGTTAATACACACTTTTTGTTAACTTTTAATTTAAGTTAAAAAAAAATTAATTTGTTTTTTGCAACGCACACTGTATTTAATTTTTTTCCAGCTCAAAACTAAATTATAGACTATTATAGTGTTTATATTTAATACAGTATTTCCATTATATAAGTAAATTTGACATTAAATATAATATATTTATAAACAATTCACTGTTAATATGTTTTGCCATGAAAACGAAATAGACTGAAATAGTGAAATGTAATAAAATTAAAAACAAAATAAATTAACTTTACTTACTTCTTAAAGTTAAAAATTAATTCGTTAATTTTACGTTGATTAAAAAATAAATGTAGTAAGTTAACAGTTAAGTTAATAAAAATCCAAAAGTAACTAGTTGAGTTTAAATAAAGTTTGATAGGAATAATTATTATTTTGCGATCGCGATTCGTTTCATCGGATTTTTCATTTATTTTATAAGTACTCGATAATGTGTCTTGCAGTGTGGACGTTATGAACGTATCTATACTTCAACTTTAGATGTCAATGTACCTATTTTATATATGTTGCTATGTAGCTTTTCCATTAAAATGTATATGGTATATGAATACACGTCATTGCTTACTAGTTTACTACGGTTGGAACTTGATAAATATAAAAATAATAATTGGTACGCAACTGCTTCTGTTTGTGTTTCATTTTATACAACATTTTCAAATATAATATTCAAAAAAATGAATTATTACTATTTTATAAGATACAGTATATTAAAAACTTATAATTAAATATTGTTAAGTATATCGAAAATCTATTAAAAACAAATATTTCAATACTTCAATCCAAAACAAAGTTCAACAATAGTTTGTTTCATATTTTTTACACACGGGTACCTATAGTTAGAAATACCTACTATATACAAATGTCAAGTATAAATTTTATTATAATATACATTATATGATAATTTCAAATGACCATTCGATAGAGTAAACTTGTAAAAAGTTTGTCTACCGAAAAAGAATGAAAATGCCTGTAGGGAGTCGGGTAGGCAACTAGACTTGCATGTACCTACTGACGGTTTCTGACAATAACTGTATAAGAGCGCCTTACTTTGAGATTGATAGATAATTCAACACACAATACAACGACTACGACGTGGGTAATATTGATGAGACAGACCACTAAAGACAAGGATAGGAAACGATCCGTACGTGAAACAAGTGAACCAGGATATACAACAGGAAATATAATGAGGCTTTAAAACAGAGAAGAGAGGTGTCAGTTATGAACCTAATAAATAAGTACTCACCGAGTTTCAGGTAGAAGATAATTTATTGGTGTAGCTTATTGGTACAAATTGAAGTGCATAGACAATACATGCGAATCGAGAAAGAAATAAAGAACACGCTGATTATTGTGTATTTTTGTCACCTCAATTGTGACATCACTTAACCAGTGACGACCATGAATAAGAAACCAGAAGTACCTACGGATGAATAAAAACATTAAAAACAAATAAATTTAAAAAGGAGCTGCTGCATTAACGAACTTTTTTGCCGCTTTTTCAGGAGAGCACATATTTACATTATTTAGACAGCGCCGATGAACTGCAGTAAGACCGATCACACATTGCGTTTATTTTTATTTTTATTTTTGAGTCGTGTACACGATAAGTAGTCGAAATAATGATTGGATTTTCAACTTCAGTATCTTGTTCGATGGGAAACTGAATATCGTTGGTGTATTGGGAAGGTTAGGAAAATTTAAAATTTCCAATAGTTTTCAAAAGCACCGGGAAAAACAACATAAAAATTAAGGAAATGCGGGAATTTTCACGCAAAATCGGTTTTCCTCAAAATCGATTTTGGTTTTTGGTGTAACTCTAAAACAAATGAACGTATAGACATGAAATTTTCACTGATCATTTATATTAGCATTTTCTATTCACGATAAAATTTTCAAAATATTTTGATTTGTTTTGAACTAATTAGGAACATTTTCAGTTTCCAATTTTATTAGTCTTTTTTTCTAAGGATGTCAATAAAAAAGTTTGAAAATTTAATACAAGGCTCCTACTATATTGTTACAATGCCATTAGAAAAACATTAAAAATCCTTAGTCACAGTTTTTTTTATAAGCATTTAAAGTTTAAAAATATACAAATGTATAAGTGTACTATAAGTGTACAACACTCCTATAGCACACCCCTTTCAAACTTCACTATAGTTCATAAAAGAAAACAATGTGTAAAAAGTTCACAAAATAAAAGAATTACAAAAGGTCATAAAATAAAACAATGTGCAAAAATGATCACAAAAAAATAATAATTAACTTTAAATAATTGAAGCCGGTTGATTTATTAATATATTTAGGCTAAACTATAACTACTTAATTTATAAAAAATTGAAAAATATTTTTGGGGTTATTTAAAATAATCTTTATAACATTTTGAAAAACCGAAAAAATATTAAACCAAAATACTATTTAAATTGTTAAAAATGTCTAACCTACAATCCTATAATAATTAATATTATGTATGTTACATCCACATAGTCAAATCACTAATTTCATGACCTGTATACCTAATATCCAGATAGTGAAATTCGTCCAGATCGTATGGACTTCCGTTTCATGAATTCCTATAATGTATATTTTGTGTGATTAATAAATAAATAAGGAATTGTATCCTTGTTTATTATTTATTGTATATATTATTATTTTTTATCTATTATCTATCATTTAAGATCATGCTGTTATCAACCCCAATTTGTCTAATGACTACATGCAGCAGGTTGATATCACAGTCAAGATGAGTTAACACAAATTGTATTGTATAAAAACTAAAAAGTAGTTCACTAAGATTATTTTTAAGACCTTTAATTGTTGTTTCTTTACTTACAGGTAAGATATTTGTATATATTAGAATAAGTATTCATGTTGGTCATATTAATAAATTAAATTATTTACTTACAGATAAACATAAATTGTCACTATTTAAAAAAAACCCCTTTATAAGGAACCCTTATAAGTATAAAACAAACTTTTTATGTTATTTAGCAATAAAGTATATTATAATAAACCTTCTTACAAAAACTGTCCATACTATACATTTCTATATTGTTTTATGAACAACAAAGTAACAAGTCAATAAATTATATTATATTTTGTTATAAACAATTCGTATATTTTTTATAAATGAACCATACCTATTTTCCTATACCTATTGTTTTACCTTACTATTTATTTTTGCATGAAGATTTATTATGAAATCAACTATTAAATAGCATGTTATTTATAAAACATGCACACCTACACAAATATAATGTTTGGTGGATCTGTTTTGTAGGTACCATATAACTAACTTACGGTACTCTAAATATAACGCATTGAATAATTAATAATTTCAATATCGTCTGATATATTTTTGTTTAAATGCATTTTAATTAAGATTTTAAAGTACGTTATAGGAACTCGCAGGTTAGTTGACGTGTTGGGTGAGATGACCAATTAATGACATCACAATAATCAGTTTGATAAAACAAACATCATACATTTGGAAACATTTAATTCCTCAAGTTTCAAATTATTTTGATCAGTGATAACAAATTTATTTATAAAAAAACGAAATTAAGGTTAGCTAATGTAATAAATATTATAATTTATAAACTGTTTTCATAACCAGATTTATTAACAGAAAAAAATAGATGAAATCAAATATTTTAACTCATAAATTGAATGACACTTATTCTTATAATTGCTAGTGATTGCTAGTATACAAGTTGATTCATTTATCGTTAAACACTCATTATTTCGTATAAAGTATTGACTCTTTTTTATTAAATTTTGGTTTCTATATTTGTGTAAATGTATAATATTTTCACTCTTATGTTTATAAGGTATAATAGTACGTATCTAGTCATGCAAAGCCTGTTTTTATCTTTGTGGCACGTGTCAGCCAGACAATCCTGGCACCTAAAGTAGATCGTGCCAGTCTCCTCCAATTTGATGGGCGAGTTCAAGAAGTAGAAATTCAACAGTACTGCAAAAGCGAACATGGGCACGTGTGGTAAAAATAATTGTAGTGGCATTATTGATTTGGGCAATTAAGAGAGAAGAAATAGACCACGTTATTCTAATGTCTGAATTAGCAGTATTAAAAAAAAATGTAAATTACTGTAGAGAAAAATCATGTTAAAATAGTTGTTATTTTATTTCTTACTCTGTTACTGTTTCACTCATATTAAAATATACAATACACAAACATACATACATTTAACATTATTGTTAATTTTTATATATAAATGTGAAAATGAAAACCTTTGAGACCCATGTTCTCGGAAACTACTGAACCGATCGTTATGATTTTTTTTTTAATTGAAGAGCTGATTGCGGAAAAGTTTTATGGCATTTGTTCAATTCTCTAACTTAATAAACAAAGTAGTTATCAGTTATTATAAATAATGGCCTGTTACGTAATAATAAATAATAATAATAAATTAGTATTATTCTTAATTCCTATAACCCATATCAACCATTAATAAATAACAATTTCTATCGTAAATCTCAAACTTCCTGTTTAAATTGGTAATCAATTCCCTGTTTAAATTAGTCTATGATACTCTCAAAGAATGTGGCTTTCTATTGGTGAAAGAATTTTCAAAATAGGTTCAGTAGTTCCAAAGATTACCCTCAAAAAGGGTAACTAACAACTCCTCTTTATATAATAGTATATAGACTAGCTGATCCCATGCACTTCGTTGCCCGTTAAATGTATCAACTCTATATGACTCAAACTTTGTATAAAATGTATATACATATTAATTTATATATAAATTAATGTTTATGGGTAGATTGGACTTCTGGAAAGAAGATAGTTAATTTACAAAGGGTTAAGAATTTGGTCCGCGATCTACCGCAGGTAGATTGCCTACCTGATAATGTACTGCTGTGAATCAGAATGTTTATTCCGGACAACGGAAAAGTTAAGATAAATGTTGAATACCATACACAGAATATTAAATAATGAATTGAACAAAGTTTAAGTCATATAGAGTTGATATATTTAACGGGCAACGAAGTGCTCAAGATCAGCTAGTATACTATATATGTGTATATGGACTGTAACAACCAACTATAAGACCAACCAGATAAAATAACTTTTGTTCTAATCAATATTTTTAACTTTTAGATTTAGCTCCATGTCCTTGGCACCCCCACCTAAACATTTTGAAATTCGAAGTGGGCTATTCGATTGTTCTTCGTTTGTACTTGTTTGTGCTTTTAATCCCGACGTTTGTGCTCTCGCCGTTCCCGAGATATCGAACTTTTAAAGAGGGGGGTGCCGGGGGCATGCTTAGCGCCCCATAAAAGTTTTTAAATTCGAAGTGGGCTTTCGTTTGTACTTTCACCATTCCCGAGAAATTGAACTTTCCAAGTGGGGGTTCTGGGGACATTTTAAGCACCCCTCAGATTATGTTCGGTGAGGTTATGAAAAAAATCGTTGGTTCGTGGAGAGTAGTTTTTTGGGGGGTTGAGATGTAGAATTATCAGTGGGTTTTATGGGGATTAGGTTATGTGATGAAAAACATTTTGGGGGATAGGTTTCTTTTGTGGGGGCAGAGGAAGAACAAAATGGTGAAGAACAAAATTTCGGAGTCAGTGGTAGGTATGGGGGATAGGTTAGGGCTCGTAAGGGGCCAGAGATAGAGGGGGGCAAAATTATTGACCAGCTGTAATGGGTAACTTAAAAACGCTCGCAAACCCATATCTCTATACATTTTTATAAAATTACCATTCTCATCTTGCATATTTTAAATATTTTTACTCTACCTGTTGCATCCCTTTTTAATTTGTATTAACCACATCATTTGCAAATATAAGGTAGCAGATATTTTATAAAAACAAAAAATTGTACATACAAATTAAAACTCTAATATTTCTAAAATTAATATTATTTTAAGTTATAAAAATTTGTTATTTTTATTGCTTGCCTACTGGTTCAAGTTTTGTCTGTTTATAAACATATTTGAAATTGTTTGCGATTCTTTAGTGATTTGCATTTTGCACCAACAATTTTATTTTTTTGGCACGTTCGTTTTTTGCCGAACCACTCATTTAATTTTTTTTAAGACATTAGATATTTAAAAAAGAATAATGTAAACACAGTAATATACTAAACTAAATTCAACACAATAGAGAATAGTAGAATCATCGTAGTACACGACTGTCACAAAGTTAACAGAAGTCTGAAATCAATTTATCGTTAGAGACTAGAGTGCCGATCGGTTGTTGTTTTTAGAATTTGTATTAGTTTTTAGATTTTAGAAATAAAACTTAATGATGTTAATTATTACTATTGTACACCCAACAATAATATTTTGTTCTTTTTCCTTTGCAAAACACATATATTTTATACTATAGAATATACATAGGTACCTACTACATAATATACCTACTTTCATGCAAGTCTCCGCGTGCGAATAAAATCTAAGTATAAATTTATTCCAACTAAATTGTTAGTTATTAATATTAATAATTATGTTGTCACAATGCAGTTCATTACGTTTTACATTGTGATCGTGGTGTTTTGTGACATGAAACTGTAGAACTACAGCGGAGTAATTAGGAATTTGTCTTAGGGGGAATGACATTTTTTTACACACAAAATACTTAGATTTTCAAGTACAGTGTGTAACAGTACACCGTCATACACATAAAACGGTCCTTTTCAGGACCACCAATTATAGCCCAGCATAACAGCACAACCCGGCAGAATAACTTTGTGCCCTCAGTACAGAGGCCCAAAGTTATTCCACACTCTGAACAACAAGGGCTACAATGGTGAAATCGAGACGCGTCGAACAATACCAATCCCATACCTATAGCCCCAAAACTATGCAGACAACACCACTTCCCGCACAGAACATAAACACAACAGCAACGGCGGCAACACAAGCATTTACTATGGGACCTAGTATATATACCGGACGCTTTCACCGCACCGACATCATCATTCATCACCATTCATCATCCAGTGTTCATTCAGTACAGACGTTATTCAATAGACAACTTCTGAGACACATCCAGAAGGAATCGGACTCTTCCAGTCACCGAATCGAAGAAACTCCGCAACGAGACCTTCTCACCACCACCTCTACAGGGTGCCACCACACAGCGGCAGCGTGATGAACCGCCATCGTCCGATCCATCAGACTCTGAATCGCTGTCAGGTGACTATTATGTCTCAACGGAAAACTCTCAACCAACCAGCGAACTTTCGGACACAGAACCGCCTCAGACCTCACCGACCGGATCTTCTTCCACTCTCATATCGGGTAAGTCAAATACTATAAGTAAATTTTAACCCAACCGTTGGACACCTCCACCCAAAGTATACCAAAAACTCCGTTACCACCGCCTATCATTATTACTGCGTCCTTGTGGCGTCAAACAGCTCCGCTCATCTTCCAAAACCAAGAAATTTCCCCAATTGGCCAAATCCTCAACCGACGGCAAAATCTATATCAAAACCTCAAGCTCCACACAATTCCGTCAAATTCAAAAGACTCTTCTTGCTAATAAAATAGATTTCCACACATTCTCCATCGCCGCTACTGATATCTCTGCTGATGAACTCGGAAACGAACTGGTAGCCCGTAACTTCGAAGTAAAACTAATAAAACGCTTCGGGCCGGCAGACAACCCTATGCCCATCTGCCTCGTTATCTTATCCGGCACCCAAGCCAAAGAAATTTATGAATTATCCGAATTATTCTACCTAAAGATCACTGTTGAATCTTATAAGAAATCCCAATGCCACTCCTGCCAAAAATTCGGCCACTTGTCGAAAAATTGCGGCAACTCTCCTCGTTGCGTCAAATGTGCAGGCTCGCACAGCACCAGCGAATGTACCAAACCCCACGATCAGTCCCCGACTTGTGCAAACTGCAATGGTGCTCACACAGCAAACTTTCGCGGTTGTCCATCTTTCTCCGAAATACCTAAAAATTTCGCAACAAAACCATCCTGCCAAACAATCCATCATCGAGCAAATCTACCTTTTTTTCAACCTCACCCCAAAATAATGCCACCCCACTAACTCAACTACCACCTGGAAATCAACCCACTCAGCATCTCGATTATACCAATATTACCAAAAACAAACCAGCAATCAAATCCGACGAGGTCATCAATCTTTTAACTGAACTCCTATCAGCCATCTCAACGACCGAAGATCCCAAAAAAATCATCTCTGTTACAATAAGCTCATTCCTATCTCTCTTAAAAAATAGTTATGAATGACCTTAGAATTCTCTACTGGAATTCAAACGGCATTAAATCCAAAATAAACGAATTACACGCACTTATGTTAAAAACCAACGTTGATATCGTACTATTAAAAGAAACTAAATTAAAACCTCTCAACCAATTAAAACTCCGTAACTACCACGTATACCGCTCAGATAATACCTCAGGCCTACGCGGTCACGCCTGTGGTGGCACCGCCGCACTCGTCCACCGCAGAATAGTGCACAGACGAATTATCATACCGACGAAAATTTCGTCAATCACTATCGAAATATCCATAGGCAACTACCAAATACAAATCTCCACCGTGTACAAAAGCCCAAATCAACCAATGAAAACCGATGATATAGACGCGCTGACCAACGGCAACCTTTGGTTTGTTGTTGCTGGTGATCTTAATGCTAAACACCCACTCTGGCACAGTAGCTGCTCAAACGCCGCCGGTATTATATTATATAACCATGCTCTAAATGACGACTTCATCGTTACAGCCTCGGACACACCAACGTTTTTCCCACCTGTCGCAGGCCATAGACCTGACGTATTAGACATAGCTCTAGTCCGCCTCCCACAACTCTCCTGCGATGTAAAAAACCTAAACGAACTTTCCTCCGACCACAATCCAATGCAACTTACACTATCCGACTCACCAATCACCTCTTCTCCATCTCAAACCTCAAGATGCGTCAACTGGAATAAATACATGGCCGCAATTGGTTCCTATCTCCGTCGACTAACCCACCAATCAGAACGCCCCGGGACATGGACGCGGCTCTCGACCATTTTAAAACGAGCATCATAACCGCTGTTAATAACAGCAAATACATAAAAAACAATTAAGCATTCAAAAACGCTCTACCCCCGAAATAGTCGAGGAAATCTAATTAAAAAACCGTCTTCGTCGCGAATAGCAACGTTTTCGTGATCCATTGGTCAAACTCCGTCTTAACAGTAAGATCAAATTCATACGTCTTATCCTCAAAACACACCGCACTGACGAATGGGATAACTTCCTCGATACTCTGGACGCCCAAGACGGTTCAATTTACAAGTTAAATAAAAAACTCCTTAACAAAACCCCTGCGGTCCATCCGCTAATTGGCCCAAATGACCTTATGTACAAGGATGAAGAAAAGGTTGAATTATTTGGTGACACGTACGAACACCAATTCAAGTCAACTACAGGCCCTGTCATACCAGAAGTCACCACCTTCATCCACTCCCTTCGTTCATCCCCACAATCTATTTGTTACACATCACCCGACATCGTTCAATAAATAATCAACCAAATCCCCAAACGCAACATCCTCGGCGCAGACTCCATCACTAATACAGCCATCAAACTCTTACCCAGGAAATCAGTTTTGCTCCTCACTCACATCTTTAACGGATGCCTAAGAATTGACCACTTCCCAACGTCTTGGAAGCATGCTATTGTCATCACTATCCCTAAACCAGGAAAGGATCACCGACATCCAGTCAACTACCGCCCTATTGCGCTACTATCCTCCCTCTCGAAAATCTTTAAACGCGTTGTTTTGGCGAAACTAAACGCTGCGATTGGTCCCAAAATTAGAATCCAACAATTCGCTTTCCGACCACAACATTCCACAACCCACTAGCTCGTCAGCCTAATTGATCAATTGGCAGCAAATTCTAATAGCAAATTGCGCACAGCTGCCGTTTTTCTGGACGTCGAAAAAGCTTTCGACATGGTCTGGCACACAGGCTTATTGTAAAAGCTTAGGCACTCCTACCTCACTACTAAATATAATAAACTCATTCCTTACAGATCGTTCCTTCTCGGTAAGACTAAACACCACTATATCTAGCAGCAGGCCGGTCCTTTCAGGTGTATCGCAAGGCTCATGTCTCTCACCGACACTCTATTTGGCCTACACTAACGATGTCCCCCTTAACCAAAACGCTCGGCTTTACCTATTCGCCGACGAAACTATGTTCACCACCTCGAATAAAAACCCTAAAAGAGCAGCCATACAATTGCAAAAACAATTAAACGTATCACTAGCCTGGTGTGACAAATCAACGCTCAAAAAACGGTTGCTGTCATGTTCAACGGTCCTAACAATTTTGCTTCATATCACTTGAACCTAAACAGTCACCGAATCCCCTGGTCTCCTACATCAAATTACCTGGGTGTAACCCTGGATCGAAATCTCACATTCTCAGCACATATAAAGTCAACTATCAAGAAAGCCACCGCCGTCCGCGGAATGCTGTACCCGATCTTAAACCGCTCCAGCCCCATTCCCATCAAATCAAAACTTAATATACTGCAAATGTATATTAAACCTACTCTATAATACGCCGGTTCGGCGTGGGGACCACTAATATCGAAAGTGAATTGGCGCAAACTCGAAGCCGTCCAAAATATCAGCCTTCGTATTGTCACCTCCTTCCCATGGTTTGTGATAAATAAAATTATTCTCTCTTCAATACGTACCTCCACCGTCAAGCAATCAATAATAACTAACAGCAAGAGCCTTTTTCACAGAAACTCAAATTCAACTTTCACTCACATCCGCAGTCTGGGACAATCCACTTTAGCTACCGGTCCAATCTCAAAGTCCACAAAGCCACGTCTTTTTTTATGATCTAACTCAAACTAAATAACTAAATAAAACCATTCACCGCATCTTACTCAACTTGTCATAGGCAATCACCTGGAATGAGTATATGGGCACATGACCGTTATACAAGCAATGCAAAAATAAAATGCACTGACATCAGTCTTCTCTCAACATTCAAACTTTCAACAACTCAACATCAGAAGGAGCGAAGACCCGAAGACCCGAAGACCTGACGATCCAGATGATCTACGAAGCCGCCATAGACCGCCGACAACCAGCAGGATAACGTGAACGACGAACGCCAGTTGCAAATTCGACCCAAGTCCAAATCGTCCAAGACCGCCGCCATATAGCCACCAATAGTTGACCACCACACACAACCAGCAGCAAGAATTCCGCTGAACGCACCGTCGAGGTAGACGACGTTTCAATACGCCCGGAGGACCAGAATCGCAGGAAGCAGACCGCGGCGTTGTGCACGGTGAATCAGCCACACACACGCCGTCCCGACCGGAGGCACCCGCTGCACGAAGTAACAGGGGCAAGCAGTTGCCTTTTTATCAAAAATAATTATTTTTTAAAATTACTAGGTATTCCAAATAATTAAGTATTTACTATTTATGTTTACAATTATATTATATACATATTATAGATATTTATAAAAGTTTTTTAAATACAAAATTATACTCAAAGTTTAGACCATATTATAACTAATATACTCATAACGTGCTCCTTATTATTTATTTAGTAGTGATTTGCTCAATAACTTATGGTTATAGGTATAAAATATATAACTAATATGTTATATATTTAATTAATTAGGTACATATTACGTAAAAATTAAAAATACCGTCCAATTAAACAGCGAACCAATCACAAATTAAGATTGTTAAATAATTGTACGTCATAAACCTATTTATTTATGAGCATATATTATATTACATTAATTGTATGCACTTACCTATAATTATTAATACAACAGTCCTGTAGTTTAAACATCTATGATTTTTACTGACTATACTTTCCGGTTACTAATTTTCGACCCCATAGGTGTATTTTAAAAAAGGTTTAGTTTTTGTACGACGTTTCTGAAACTCGAGATTTCTATAGTTTGGAGGTCGGTGATAAAATTCGGCGTTTTGTGTCGAGACCATAGGAGCCGTTTTTCTCCATCTTCGAAAGTTCAAAATTTGCGTTTTTCGGGGTTTTTGGCAAGGACACTTAGATTTTGGCCGCCACAAGCCGTTTTTGTAGTTGGATGTTAAAGAGGACTTTACGCCGTATCGATGGATACCGAGATTGAGGTTATCCGACTTTTGGTTCGGGAGTTATGATTTTTCGTGTGTTTAAAAAATTACGTAGTTAAGTATGTATTTTGGATTTTGGTTTTCGTTAGATCACTACAAAACTCAAAATTCTGGTTTTTTGGTCTACGATAATTCAAAAATGGCCTATGGTCGAAGTACGTACGACCATTATTTCGCCCGTAATTGGAGTAGCAAAAAGTTGAAAAACGTATAACCAGACGTTTCCTCATATTATACGTTTATATAACGTTTTAAGTAATAATTATTTTGAACTTTTTTTCGCATTTATTTTAGAAGGCGTGTAGATCATTATTTATTAATGCTAACCGATATATAAGAATAAAATATTAAAACCTATAAAATAATAGGTCAATCACTCTAATATAAATAATATAATATAATAAAAATAATATCTGATAACAACACACAATTGGAAGTAAATTTTGAAGTACTAGTTCCTTCAATATGAGTTGTATCGTCTTGAAATCTTCTAGGACCTAGAATCTAGGTTCAATGCAGTGATACCTCTAGATCAAATTTATGTTCTCAAAAAAGCCGTAACTCGATTTTAAGTTTGAAAAATAGGCAAAACAACCTCTGCCGCCAATTTTTTTTTTAAAATTTAAATTTTGAACACGTAATTTACCTCCTTAATAATTGAGATAAAAAACTTTAACAGGCTGGGAAATTATCTAGATACGCTTCTGCTTTGATCCTTGAGTTACAGTAGAACCCCTCTAATCTGTCACCTTCGGGACTGAGGATGTGGTCGGAATGCGAAAAAGGTCGGATTATCAGAATATAGGCACAGAAACATTTGAAGAAAAAATTTTATCAAATGTATTTATTAAATTATTTTGAATGACATACATATATTAAATTATATTATTATAGTTTTATTATTATGCTACCTAGAGACTTAACTTACATTTTTAACAATTATTAATTCATCATTGCTTTAAGGATCGAAGCAGAATTGTCCTTTGATTATTTTCCAGCTGGTCAAAATGTATTAACTCAATTATTAAGAAAGTAAATTATGTGTTCACAATTTGAATTATTCGAAAATAAATTGGGCGAGAAATTTTCTTTTGTCAATTTTTCAATCTTAAGATCGATACGTGACTTTTTTGAGAACATAAATTTGATCTCGAGGCTTGGCTGCGTTGAATCTTGAAGACTTTAAGTCGATACGATCAATATTGAATAATTTAGGTTTTCGATATAATATGAATTTTAAAAACATATCAAACAAATTAAAAGGTTTGACTGCGTTACATCTTGAAGACTTCAAGTCGATACGATTAGGTATACCCTAGAAAAAAAATTACCAATAGATCACTGCATACAATATAATATTATAGTATATTAGATTAATTGAAGAATTCTGTTCGAAAACATATTTTTGAGTTCGGCCCAGCTCTATAATCAGAAGCGGATCTAGAACTAAAATTTGTTTGGGGAGGGGGGTTTATTATTTTGAAAGGACAAAAAGATAATATAATAGGTAAACAATTAAAAAATAATCAAAGTAAATTATTAACTAAAATTATACTTATAATTATCTTATTAAAGAATGTGTCAATTTTTCTTACCGACCCGCTTTTAAATGAATCACCCTAAATAAAAGAGAGAGATTTGTTTTTATTATTTCAATCATACTGTATAAATGGCTATAAGAGTATATAACACCGATATCAAAAATTGTAAGAAGTTAATTTATATATGTTTTAATAATAATAAATAAGTAATAGGTTGTAAAAATGTTATAAAAATAAAAACTTAATTTTTATATAAAATATATGTTTTTACTATAAATGCTTCAAGATTTTTAGAAAATAATAGGTTGCCGCTGCACAAAAAGGTAAAATTTAAAAATTAAATTAATAATATATAGATACTCGCTCCATTGTTACTTAAAATGATGTCAGCGCAGTATTTGCTTTCTCTCTCTGGCCCATGCGCAACATAAACAAAACGCATTTACGAAGAATCATTTTTTCTATGTTTTTAAGTAATCTTAGAGTAAACATACTTATTAAAAAAAAGATAGAGAATAATATTTTTAAGGGAATGACATATCGATTCGTTGAAATATTGTACCAAAACAATTTAAACATAATTTAAATTTACAACATTCATTGTTTATTTTGAAAGTTGAATACCAAGTCAAATAATAATAAAATATAAAATCAATATGACATTCCCTCGAAAATATTATTCTTTATCTTTTTTTGTGATAGGTGATTTTACTCTAAGATTACTTAAAAACATAGAAAAAATGATTCTGCGTTAAAGCGTTTTGTACATGTTGCGCGTGGCCAGAGAGAGAAAACAAATAGTGCGCTGACATCCTCTTAAGTACTCGACGACCGAAGCACTTGTCCAGATATTCACAGCAAAATGAAATGAAATATAATAATATGATATACGTAATCAAATATTAACTAACATAGTCATTGTCTATGGTATTTTGTAACAAGTGATTAGATCCCAAATTAGCGAATAGCGATTAGCCGATTGCGGCTAATATACGTCACCGTGCGTCGTGCGAAATGTATAATATAGATTATAGACGTATATTATTATAATTATTTATATTATACGTGAAAAATAGAATAATAAAATAATCTTATTTTTTCGTCAAACAATCTAACATTTCCGATGAATTATTATTTATTATTATTTTATATTTACTCGTTAACAAGTAACAAAACTCGTATCGTCAATCAGTTTATAATCGCTATTAATATTCTCAGAAGTAAGAAGTTTGTCCATTTGCCGGAAAATATTATTTTATGAACAAGTGGTAATGTAGTTTTAATGAATATATATTGTAACAATTTTATATAATACATTTTTATTGTAAAAAAAAAAATAATGACCCCCGTGACCCCCCCCCCCCCCCCTGGATCCGCGCCTGTCTATAATATACTACACATATTATAATATTATAATTTATACAGCTGGTGCTAACTTGAAAAATCTAATAATTATAGTATACGATTTATCCTATGATATTATTTTTTAAATGTTTTAGATATTTAATTTCTAAAAATCATGTTTGCTAAAAATACTTAAATATAATATCAAAATGAATACAGTTATTTATGACTGAAGAATTACCAGTGACTGATCGTTATGTTCTGCTGTACTGGTACATATTATAGTATTAATAGTTACCAGTATACAATGCCTGTTTATTTAGTTATATGCAATTATCAATAGGTTTGAAATGAATACCTCGCAATTTAAGTAATATTTATTTCAGAATGTTTCTTTTATTCCATAATAAATTTCAATACAAACTGAATGATAATGTGGTTTTCGTGTTGTTTCGTATTTGCTGATTTTCAAGGGACACAATATGCAAATGTGTTTTATGATAAGTACTGTAAACTCGAATACAAAGTTTAACTGTGCACATTTGGGGTATGCATTCATGCAATTTATTATTTAAAGTACACATTTAATCACGCTCAATGCATATTCGTGCATACCTGCTCTATTTTTATATTAGTAAACAAATCGTTGAGAATAAAACACAAGCCCGCGGTCGTTACGGTGGTGTGGAGATGGACGAATGACGATGACAATGGTGGCAGCTGTGGTAGAAGTATAATAATATTATATACATCTGGACAAACAGTGGCGTTTATGTTTTGTAATTTTCCGTATACGGTTTATTTTTTTATTATTTCTTTTACGACATCTCCATGGAGACGTTAGACCGAAATCGGAAATCGTAAACGAAGGACGACCAAACAAATTAAAATACAAAACAATTGTGGTTTTTTTTATTGTTTTAAATTTGAGGGTTCCCGAGTCTCAGTTTTTATATTTTAAATGTACTTTGGTGGTAATTCCAATGGGAGCTTCAGGGCCCCATACTACCAGTCGGCCGACTATCAGACTAGGTACCCGGCGTACCTGAGACCTGTTGCGGCGCCGCCTCCTATCACGATCAATTCACATAACGCGTTATATCCGAGATGGTATGGTGTACGAAAAATGGCAACCACCGGGTACCGATCGGATGTGACAAAGCCCATTAGTTTCTCAGACGCCGTCAGTCTTAAACCCGAGGCTACGACTGCAGTGACTTCAAAAAATCGGAAATCCGCCAGGAAACAGCGGCGACGGTCTCGAAAGGTCACGGTGGCGGATGGCTTAGATCACGAGTCTCCTTCGCCCGTCGATGAACATCATTCACTTCAAGATATTACACCTACATCACTTTATCTTGCTTCATCTAGTCCTTCTGCTGAGAATCATTTGCTTCAAGATATAACACCTCCGCCGCCTTCTCTTGCTTCTCATAGTCCTTCTGCTGAAGATCATTCGCTTCAAGATATTACATCTACGCCGGTTTCTCTTGCTTCTCGTAGTCCTTCTGCTGATGATCATTCCCTTCGAGATATTACACCTACACCCCTTTCTCTTATACCTCATAGTCCTCCTGCTGAAGAATATAACGTGCATTCTTATCACACTCGTATGACGCACATATCTAATCCTCCTTCTATTTCTGAATCTCGTCCTTCTTCTCCTTCTCGTCTTCCTTCAACTCCTCCAACGGATCAAACTATTTACACTAATCTGTCTCTCCGACGTCGTCGGGCTGGAGAAGAAGACTACCCACTCCAATATCTCAAGAATTCGTCGATTAGTCCTCAACCACCATCACCACCACCACCACCACCACCACCTCCGCCTCCAGTTGATGAAGAAGATTTCCCGCCTCGAGGTTTCACGCCTACGAACATTTATTTTCAAACACAACTACCTCCACCGCCGGCCGACGAAGAAGATAACGTGAGCATAAATATCAATCTGCAGTCGTCTCGTGCGTCCGGAGACAGTCCACTTCACCCGGTAGAACTGCTCAAACGGACGGCAAAGAGGTTTAAACTCGAGTGTGAACGTCGACGCAAAACAACAGTGATTCAGAACGAAAAGGCCCAGGCCCGAAACATTGCCGAACAGGCTAAAAATATTGTTATGGCAGCCAAACGTGGTTGGTCGTACGATGGAGACCATCCCAAAGAAGTTACGTGGACGGACGACGAAGAGCCATCCGCTATCATCCGGCTACCTGAGTACGCGGAACTTGAACGACTTGGCTTAGGCAAATACGACAGCGATGGCTGTTGGGTTCCCAGCTCGACCAGGCTCAAGAAAAGGTTTCTCAGTTTGCGGTAAACGGACACTACGCTGTGGCCGTCATAAATTAATAAATTTATTTAAAATTAATTAACTGTCCATTGCCTTATTGTATCAAAATTGAAATAAATCAAAATTAAAATAATTATAACTAAGGCCGTCGTTCATTATATGTTATGAATAATTCATAATTAATCATTTAGTTATTAAACAAACTCGAGGTTAAGTACCCAAAGAATTGAATGGTTTGCCAATATTGTTCGCGTACAATTTTGATTTTAAGAGGACGCCACACCCACATGTGTCGTCTCCGTTTTACAAACGTATACAACATACCAATCTCACGATTAATATAACAGATTTTGTGTTATTAGCTTAAATAGTGAATTGAAAATTATTATCAAACTTGAAAGTAAGAACATTATAATTATGTATTGTCTTGTGGGTTTTAGATAATGTGCTTATAGGGTATACCTTTAAGCTTGATAATAGTTAAATTCACCTTAATATATAGGCTCACAAAATTGGTCATGCTGAACTCAGATCTCAGACAGAGACACCACATGGTATGGTGTCCTCTTTACCTGAAATGTGTTTGAGCGCTTGCAGTAAGTAAAACAGAAATGACAAATTCTGATACGTAATTATTACAATAACTTATATAATTTATTACTTTTTATTAAAAAAAGTCATGCGTACATCTCGATTAATTCTAGTACATTATAATATTATATTGGGTGCAATCCAATGGGCGGTATACGTCATATTCACAGTTATTTAAAAACTAAAACGTTCAGTATACTGGTTGTGTTTGGTATTTCGACCTATTGCATTTTGGTTTCCGTCGAAATAATACTACCGCTACCGTTACCGCTAAACATTAACAAGGCTCAATTCTCGTTTCCCCCTAAAAAAGTTAAGAAACCTTGAATTTTAATTTTAGATTCTGAGCGGAGCAAGAGATTTATTGGTTTTACAATAGCAATTTTTTTTTATCTTGTATACAAAATTTTTACCAAAAGGAGTTCTTTGATTTCAACATAATATGGTATCATATATTTTAGAAAATTAGATCAAGATGGTACTTTAGAGTAAATAAAAGTCATTTTTCGATTTTCTCAATATTTATTTAACGAAACAGGAAAAACCACCGACTAGTTACAAAAAAACCGCTAAAAATGGAATTTTTTAATTTCCAACACTTTGTTTATCCCCATAGAAACGAATAAAATAAAAATAATGATTTTAGTTATTTTTTTGTAATTCATAATATTAATTCAACTTACAGGCTGTACTAAAATATAATAACAATATAAAATATTCAGACTGACAAACCCTCTACGCTCAGAATCGATTTTCGTATACAATGATATGATCATTGAATTCAAATTTAATACAATTCATTATACAGTGACTAACTTGTAACCTACTGCAGTGGCGGCTATCCTTAAAAATATAGGTGTAGCGAAACATAAGAAGTAACCACCCTCAACAATAAACATCCATATAACATCCTATCTACTGAATAGTTTAAATAGTTTAATTAACATGTTAAAAAATAAAATGTTACTAAATAAATGCCCTAACATCATATTACTTCGTTAATATTTTTGCATTAAGAACCTTGGAATTTTCAAATATTGTATACATTAAAGACATGGCAATACTAAACATAGTTATCTTTACCCAATACATAAAATTACATTCAACTAAACTGTAATATAATTATATATGTATTTTATGTATAATTGTATATTCTTTCTCTAATTACAAATATAACATTATAATATTAAAAAAAAAAGTAGGCAAGTAGGTCTCGCTCTGATGTACAGTAGGTTACAGGTAGGTCACTGTAATGGATGGTGTTAAATTTGAATTCAATGATATAATATCATTGTATAAGAAAGACGATTCTGAGCGAAGATGGTCAGTCAACCTATGCTATTATACTAAGTATATTTGATGATATAATTGTAAATAAAGTAATTTATATTTAACCTATTTACGTGGAACCTTGTTTTAAATTTTCAATCACGCTTTTTACCTATAGGTATGACTTTATCCCGGATAGAAAAATATTGTGTAACAATATTAGTCATGCCAGAATAAAGTCACAGCTTTTTAAAATCCTAATTAAAAACAGATAGTTTTTAGTAAATACTACAGACATTTTTACCGCTGATATCAAATATATTTTCAGAATCAAAATGAGTCAATGTTAAGTAACTAACTTTTATTTTACTAGTCAATGAATAGTAATAAAAATTTACTTTTTTTGTTTGTTTTATAATTACAATATTAGACAATAATTAAGCTTGCTGAGGTTTTCATAAAGAATTATTATCAAAATGATTGTGCTTTGATTGGTAATCTGATATTCTGATGCGCTTAATATAAAAAATTGCTATGGTCAGTTGTAATTGTATTGATTATTGGATATATATTTTTCTTTAATATTGAATGGTGCCTGAATGAGAGCATTTTTCAAACTAGGTTACTGATGTATATTATGCCGTTATACAAATAAAATATTTTATGTATCTTTCTTATGAAGTTGGAGCTACTAATCGACGCAATTAAATAAACAGGAAATAATTTGTTATACAAATTAAACATAAATAAATCAATAAAAGTTGTTTAGTGAGCTTTCTATTATGCACCGTAGCGATATCTTGCCTATACCTCATCTATTGGCAGATTGAGGGACCAACGACTCCATTGGGCTTCATTTCGACGATATTGCCATCTACTGCAGCGTTCAAATACACACCTGGCCGATATTCTATTCTTGGCACAATGCGTCCAACATTCTTCAATTGTTTGACACAAATTTATTAAGCCCTAAGAATAATTTTAACAGTGGTATTATATTAGATGCAATATTTTAAGAATATTTTTTATAATTTTTATTGAATGTGATTTCTTCCAGCTATCTTTAAAAACGGGTCTTAATCGTTTATGCACTACACATTCTACTATGTCTGTAGATGATGGATATCGTCCAAGTTCTTCTTCAAAAGGTAACCTATATTCTGGTACAGCTCCTAGTTGTGTTGTACATCTAGTTACCAATTTCCATATATGAAATAAAAGAACAGTATTATTAAAAACAAATATGATCTTACTTTTATTTTATTCATTATACAGGCTGTATCAAAAGTCTACAACCAATTTCAAAAATTTATATTTATTTTAAAAATGAAGATACAAGGGTGAAATAAAGGAAAATATATTCTTAAAATAGGTAAGTTTTATTAATCAGTCAAGCATTAATACATGGGTTGCTAACTTGCAATTAACTGTTGCCGAACTATATCAGTTCGTAATTGAATGAAGACTTTTGAAACACTCTGTACAATTATCTAACCTATAGCCATTAACCACGATACATTATTACGATTTAAGATATATCTTAAATCGTGGTGTATATACATACATACGTATACAGATCTTTTCAGGGGTATATTTAGAAATGTATTATAGGGGGACACAAACAAAAAGTTAAAATTATACATACACACTACACAGCTATAACTTATCTCACATTTTTTATCATGAAATCTTGTCACTTTATCAGTTATACTTTTAGATCATGTACAAATTATGTTACTTATATAAATATTTAATACTTTCAACATGTCCAAAAGTTTTAAGTGAACGGTTTTTTTTTTAAAACAGGGAAGGTATCAACAACTCATCCAAATGTAAATTATATCTGGAATTAGTCAAAACTTCTAGAAATTCTACAAATCTAATAAACCATTTACAAAAACACATCCTTCCATTAATCAAGGTGAACATAGTTCAGTATCAAATAGACTAAGTGTCGGTACCATACCCTAGGCTTGCACTTAGAGTTCGCCTCACGCCATAGATAATAGTACCAACACATTAATATTCTATTATATGACTTAAATGATATCTTTTTCTAAAAATATAACTATCTCTGTTGTCAAACATTCCTCTCTCGTTTTTAATTTGTACCAGGTAAGTACACAAAAACAAATTTGATTATGGTAAACAGTTAGATAATTGTTGGCGTGCAATTTATATTTAGTTATGTCAAACAATGTGTTTAGTATAGAGAGTACCTACTAATATTAATTAGTTAATAATATTAGTTGTACCAACTTATTTTATAGTAATTTCAGTTTATAATCTAGAACCTCAAATTGAACCATATAAATCATTTGATGTACAAATATTGAATAGTCACAGCAACTATAATCAATATTAAAACAATTTTAACGATATAAATAAATAATATACCTAGTAATGTTAACTATACAATTTAGTACAGCGTAATCTCAGAACCAAAAATGCTAAATTCATTTTTTTGAACATCCACATTCTGATACACACGTGACACGAGCTTATTAATTATTTATCATTGTTCTATAATCTAAGCTCATATCCAACCTTGAAGGTTTATTATTTAATGAGTTAGCCTAAACTAAAAGGGGATAACACATTTGTTATTTGAAAGCGATCTATAAATAGCACCTCTTTGTTCTAATATTTTTTTAATTTATTTTGGTAACAGCATTCCTTTAATTAATTAGTGAGGTACATTAACACCCTTGCATGACTCCAATGACTCCAAGGTACCTGAGGTGTTAACTCAATGAAATCTGGTGACCGCCTATGTTGAGCTGGGGGTTTGGTGTAAGTCTTTTATTAAGCCAGCTGAAGGCCACACCTCGTCATCCACTTATCGATGCTCACGAGTACAGGGTTGACTAAGTCATCGAGAAGTTACCCCGATTTAGTGACACCGACCAGAGCAATATCGTCAGTCGTCGTCGAATCCCATCAGGTGGGCACCAGGGGGCACCTCTCTTGTGAGCAGCTCATCATAAGTGACATTCAACAGAGTCGATTCTAAGACCGAATCCTGGCGAACGCTGAAATGTGACGGCCTTGCATGTTCTTTGCTCACCCGCAAGGAGTCTCCTGTCAGAGAGCCAAGATCGTATCATTAGCACTAGGTATTCAGGTGTCCCCTTCCTCCTGAGCGCTTCATCGATCACTGGCCACTGAAAGGAGTTTAAAGCGTTTTTGACGTCAAGTGTCACCAACTCACACAGTTTTTTTGTGCCACCAATTACTCTCGGCTGCTCAGGCAGCGAGCTTAGTGATATCCTCGACTGCAGTCCCTTAAGAATCCAAATTGGTTTGTAGCACGACGTTCTTCATCATTAGCGTCGAGGTGGGCCTCTAAACTTTGTGACATCCTGTCAAGAAGATAGATCGGGCAGAAACTGGATGGTGAGTCAACCGGCTTTCCGGCTCCATTGTGAGGTAAGCTCTCTTTTATATAGATGGGAGCTTCAGAGAATTCAGGAAGTCGTTGTAGATCCTCAAGGTGCCACGGGGATAGAAGAGAGAGATTCGTTTCAGGATCTCGTTTGGGATTCTGAAGGGACTAATAAGTTCAAATTGTATGGTGTATAGAAAATAAAAATATAAACACTCAGCGAAATTTTTATGTATCTACAGTTATTCGTTTTTGAACAAAATAACAAAATTACTACATGAGAATTAGGATGAACGTCAATATAAAACGGTATGATTATTCACCTAAATGTATAATTCTGTGATAATAATATAAAAATTATCTAGGTACCTACCTATGTATTTATGTTGTTAGGGTAGGTAGGTACTGTATATTTTTAATTATAGTTTCTATCATTGGTATTAATATTCTTTAATAAATAGTTTCTATGACATTGAGCATGTTACATTTTAATAACTAGGTATTTACTTGTTTATTAAAAATTATAACGACATAACGTTGATTTTACATAGTATAATAGTACAGTTAAAAAATCAACATTTTTGCTTAAATAATATAATATTCTATATATACCTAACACAAGTAAGGTCAAGCTTAAATAATATAATCGATATCTATATTATAGAATTACCAAATATACCTACCATGATTACTATGTTGGGGCAAAAGTTCCGCTCATGGACTAAGATATACAGGACTGGAAACGAACCTTTATCATTTGATCAAGATCTGTTATGGAAAGTTAATGAGCGATCGTGGCGATCGTGGCAACAAAATTGAGTAACTAAAATTTAGTCACTGTATATAATAATAGAGCAGTGCAGGAAGCTGGTGAAAAAGATAGATACTAGGAGATAGCGCTACAATCGCTTTTTGACTTTCCGTAACAGATATGGATCTTTTTATTATACAGTGCACTATTGTTCGTTTCCAGTCCTGTTAATCACAATTCGTGGTTCCGCTAGATCAGGGGTCGGCAACCTTTTGAGACAGAAGAACCAAAAGTTATAATTTAAAAATTTTCCAAGGTTTTAAAGAGCCACTAAAAATGTTCGTTTCAATATTATAGTACATAACATTATATTTGCTTATAGTATATATTTGATTTTTGATTTAAAATAAACGACTTTAAGTTTAAAAAAGAAATAATATTTATTTCTACAAAAACATCCAAATACTTTTCGCACAAAACATATTCAATATTTTTATATAATATAGGTAATGGTTAATTTTTGAGTATGAAACTGAAGAGCCGCAACTTTAGATCAAAAGAGCTGCATGTGGCCCGCGAGCCGCAGGTTGCCGAACCCGGCGCTAGATGCTTATCTATTTGTTCTTTATCTATATAACTACATAATCAATATTGTGATCACTACCTAGCGATAGGTATATCATATAAATTTTATTCATTTTCTGGTTGTTGAAGGTATTTAAAATGAGTGCAGATGAAAAAGTATTATTAATTCGATCTAAAGTAAATTTGGTGCAATTTGAAAATCCAGTATTGATATCCAACAATAACCAGGCTAAACAAGTAAATACTAGTTTTTATCAGTTAGATTTAGATATCATGATCTGAAAATACTTGTAACAATATTCTAGAACTGCCAGTATCAGACCTTCAATTTACTTATTATTCAGAAATGTTATAATTCTATTACATTTTTTCAATTCAAATAAAAACAATTGCAAAATTACTTGGGTAATTTTCAAAATTAAAAATAACAAAATTTCTTACTTAATTTACAATTTATTAAATAAAAAAAAAATGTTATGTAATGTAATATAATACCTAGTTTTTGTAAATAATGAAAAATATTAATAAAAAAAAAATTAAATGCACTCATAGGTATATTAAACCTGTATAATGTAACTATATTTCTTTTTATAAATTCATACAATTTGTTATTAAAATATCTCTGAAACAATATGACTACAGTTAAAAAATAATAGGTTTGTCATAACTCATATTATTTGCTAGTGGCAAACAAGTTAGAGTACTTTTTCACCAACGGATAGGTGTAATACTCTTAACACAATATTGTATGTAGGAACTAATGAATATTATTATAGTACTTATAGAATACTTACATTAGTATACTGTTAATTGTATACACTACTTTTTTTAAATGGTGAACAAAACTAATTTAATTATCGTAGAAAAGATAT
Organism: Sitobion miscanthi; assembly: GCA_008086715.1. Lineage (NCBI taxonomy): Eukaryota > Metazoa > Arthropoda > Insecta > Hemiptera > Aphididae > Sitobion > Sitobion miscanthi. Next base: position 15,493,509 of record CM017804.1, read on the forward strand.
AATTTCAGTTTGTTTTCCCATTTACCAAATATTTTTCCTATAGATTTGTATGTAGGTACGTATGGTGAGTATAGATTAAAAAAATTCGAATAATTTTATTAGGATACAAATTCTGTTAAGAACAATGCTCACCCAATGGAATCTGGGGACGATGTGGACGAGTGCGAGCGACAGAGTTGTGATGAGGTTTTGAACAGCATATTACCGCCAAGAGAATGGGAAAAGGACGGTAAAACATTTCGTCAATGTATATCCAATAAACCAGCTACCGAAATCAATGTTAAAAAACTCAATGAGAAGTTCGATACACTTTTGAAACAATATAATGCCAAGGAAGTTGGAATTTGCCCGATCAAGCAAGAATTATACAAGCAATGTTTCAGTAAGTTTGGAATATTTGTGATACGGTCTATATATTATGGCTTTGGATGAGCCAGGTGGAAGTGTTGGAACGGAATAACATGCATACTTACCTAAGTGCAATTTAAATTGTTTTATTTGTGGGGGACGAGAGAGGGGCACAACAAATTAATGCCAACAAGTTTACCACCTATATATGCAGGGGCTGGAACCTTTTGAACTTATCGATATCGGTTCCAGTAAGTATTCTCCAAAATTAAAATAACTGTTCCGGTAAAGTTCTGGTTTTTTAGTAAAAAAAAATAAATAAAGGTATCGGTTCTAAATAATTTTGGTATCGGTTCCAGATAATTTAGGTAGGTACTGAAAAGTATAATTCCGGAATGCGGTTTTAATTAATAGCAAGAGAAATATTAGAAAACTTATCTGATTGTACATAGTTTATACACAAAACAGTAATACCATTAATAATTATTAATTATGATGAATAAAATTATTTTATTTTTGAAGCTAAAAGAAACTAATTGATTTAATAATTCCAGTTCAGTTCACGTACTTTATTTATTAAAATAAAGGTTCCGGTTCCAGAACCAGTTTTTAAGGTTCGGTTCCAATCCTTGCCTATATCGTATTAATTGAACGTAATAGATGTATTTAAAAATGATTTATCTACATTAAGTAGGTAGTTTAAAACGGTGTATCCGAATGGTTCCCAAACGTCCGAATTGATTCGCGGGTTGTAACGAAAGGTATACCCGAACTGATAAAATAAATGTCATTTTAATTTTTAATTAAATTAATTTTTAAATAGTCATTGTAAATAGTAAAAAGTTGGGCAAATAGGTGTCGCTCTGCTGTACAGAAGTTTACAAATTGGTCACTGTAATGGATATAATATCCTTGTATAAGAAAAACGATTCTGAGCAAAAACGGTCAGTCAGCCTATGATATTACCAAGTATATTTGATGATATTATTGTGAATAAAGTAATTTATATATAACCTATTAAGTGGAGCCTTGATTTCAATTTTCAATCCTTAGCTATAAAAGTTGAACATTTTATAAATTTTTAACTACAAAATAATTATTAAATTATAAATTTGATAAATTTTGTCAAAATATGAACTTTAAATGCTTATAAAAAAAAATTGTGCCAATGTATTTAATATTTTTCAACTGCTATTAGAACGATATATCAGGAGCCTTATATTATATTTTTACGGATTTTTATGTTAATAAACTAAATAATAATATTGTTGCAAATTAAAATAATAATAGTGTGTTATATATTGGTTGCCATTGATTAATCGGGCATGTTTGTTGATTTGTATTATTATTGTTTGTCAATTTATATATTTGTAAATGAATGTTTGTGTGTAGATAGACCTCTGGGAAGAGTGGGAAGAAGACTAATTTAAAAAGGATTAAATTTGGTTTTTTTTATTCATCGGATTTTAGTACGGTTAGGTTAGGTTAAGATTTTGTATTAATTGTTTATATTATCCACCGTAGGTAGAATTAAGTAAAAATGACAAACTATGTATAACTTTGATACTTTAGAGTTAAATCATACACTTACGTAACTACCGCAGATAGATTGCCTATCTGATAATATACTGCTGCGAATCAGAATTTTTATTCCGGGCAACAAAAAAGTTAAGATAAATCTAGAACATCATACATCAAATATTAAATAACGTATTGAACAAAGTTTTAGTCATATACAGTTTGTACATTTAACAGGCAACGAAGTGCACGGGATCAGCTAGTAAATAATTTAATACCAATTTTCTATATTGAGGTAAAAATGTGTAACATTTTTGTGTGATTACACGAGAATACAAAAAATATTGGTTTCTGCACTGTTAATAAATAAAAAATTTTGGCAACGTTGGTACTGTACTACAGCGACTAGCATGTATATTTTTTCAAATTCTACATAAATCTTGAGCATGGTTTCAATGTCGTATTTAGCCAACTCACAGCGAATACTTTTTGCTGGTCGTTCATGCAATGCTTCCATAACTTTTCGTTTTGAACTGTTGCTCAATTTCCACCTGATAAGTGTTTTAACTATCATACTATTATACTAATACTATACTATACATTATTGATAAATACAATGTTATCGTTTGAATTTTAAATATAAAATATTGAAATATTTGAGATGTAAAAAACATTAAATAGAAACTACTAAAAGTTTTTTAAAATGCTTAAGTAGTGCCTAGTGTACGACGACAAACAGAAGATTATAAGAGGGCGAGATACACGTATCCATATAATATTATATTATGTATCTATCTACGTACATCGTTAGTAAGCTAGGCATTGCTAGCTAATTGAATTTCGAATTAAATCATAGATAGGTGCTTTTAACCACTCCGGTTAGCTATTCACATCTATATATACATTAGAAATAGATTTGAAATATAATAACGTCAATTAAATACGATGGATGGTGTTAATATTGTAGATATAGGCCTTATAGCTATATCTTTTACACAATTAATGTACCTAAAATATTGTATATTAGGTGTATGTGAATGTGTTTCTTTTACTGTTTTTAGTCATAAGGAATATTATTTAAGTTTCATTACATAATATATTATAATGTATTCACCGCAGCTCGTAAATGGAAATTTAAATATAAAAACTTTTTAGATCTGATTCGACATTTTTAGCCATTATTAACATTACTATTTTAAGTGCAAAATAATTTAAAAAAATATTTCAGATTACAAAAATTGTCAATTACTATGTGATTTTTAAATTGTGTTGGTTTTTATTTCATACAAGTATATATAACTAAATACTTATTCAACTCATACTTATATATAGATGAAGTCATTAGACAAGTAACGTTAAACTGTACGGAACGAGGTCACATGTTAATCCAAATTCGTGAAGAAATCCAGATGACAATCGATGCCTATAAAGAACTGTACGAAAGCGTATTAGCAAATGGGATTCGAAAGTTATTACGGGCATGTATCATAATATTATATTTTGCGTATATACGAGTATTATTAAGTAAAATATTGTCGTAATAGACAATTCTGGGGCCACGCAATTATTGGCCATTATGAGGAATACTCCCCTACCTAATCTATTGAGAAATCCTATTAACCAAGCAATATTCTGTTTTTACCTAATGGGTTCTAAAACAACTCTTTTTAAGACTTACGCAATTGAAACAAACGTTAGTTGAATATTATTTTAAGTTAAATCGTATACATAATAAATAGGAATTATCTATAACTTATAAGATCATATTATGACCTCAACACCTATTAAACCTACTACATAGAAACTATTATACTAAATACTAATATAATATTATGCTTACAATCGAATGAGACGCTATAGTAATTCAATCTAAAATCCTATGATTAGTTTTAATTACTCACATCTAGTTGATAGCAATTGAAACGAAGACCACGATATCATCTATACAAATATTCTCAGCATTTCACAATTTCACATACCTATTACAGCCATTTAGTGGACCCGCGTGTGTCTTTATGCAACAACATAGTTATTTAAATTAAATTGTAGTTAGAACTTAGAAGTAGGTACCTAGTGTCCATAGTCTATACCGATTAAATCAAATGATAAAGAATGTCCCGAAATTGTTAGTCTATGTACGACCAAATGTACAGCTGTCTTATTAATGTGCATCTATAATATTATAGATATTGCCTCTAGTCTAATTATAGACTATAGTTGTATACTTGTATACATTTTGGGCACGCACTTATTGAAATCAAGTAACTTACTAAAATTTAGCAACTCATTTAGTTTTTGTTTTTAGAGGGAACACAAAAAATCCGATTTATCAATCAGAGCGAAACAGCTGACTTCCGAAAACGAAAATTTAGAGATCGAGCTAGCCGAAATGTATTTGATGACAGAGAAGCTTGAACGTGACGCGGCCGAACAGCGTGACGCGGCGATCAAACGCCAAGCCGAAGAGTTAGCATCTCTAAAAAAATCCAATCAACTGATCAAAGTAATAGCGGATATAAGATAATAATATAAATTCATGTAGGAGAATTCAAATTTAACTATAAATAATTATTCATCGAAACACTATAGATAGTAGTGTACACACAATGACCCTAATACATTGAATACATTCACATTTTCTGAAAACAATCTTATTGTACAGCTGTACTTACGTTTTTATACAGCGGTTTCCATAACAGTACACGCTGCTTGGCACAATACTAATATGTAGATAAAATGGCACTTTATCGCATACAAATTCATATTATAAACTCGTACCTCGTAGCCTGTCTTGGCTATGTAAATTAAAATTACTTCTCTCCATGGATAAACTATAAGAAATTATTTGGTTCAAATCATAATAAATTATTTATACTGGATATTATTTATTAGTGAGTACCTACCTAATATGATAATAGTTGTCAATATATATGTGCAATTTATCCCATCGTGCATTTTTTGAACGTGTGTAGATAATTGGAAAACAACTGTTAGCTTGTTATAATACATTACCTGTATATTATATTATATATTATGTATATCATGTGTTTTTAGATTCAATTGGAGTCAATCATCTCCCCGAAAAGAGTATAAAACAAAAACAGCTGCCAAAAACATGATCTCCTATACCTAAAGTTATGTATGGTGTGTAGAAGAACAGGATGATATGTGATTGCAACATTGTTCATATCATTATAACCACATAAATAATAAAATACATTTTCGATGTGCAATATATATTATATACATACCAACCTCTAAGACTGTCGATTTTAATTGAATGAATGATTTGATTTAATGCAAATATGCAGTGATTATTGTGAACATTGAATAAGCCTTGGAGTCTCCATATTGTTAACAATGTCTTAAGGTACAGTATTTACATAAAAAAATTATAAAATATTGATAAGATTGGTCTTAATTAAAAAGGTCATCGTGTGACTTATGTTATCTGGTGGAGGGCTTCTGACATTATTTGATACTCCAACTTCTAACTTGTCTGCTTCATAGGAACGGCATTCAGATACAATGTGTTTGATTAACAGGATTGTACCGCAACTGGTGCATATGGGTGGACCTTCCTTCTTCATCAAGGACTGGTGTGTTAGCAATGTGTGTCCTATACGCGTTCTATTTATTGCGGTTTCCATCTTCCATGAGAATTCCAGTGAAGAGGGGCATGTGTGGATAGTATTTTTGATTTCATTGAGTTTTGATTTTTGAGGTGCCTTGTTTCCATGTCTAAGGCCATATGTTCGTGATTGTTTTTGTTATGGATTTAGCGTCGAGGAGGGTAAAAAAATTAGTCTAATAGCATCGGGGGAGGTTATAGCTTGACGAGCTTTTTCGTCAGCTCTTTCATTTCCTGTGATTTAGTTGTGGCTAAAAATCCAAATCAAGATGATTGAATAGCCAGATTGAGTATGGTTAAGTATTTTCCTGATGATCTCGCTTGGGGTGGAGAGGTTTTCAATACTCCTCAATGTACTTAGTGAGTCACTTAGACTTACTGCTTTGTGTATAAGTCTTAATTTTATGAGGTCCAGGGCAAAAGAAATTGCACTGCCTCTGCTGTGTGTATGGAGCTAAAATCTGGTAATCTTAACATGCAGGGACACCATTTCCTTGCATTTTGGACTTTCCTGATGTTTAGCGGGGCTAAACCGGCTGTATTAATCACGCTGGGAATAGGTCTGGAGTGAAAGTCCCCGGCGACAAACCTTAGCCCTGTGTTGTGTACGGTATCGATAATTAAGTGCTGATGTCTTAGCGTTCATAAATAGGAAAGAGTTATATTCGAGCTTAGATAGAAATATAGAATGATGCTTTATATATTTGTAAGTGATTATTTTATAAGTCCATAATAATACACATTACACAATATAAATTTCCACATTTAATTTATAATAATGCATGCAGGATTCATCCAATCATTGATTACAAATAAGTAAGTACCCGGTGTGCAATGTGGTGACGTTAACTACTGAGAGATGTTTTGTTAAGGTTACAAAACAAACATCACAATATGCAGTGATATAGAAGTTTAATGAATATTACGTTTGCGTACTTATTATTATTACATCGCCAAGTATACACATATTGAACATGCATGCGATAAAACAATTTAACTCAGCAAATACATTACAATATTGAAATCATTAACTAAGACGTTTAATAGATATCATTTTGCAATTTCATAAGGATGTTCAGTGCGATATCAAATTAGGTGCGCAAGTGAGTTAAGTTAAAATACTTAACATTATAACATCGCTATGTATACTTATTTTAATACGCATGTGAAATACTTTTTAACGTAGCAATACATTACAATAGTCGAAATCTGTGACATTTCAATATTTCATCACTAAAACGTTCAATAGTTATTATTTAGCAATATCTTAATCAAGTTACAGTTTAACATCTACCCCGCAGTGACTGCACAGTGCACACTGCAGCCTGCACTGCCATCAGGTACGCTTCAAACGAATGCAAGGTACTGCAGGTTATATGAATCTAGGAAAAAAAAGCCCCGGAAAAAAAAGCCCCGGTAAAAAAAGCCCCGGACAACATTCATTGGAAAAAAAAGCCCCGTCATAAGAAAAAAAAGCCCCGTACCAACTAAATACATTATTCTTTTTTATTATGATTACATAATTAAATATAATCATAATATAATCATTACATTTATCAATGTACCTAACACTTCTTTAATATAATATTATTTTATTAAAAGGTAACTTTAGAAAAATTACATCTAGTATATCGTATATGACATTAAACAATAACTAATTGTATCACAGTTAAAAATTATATAACAAAACCATAAATCAAAATATATATATTAATTAGTTCAATAACATATTATTATTACATTACTTTCTAATGTTGTGGCTAACTGCCATTAGAAAATCTAATATACTTATATCATTATTTTTAATTTGTATACATAAATTTTTAGGCGGTTTTCAATTAATTGTTTTGTACTAGTTTTACCAAGACTAGTTTCCAGATAGAGCCTACATAATTTTTAAGATAAAATCAAATGTCAATTACTTTTATTACCTACTATACTTTAATCTTTTGTATTTCAAATGTTACTATACATATTATAATGGTTATAGAATATACCTATGTCCAAAAAAGGTTAGGTTACCTATATACAAATATTAAATTATAAAATGACACTATAATGAAAATGCGTTATGTGTTTTTAATTAGTACGGGCTTTTTTTTCCTATAGGTGGGGCTTTTTTACCGTGTTTTGAAATCGGGGCTTTTTTTTCCAGGGCTTTTTTCCGAATACCGGTTATATATACTTATATAATCGTATACAGATATCCTACGGTATACTCTATAGTATTATTAGGATGTGCAGTACGTGATCCCAGTTATGTTACCAAAAAGCATTACAGTGTAACACTATATTATTATAAGTTATAAGAGGTCACTGATCCAGTGTGTTACTGTGATCCAGTGAATAGTACTAAAATTATGGCTGTTGGCTGTATGAGACTATTTTCTAATAGCTTATAGCAATATTCTATATCTATTAATAGTTATATTAATAAGTTCCTATAATGAATATCACATAGAAGTTGCAATTGTGTCAATTGTGACATTCATTTGGGAGAGCGGGGGCGGGCTACAATGCAATAACAAATAATTATTGGTATTTCCAGTAATTGTATGACAGTGCTCATGAAAGAAAGACACTCGCTAGTCGCTCTTTTTACGCGCTTTCATTTTTTCTTTGTGAATTTGTCAAAAGTACAAGACGCGAATGTGCTTTCGAATACCTAATCAACATTTTATAAAATCATGGCGGCTGAAAAACAGGTAAATGTATATTTTAACATTGTAGTTTGATTATAATTTATTATGAATATATTTAATGGAATTATTAATTGTTGCATATTAAGAACCATTTAGAATTATTTAAGAAAAAATCAACTTATTTAGTTATTGCATATTAATGAATATGTAATTTTACTAAAAATTATGAATAATCATCTATTATTTAGGTACCTACCACTACGAATGCTGAAGCATTTGGAAGTGTTTTGTGTAGATCACTGAACCAAATTTAAATGGTATTATTTGATTAGTAGGTACCTTTATTTATATCAACTCTATAAAAGTTACCAGCTAGGTGCGAAAGTATATTTTCTTAATAACATAATAATTATATAATGTAAATAAGTAAAAGGAATTACATGAATTACTAAATATATTTAGTTAGGTACCTATAATTATAGTTATAACATATAACCTACCTTAATTATTATTGTTTGTTTTACAAAATTTGACTGTAAGTATAAAAAGTTCAAATTTCATAAACAATTGCCTATAATATTTTTTCAGTGGGTAGTTGGCCTATTTGAAGAGGAAAATAAATCAAAAGACAAATACTTTATTCTATACAACAAAAGTATAGTTGTTGTACAACAGATTAAAAAACATTCAAGTGGTGAAGTTACATTAGAAGTATGTAAATTTAATAGATCTTTTCAAATGTCAAATAACCCAATTTGTTCAACTACTGTTGGCTGTTTTTATGTATTAACTAATAACATTTCTATTCAATTTCAGATTAAATTAGATCAAATAAAATTTAAATGTTTTTTTATTCCAACTTCTGATTCCAAAGCTGTAGTTATAAGCTTGTTACACACATGTACCGAATAATTAATAATAAAATACGTTATTTTATAATAATATATTAAATACTTAAATCAAATTTAATTATATTTTATCTGTGGTGTACCTATAATAATTTTTATATTTGAATACAATACCCATTAGGTACCTATATTATGTAAACTTTGATTATTATTATTTTTCTCATTCCTGGCATAGATTCCAATTGCAATATGCTTACCTATTTTTTTATTCATTTATTTTATGTATAATTTGTTTTTATAAATATTAATTTATGTATTTCTTTGTTAATTATTTAACATTTTAGATAATTATCTACTGATAACATTTCTGTTTAATCTAAGATTAAATTAGATGAGCTAAAATGTAAATTTTTTTTATTCCAAATTCTGATTTAAAAGCTGAGGTTTTAAGTTTGTTACACATATTTAATAATAATACATTAAATCAATTAATTAATTATACTTTATCTGCAGTGTATAATATTTTTTTATATTTGTATACAATACCCAATAGGTACCCATTACCCATATTATGTATACTTTGATTGTTATTATTTTTATTATTCCTGGAATAGTAGATTCTAATTGCAATATGCTTACCTATTTTGTTATTCAATTCTTTTATGTATAATTTGTTTTTATAAATATTCATTTATGTATTTCTTTATTAACTATAAAATAATAAATTGATAATTAATATTGTACTAGGTACTTCAAAATAATACAACAATCTGTTTTGTTAAAATTAATTTCTGTAAAAATATTTTTGCTTATTCAGATTTTGTTTTCAATAAAAAAAAATTGTTTTAATGTTTGTATATTTTATTTAGTTATTGAGTATTTTCCTGTCCTTCATACATTATTTTGAACAGACTATAGTATACTACTTATTTTAAGAAAATACTTAATATACTTAATACATACCCAAAAGGGTAAGATATATTTAAAAAAAAAATCGATGGTGTGAACTGGAATGAAATATCGATATGGGTTATTTGCGATATTACTGAGAAGTTAATATTTTATATCCTTGTGATAAACTATTTGAGTACTATGCGAAGTATATTTAACAGTATTATACATCACAGACAGAAGTCACATTTAGATATCACTAAGTAATCACAGTTGTGATGTTACATTTTCAACATCACTCAACCTGGCGTTTAGCATCCATATAACATCTCAGAGAAGTAGATAGGCATTTATAATCAACTTCACAAGTACCATTGTGATTACTATGTGACATCTATAGTACAGATTTTTGCACACCGGGTAGGTACTAGAATTTACTATTTATAATCAACGATCAATGTCGTGAAGTTTTACTGCTGTATGAAACCTGTCGTCAGTAAACCTTACATTTAAAGTCTCACGTACCGGCTACCGGCTACTTTAAGGGCCAGTATTACCATCTGCGGTTAAATTTAACGAACTCCTAACCAGCCGAATTCGTAAGAAAATCTCTTATCAGTCGGTTAAGCGTAATCGAAGTGTAATCAATGATTGTAATACTGGCCCTAAATGTCATAAGTTGAACTTCGGTAACTGTAGATAAAATATTATATAAACATGATAACATATAGGTATTATAATATTCTACTTAGGTACATAATAATATTTAGACATTATTAGTAAGTTGTAACACAGTATAGGTACATTAAATTCATTTTACGCCAAAAATGTATATTAAGGGGGCTGTAGCGTAATCACTTCTAAGGAGTAAAAACTAGATATTTTATATTTCAGTTTATATGAGTCTTGTGAATGCGTTGAAAGTAAATTAACATCAGTGTGTGTAATTCGTACTACTGATCACGTTATATAGGGGCATCATAGTGACCGGATATGTACGTCTGTAATTTTATGTACGCGCATGCACATGTCACCACATATTACTTTATAAAATTACAAATATTTTTTTGCAAAAAATACTGCCAGCGACTTCAATCACTACGATCAGTAGGATGTTCCGATTTAAATTTTGAAAGCAGATTTGAATTCTCCTCTAAATTTTCTATGTAAAACATAGGTAGAACATTTTTCATATTCTATATCAATGTATTTAAATTTGAATTATGAATATTTTCTATTTTTTCTCCTTTTGTTAGTAAATTTTGAAAAAAAAAAAATAAAAATCAGGAAAATAAAATAGTCAAAGCATAGATAATTTAGTGACGAATTCAAATCTGCTTTCAAAATTAATATCAGAACATTATATTGGGCGTAGTGATTTAAGTCGTTAGCTATGTTTTCGACCGAAAATGAATCACGCTCCAGCCCCCTTAACAAAAATGTGTTCATATTTTTTTTTTAGATATTTTGGTTACAGAATTAATCACCAAGAACCTACGAGAAACCATTTTTTATATTCTGTAATGAGTTAAAAATATGATGTAAAATGAATATGAAATAAATAATGAATTAATTAAAGAGTATGAGATGAAGAGGTTATATTTTAGAATTATTAATGCATCTGCATGAGAATGTCACTAAATATTATTTTTTTTCTAAGTATCTTTGACTCATTACTTAAATTTTATCACTTAATATGATACTTTATAGAGGGGGTGAGTACGAGAATTTTTCTTTTAGTTTAAATTTAGGTTGAGCAATAGGTATGCGAAAAGTGTTGAATAAATTTGTTACTTACCTTTCGTAGAACTTGCGATTCAGGATTATCTTGGACAATTTTATTTGACAAATACTGATGTGAAAATGTATAATTTAGTTAAATGAAATTGAGCGAGTGACTGAGCGCCGTTGTGTGTCGTATGGGTTTTTTATGGATGATGGTGTGCGACTGTGTGATATGCCGCCTTTGACCGTAATCGAATTGTAGAATTCCTCTTTCGTGTGTGTGAATGTGTCGTGTGTCATTATAATTTTAGGATTATATATTTTTATATTTTAATGTATTGATAATTTGTATTTATACAGCAGATGATTATATTGTAATATTGTACTATTTAGTTTCTTTTCTTAAATCTAAATATAATCTAATAAAATAATGATATACGTGTATATCATTACAATTCTCAATCCTTATAGCTGTAAAAATTAAAAATTTCTATTTCCAATATAATTTTAAAATATTCATGATTTGCAAATTCATCGAGAATTTTGTTAAAAATTTGAACTTCAAGTACTTATAAATAATATCATTCATACTATGTATCTTTAATATTTTTGAACTCTCCTAATATATTTTTTTTGCTTTTTCACACTGCTTTTAAAGAGTATTAGGAATTTTCAATATTGACCTCGCAAAAGTACCAACAGAAAAGTTTTATTTTTTTGAAGATAAAAATTTAAAGTTTATTTCTAATAGAAAAAATGTTTACACATAGAAAAAAACACATCATTGTAAAAACAATAATATATTATTCATCGTTCAACTTTTTGATTGTACGGGAATTTACGACTATAACGATTTTGGTTTTTGATCTAACTTTAAATCAAATGACCGTGTATACATGAAATGTTCATTGAATATTTATATATTAGCATTTTCAAAACACCATACAATTTTAAAAATATTTTGACTTGTTTTGAGCTATTTACAGACATTTACAGTTTTCCATTTTTTTTCTATAAAATAGATTTCAATCAAATTGTATTCGTCAGGTTGATTATTTAATACAAGGCTCCTAATATTTTGTTACAATCGCAGTTAAAAAATATTAAAAATGCATAGTAATAGTTTATTTTTATAAGCATTTAAAGTTCAAAGATTGACAAAATACGTGATAAAAAAAATCAAGAAAATGTGCAAATTATTTTGAGTTAGAAATTCATAAAAATTGTCTTTTATAAACTTTTATCAAAAAAAAAATTAATATCTACCGGAAAGTCAAATTACATTTTATGAACGTTAAAGTTCAAATGTTTACAACATTGATTATTCACTTGATTTCTCAAGCAGTTTTTTTATTTTGATGCAACTCAAAAACGAATAATTGTAGATTCTTGAAATTTACAAAATATTATGTTTCTTTTATCATTTCAAAAATATTTTGTCTCGATTTGAGCAATTTACGGACATTTTCACTTTTCAATTATTTTATTTTTTTTTCTGTAAATGAAATTTTCTTTATCCGTTGGGTAAAAAAGATTTAAAATGTAATACAAGGCCTCTGATATTATATTGTTACAATAACTTATTTATGACTTATTTATTAGGTTATAGGTCTTATGAGGCTGTATCAAGAGTCAGTTAACTAGCTATCATAAAAATGTATCTATGCGATATACTTTTCAAGTTGGCTATCTAGTTGTTTTATTTATCTACTAGCTGATCCTGTGGACTTCGTTATCCGGCAACCAATAATAATTATTATAATGGCAACCATGGCATCCAAAGGATACACAGACAGACTACCATTCATTTTTATACATTTAGATCTATGGATTTGATTGACATGACATAGCTGTGAATGCACCTTAGATGACCTTCACATATAATATTTATTTTGTAGTAATGAGTTATGAGTACAATAACTAAATGCATATTAAAATACTTAATACTTTACATCTTTACCTAATGTATACCTTTTGTCAGGCAATTAATCCAATCCTTTGAATCATTTGTTTCAGTTTGATTGATGAACTTTAGATATTTATGTTATACATATTATTGATCCAACTATTCGGTACATTTTAATTTTCCATGGACTCTTATAACTTATAACCACTTATATGCTAATTCTAATAAAGACTGTCAATTTTAGAATATTTAGAATTTAAAAAGATCACAAATTAATTTCCCAATACAACAAATTAAAATTTTATATTCAAAAAATATACATTTAATCTGATTATTAATAAACACTATAGAATGATATAGTTGATAAATGATAATATAATAAGTCGCTAATATTTTTGAAATGATAAGCTAACAGGTTATTCCTTAACTCAGGTGTACCTACTGTATTACATTTTCAAACCTTATTAAGTTAAAATGTCTTATTTTCAATTTACTCATTGCAATAACACATCATTGATAGGCTACTATTATACTATTGACTGTCTACTACTATATTGTGATATTGTTGGTACTAATGGGTAAGGTTAAAGGGCTATAATACCTAATATTAAACATATATCTCTTACTATCTATTAATAAATTGTTATATCTTAGTCTTTAATACAAAATGTATAGTAAATAAAACAAACATTTACTATGAATTAAAAATAAATGATTAATAAAAAATATAAAAGATTTTTTATATCATTAAGTTTTAATAGATTATTTATAAATAATTTTTATATATTTATACTGTAAACTAGGTACATAGCTAAAATTATTGAACTATATGAAAAGAGAAATGTAATAACCAACAAAATTAAATTATGTAAGGTATTGTAAATTGTTTGTTTTTTTATAGATATTTGTTAAAAAGTAATTAAAAATATACTTAATTACATAAATTTTTTTTGTGGCTTGGCGTGGTGCGTTGGCTGCTACCAGTCGTGGAATGCGACTGGGAGTAAGTAACGGCCACAGCTACTTAGCTCCCAGATGGGTGACCACCCAGGTTCATAGTAGTTAAAAACCTTGCCACACATACACGAGTTTGCTACCTACCATAACAATCGTAAAAATCAACCTACCGTACCAACCTTACCCCTACCACAGTTCATAATCCCTACAACAGGTAATGGCTATAGTCGCCGGGCTTAAGTTCAATAAAAAAAAAAAAAAATACATAATTTTTTCATAAGCCATCAACAATTTTTCTAATAAATCTCTAATAGCTTCATCATTTAATCAAATATATGACGTATACATAACATACAGTAATAACCTTACATACACTATAAATTTTAAAAAAATATTCATAAATGACAAAAAATAAATAATTAAATAAATAAATAATTATGTAAATCTCCGATACGAACAGTAAAAAAACTATTAATTTGTCTTTAATTATTAAATAAGTATAAAATTTGGTATAAAAACTAGAAAAAATTTATCTAAAAATTACTTAATTATTTTCAAATGTTTTTATATTTATACTATTAAAGTATTAACTACATTAGGTACTAAAACTATTGAACTTATCGAAAAGAGACATGTCATTACTCATTACCAAGTACATTACATAACCTATGTAAGGTATTATTCATTTTTATTTTTATTTATATATGTTAATAAATAAAACTATATTAATAAAAAAGAAACTAGTTATAAGGCACTAAAGAAATTAATAATATATTTTTTTATAAACCATCAACAATTTGTCTAATAAATCTATAGCTTCTTAATTTAATCAAATGTATAACGAATAAATACATAACATGTATTTGAGTAAATCAGTACAACTTAGTAAAATAACTATTTAATCAAAATCAACATATATAAAATAATAGTGTAAAGTTATACAATATTGTTGATTACTTTATCCATGAATTTACTTAACTTTTTAACAATTAATTGAACACGTCAATCTCTTACTATTTTTTAAATAACTGTTTTACCTTAATACAAAATATATAGTAAGTAATAAGCATACATTCACTATAAATTAAAAAAATATGTTAATAACTGACAAAAAAAATAAATAAATACTTAAGTACCACCTGATACGAACAGTAAAAAAACTATTAATTTGTTTTTAATTATTAAATAAGTATACATTTTGGTATAAAAA
The DNA here is from genome assembly GCA_008086715.1 of Sitobion miscanthi. Lineage (NCBI taxonomy): Eukaryota > Metazoa > Arthropoda > Insecta > Hemiptera > Aphididae > Sitobion > Sitobion miscanthi. The sequence goes on from CM017804.1 coordinate 15,509,185, forward strand.
CTAGAAATAATTTATTTAAAAATTACTTAAGTATTTTCAAATAATGTTTTTATATCTATACTATTAAAGTATTAACTACATTAGGTACTAAAACTATTGAACTTATCGAAAAGAGATATGTCATTACTCATTACCAAGTAAATTACATAACCTATATAAGGTATTATTCATTTTTATTTTTATTTATATATGTTAATAAATAAAACTATATTATAAACAAAAAACTAGTTATAAGGCACTAAAGAAATTAATAATATATTTTTTTATAAGCCATCAACAATTTGTCTAATAAATCTATAGATTCTAAATTTAATCAAATGTATAACGAATAAATACATAACATGTATTTGTGTAAATCAGTACAATTTAGTAAAATCTTATCGAACTTATCGAAAAGAGACATGTCATTACTCATTACCAAGTACATTACATAACCTATGTAAGGTATTATTCATTTTTATTTTTATTTATAAATGTTAATAAATAAAACTATATTAATAAAAAAGAAACTAGTTATAAGGCACTAAAGAAATTAATAATATATTTTTTTATAAACCATCAACAATTTGTCTAATAAATCTATAGCTTCTTAATTTAATCAAATGTATAACGAATAAGTACATAACATGTATTAGTGTAAATCAGTATAATTAAGTAAAATAACTATTGATTCAAGATCAACAAATATAAAATAATAATATAAAGTTATACAATATTGTCGATTACCGTATCCATGATTGTACTTAACTTTTTAATAATTATTTGAACACATATTTCTTACTATTTCTTAATTAATTTTTATACCTTAATACAAAATATATAGTAAGTAATAACAGTACATTCACTATATATTAAAAATAAATGTTAATAATTGACAAAAAATAAATATTTAAGTATATACCTATACGAATAATAAAAAAATTAATAATTAGTCTCTAATTATTAAAGAACTATACATTTTGGTATAAAAACTAGAAATAATTTATTTAAAAATTACTTAAGTATTTTCAAATAATGTTTTTATATCTATACTATTAAAGTATTAACTACATTAGGTACTAAAACTATTGAACTTATCGAAAAGAGATATGTCATTACTCATTACCAAGTAAATTACATAACCTATATAAGGTATTATACATTTTTATTTACATATGTCAATAAATGAAAATATATTATGTACAACAAACTTGTTATAAGAAACTAAAGAAAACAATAATAAATAATTTATGTAAAAGAGTAAAACATTTGCAGTGGCTTGTTAACTTTCCGAAACTTATCGTGTAAGGTTTGAAGTGTACGATTGCCTTTGAGAGGTATAAATTGATTTGCGGTGAGTGCGACATAGATAAAAAAATTGAGAGCTCGTTCCGGTATCTCTGAGCCAAGATCTACCATCAATCGCATAGCCAAGTACTTACTTAAATGATCAACTAGAAAAAAAAATCACGTGTATATAATAATTGTTTCAAAAATTTGAGTTTTGCTGTTATATTACACTTAACATTTTTGGTTGTATTATTCAAAATTTAACTCTACACATTTAAAATTCAAAATCACAACCATTTATGAATATACAATTTTAAATGTTATTAAAGTATATACTATTTATATTTTATATATTTTATTGGTCCTGTACTATACAAAAAAAAGTGTTAATCCGTGAACAATTGCTTTACACTTTAGACCATTAGTTCTTAAACTTTTGGTGAACACGGACCTCTGATGGATGACTTGGAATTCAGGGACCCTCTACCAAATTTCTGCCGATTATCTTTTTTTTTTACAAAATATCTCATGTTATTATAACCAATATTTGAATACTTATTTTATATTAAAAATTACATAAGTAGGTACATAAAAACATACACATTTATAATTATTTTTATTGAACACAAATTTTCATAATAAAGTAATATTTTATTTTTAGATAGAGCCGCCGAGGGCCACTGACGGCTACGGACCACAGTTTAAGAACACATAATATAAAAAATGACAATAAAGTTGTATTTAGAGTTTCAAAGGACATTTCATTTTGTACTGTTTATTTGTGATAAAAGTATATTAATTTAAAAGGATTACCTGTTGCATTTGCTGTTTTTTTTGTATAACGTACAGAGTTTTCTTTCAAAACTCTGATAAATGGATTATCACTGGCCATTACTGTAGGATGAGGTTTTAACACTATTTCTATTTCATCTACTGGCACACTTTTTAATATGCCATCACATTCTGTTGTATCCAATGTGTCAACTGTTAAAGTGGATGCTTCTTTTTATGAGATCATAACAGACTTTATTTTTTTTACCACTTTTATTTGTACCAGTGTTCTTATTGCATTATCTTAATTTGAACTATTTAAAAGTTTTGAAGTAGTTAATAAGCTACTTACATTTAGTTCTTCACGTTGGTTCTTTTTGTTTCGTTGTTGTCGATTTTGAGTTGTAATTACATACCTTCGTTTATTGACTGAACTAAATTGGCCTAACTGTGACTATTATTTAACTTTTCCAAGACTCTAGTTTGATGTGCTTCGTATTCGTCACAGTTAGGATATATCTTAGAAATGATAAGATCAAAGTTTGGATCAAGACGTAAAGACCGTTTAGATACTAGTTTCTTACGACAAATAGGGCATTCTTTATTGCCTAAACGAAGAGCAGTCACAATACAGTCTGAACAGAATCTAAAAAAAAATGTATTAATTTATTAATCATAATATTTTATAAATTATAATAAAATATGTATTATAATTACCTATGAAGACATTCTTTAACAGTCATTGTTTTTTTCAAAACGTCCAAACATATTGGACACATAAGTTCATTTTGTATACTCTGTGGCGATACTGCAATTTCGGTGTTGTCTGTAATAGGTTCTTGGGGAGATCTATACAATTCGTACATTGAAAGTTCCCACATTTTGACAAGATCAGTTGGATCTGCTGAAGCCATGTCAAAAACAATTTTTATTCTTCTACAAACAGATACAATTATATAATTTATGTACGTATTAGTATTACTGTATTACAAGACGTTTATAATGTTTAGTAAAAATACTAAAAAAATATTAAAATGTACTAATTAATTTAACTATATAAATAAGTATTATAACGCCAAGTCAAATATTATAATGACCAAAAGAATAAAATAACCGACCATGCTTTATGCTTTATGGCTGTTGCATTGACAAATGACTCAGAAGTTAGTAGTGGATATTGTTTACAAACAACTGATTAAGATAGTTAGACGAAAATATGGTGAAATGGCTGATATTATTGTGATATTGAATGTTTTATCAATGAGACCAATGTTTTCACGAACAGGTTCACATTCATAACATTCAACGCCATCTATGAATGAATAACAATTACAATTACATTAATATTAGTTTACAGATATTATTATAATATTAACTAACTAGCATTTTTAAATTTGATGGTTCACTATTAGTAGAACATAGTGTATGTAGTTGTATGGTAGTATGGTACCATATTATGAATGATACTAATAAAAGGATCTAACTATTATTTTTCTGTGGTCAACGGCGACTGCTCTGCATAGGTATTTTGTTCCGCATGTCTCCACATATTATGCTAGTCCTCATATCAGTCGTTACTTCAGTATTCGTTACATATAGTAACGAGTACACTTAGTCTGGTTTAACTTGTAAGGACGAGTACATCTGATCGTTCCTCAAACGGTCCATCTGTAGATACGTAGTATCAAAGTACAAAATGGTCACCAACAGTAGAAAAACGAGTAAATTTCATTATTCGTTCCTAAGTTCCATCACGTTATAGTTTCCTGGCTTTGAACTTATTAGCAAATACTCTTGCATTAATTTTTTTTTGTAGCTGTCCAAATTATTTGGTTTCTATTTTGGAAGATTTAATTAATATTATCGTATCTAACTGCATTGATTTTAATACATCCAAAAAATTTAAATATGATGGTAGGTTGATGAAAAATTCAACCTTATTAAATCCAAACTTAAATCTATCTCAAATTAAAATTGTTTTGCCTTTTTCACTAATAACGTTTTTTTTTTGTTGAAAAATGTATGTACGTATATAAAACATTTTGTTTAATGTAATTGTTACGTAAACGAAGCTGACTATGATGATGATGTGGACTAATATTTAGCTGATAATCAGTGATTGACAAGATTATTGCATTCAACAAATTAATCTGTCTTGCAAATGCTGTACCTATGTCTTAAAAAAATTATGTTTTTAACATTACGGAAATCGTTGTAATAATTGATAGTACACATTTAAAACTATCTATATATTAATTAACAATCTATGGGTAGTTTTTCTTAATTTTTATTTTGTTTTCCCTGCACTTTTGAAAACTATTAGGACTTATATTTTTTACATTTGAACCCCCTAAATACCAACTAGATTATTCACTTTCCTATCAGAAAAGATACTGTTGAAGAAAATATAAGCATTTTTACTGTCCTAAAAGATGATGACACACAAAAAAAAAAAAATAAAAAAACACATTGTGAAATCAATACATTCAACGCTCCGCTAGTCCGAGAATTTCAGAATCTAAAATTATTTCCTTTCATGTCACAACTATGTTAGTGAGAGGTATACCATATACATTATGTTACTTTTCTTTTTTATTCTCTGATTAACTGTAATTGAATAAGGATTGTATAGTATAAATTGTAAGAAATTAATACAATTTTTTTTTCGATACATTTTGATGTGTGATTTGCATAGTAAACTGTTCAACATAATGTTTGGCTCAGTTAATAGGTACTTTGAGTTTAACATGCCCGACGTACCATTCAACAATAACTTCTCATGTTAAGAAAATGGTAAGACATGGTAAGACATTAATAAATTCATACTAGGCGAAAATAATATATTAATTTATATTATAATTATGGAATTTTATATTTTATAATGAATATAATAAGAGTAGGTACCTACTATTTAGCTTTTGTATAACATTTATATAAGAAGATGTATTATTTAATTTATATAAGGAATAATATTAAAAATACCCAATTTATTTATAATAATCTTATATTTGTATTATAAATAATAAATTTCTTGTTCGTCCCTTTGATAATAATCTTTGTTTGGAACGATCAAAATGTATGGCGAAGTAAGAGACATCAATAACATAATAAGAAGACGTTGATTATTGGACTTTGGTGGTTCATCACTGACAAGTGCCGGGTGTACCTCCTCTGTAGTGTTTTTATTGGAAGATATCCCTGGTATTGACTATTGAGGCCGATTGACGACTTCTGTTTTTTACCATGGATCTTAATGGAGAACTGGATCTGGCGAAGAGTGACATGACCGAATCAGATTCATCATCCGAACCTTTGGACTTAACTAAAGCTTGTTGTCGTTCCCTTTACATATAAAAAAAAATTATCTTTATTAATAGAAACAGAAAAGCAACTAATGCTTTTTCATCGGTCACCGCTTTAAAATTGTTTTAGGTCACTTTCTACGGTTGAACATTAAATGTGGGAAACGTGAACACTTTGTACGGTCAGGTAAAAATGTTCATTTCAGAACACGGACAATTTGTACTATTATATACATAAAACATATATTGTAAATATAATTTATATACTTAAGTAGTATGTATATTGGTATATATAATTAATAAATAATTATACTTAATAAAGTAAATTAAAAATGTTTTAAAATATATAGTATAATATTAACAAATTTAGTCGAAATAATCAAAATTTTTAATTAATTGGTTAGATAACAGCCAAATATCACTTGATGCTATAATATATTTATAAATTAATTTAGGAACTTGATGACTTAAAAACCTTGAAATTATCAAAATAGTCAAATATGATTACCTATAAATTATAATTGTATTATATTATTATCAAAAGTTATGTTAAAAAGTAAATTAAAAATGTGTTCAATATAAATATGTCAAAATAACAAATAAAATTATTTTTGTTTGGTAATAACCCACTCATTATAGTCAATAATAATCACATTTCATAAATCTGTTTATCGAACACTGATATTATTTCTACAATAATTATGGAATTGTATCTTGATTATCTTATATATTCCCCCAATGCAAAATGTTTAAAACGTTGTAGTATATTAAGGATAAAACTAATATTTATTTCTTCGGATCTAATTTATTAATCGATAAAGCTGGGCTCAACTCAACGCTCGCGACCCGTTTAAGTTTGGCATCATAATTATTGGTGTAAAATAATTACAAAAATTTCGGCAACGTGAATGTGGCAATTTCGCATAAAATATTCTAGGCTCAACAGTGGCGCAACTAGGCCTAAAATGTTGGGGGGAGGCTACAGCCCACACCTGATTTACACGAAATGTAACCCTTGGGGGCGATACCCCCACACCACCATATATTTATTCACTTAAAAATATAAAAAAATCATACAAAATAACCAAATATTTATTTACTCAAGTTTAATTTTTCACAATAATAATATACTGTCTGCGGTAATCAGAATAAAAATCCCCAAACTACAATATAAACTAATACTAAATACATAACCACATTATTAATATTTAATTATAAATATATACTTATAGTATAGGTAATAGGTATCTATATATATGATATATCGTTAGAAAAATTAAAAATCAAGTAGGGAGGTATTAAAGAAACATTAAATTGAAAAAACCAATCTATGTTCAAAGTTTAAAATATATAATTAGGTATATACAATTTAACTTATTTTTTAATATTTATACTTTAATTTTCAAACAATAACAATAATAATTTGTTTTATATTATATACTATATGTATAGTATATATCCCCCAAATAAAATATTACGTTTCCTAATAATATTTTGACGATAGTGTAAATATTAATAATTGTTATTATAATTATTAGGAGTAGTTTTTAGAAGTTTTACTCATAGATACAATATTTTAAAGATTATAAAATAAAACGTAAATCTATTTCGAATGATCGATGCTTAAGTCAAATAATACAAATACCTAACTATCAAACAAATAGTTAATGAATATAGTTGTCTAATCTATTAAAAGAACCATTAAAATATGTTGTTTCAAATCGTGATTTAAAACAAAATAATATTATTGTTAACATTTTGAAAACTATTTATTATATACCAAGTTAATACTGAGTACCTGAGTATTAATTTTTTTAATGAAAAGTATAAAAGAATGAAAATTATAAAAGTATATAAGTATATTTTTGTAATTAAATATAAATAATGTGATAATTATCTTAATTAGCTTTCAAAAAATATTTGATCAATCAATTTCATCTGGTTATCAGTAATATATTAGTCTGGGGGTTATTTTTCCTAGAGTCAGGGATTTTTTTCAGGTATTGTTCGTTGGGGTTTTTTCCAAAGAATTTTATTCCACAATTCACAGTATCTATATTCAATCATTCAAATTTAATAATTTATTTTTGGGGGGCTAAGCTCCCCTACCCCCTCCTGGTTTAACTTATGAGTTATGATGCTCAATCGTGTTGCTAAAAAGGTATATGGTATCGTATTATGCACAGTCGTGCTTTACCACTTGCGATAACGTAAATCTCCCTGTAGGCTGTAGTTAGTTAAATTTGTTTTTAATAATTGATAATATTATGTAGTAGTGACTAGTCGGATAAATGGCTATCGTCGGTTCCATAACAAAAATATGTAAAAAACAGGATGCATTTACCTCCGGATTCCATGCTTGCTTCCGATGGTCATCATGTCGATAGACTCGCGCTTTGGTCGTATGCCACTGTCTAGCGGATTAATAATACTTCTATCAGTAGTAATGCAGCCAAAAAAGCCAATAATTCCATTGCACTTTCTCTCCAATCTCGCGAAAGAGGGAACCAGGTCCATGGACTCCAGTGTATCTAACAATTCACGATCGGCAACCCGAGCTGAAATTATGATGGTATGAATTATTAATAAATGCTGCAAAAATTTTGTTTCATTAATAATAAGAAAAATACCAATGATAGTATTAATTATTACCAATGAAGTTCTTACTAATAACGAAAATAAAAAAATAATAATTAAGGTAGATACTCACAGCTGGGAAGGTCCGTATCGTTACTCGAGTTGAGTGTCTCCCCGCTGGGAAGGTCCGTATTGGTACTTGAGTTGAGTGCCTCCCCGCTGATGGCAATGATTCCGATGATCAAAATGAAGATTTTGGTAATGGACGTCATGATGTTGTAGGTAATCTGAACTACTGAATGCTAATGGTCAGAAACCCTCTGCGTGCTATTTTATAAGCAACCTCGGCGGCGGCGGCGGTAATGAACCGTTTTTTTAGCTAAGAAGGGGTCTCTAGATGCGCACCTACCGGACAACCAATAAACCGGATACGGCCATAGGTATTATAATATTATTATATTTTAATACTATATAATATTCTTGACTTATGACAGTTGATTACCCGGCAAACCCCACTCGTCGGTGGTTCATTACTCTTTAGTATTCACATACATACTACCTATATGACTTTTTTTTTATACATACCTACCTATCATTCAATATTGTGAAAAAACAATGGTATTTTACTTTTTTAAATGTGATACTATAATTTATAAAATACATACAATGGTATTGGCAATTGGCTACAGTTTAAATAGGTAGATAGGTAAATATATTTCACGCATATTTTAAAATATTTGTCATGACAATTTTTCCAACACCATAACTACAATCCATCTGGTAACTTGTATGATATAATCTATATATTTGTAATTAATTATTATTATGTAGTAATTAGTGTTTTAAAAAATATGAACTTTCAAGTATCCCCGAATAGTATTTTTAAATTACACGAAAATAGTTAAAATCGTAGTTCTTCGTTATATACTTATACTAGCTGTCACCTATGTATAAGTCGCCCTTGCTACTTTCGTTAATGTAAATGTACAAACTGTGTATGACTCAAACTTTGTTCAATGCCTTATTTAATATTCGGTGTATGATGTTTTAGATTTATCTTAACTTTTCTGTTGCCCGGAATAAAAATTCTTCTTCGTAGCAGTATATCTTGAATATATAATTACCCGAGAGACACGCTTGTATGTATTGTATGCGTGAGACACGTAGTATGTTTTCCGGTAGGCAATCCACCTACGGTGGATTGCAGACTCTTCGAAGTGCGTAGTAATTACAAATGTTTTATTAACACGTTGATATTACGATGTGCATGTGTCGAAAAATTTGTCTTGGGAATACCATTTTTACTAAGCTATATAGCTACAGGTCTAAAATTATATTCATTATTCAATCATGATCAATAGCATCTTACAATAAACAAAAATATATTATTACCAGCTGACCCGTCACAGCTTCGCCCGTGATTGGCTGATTATTTTGCCTCCGGACGATAAGATCGTTTAATGTGATCGACAAGTAAATATAAAAGTGGTTAATAAAAACGTATTTAAATTTTTCTAAAGTGAAGAAAGATAAATATTTTTTAATCGTATTAGATTTTGTGTGGAGCGAGGAAGCTAGTGGTTTTACAATGGTGTTTAATTTTATATACATATATTTTTTTTTTATCCTGTTTACAAATTTTCTACCATAATATAGTAAAAGGTACATATAGTACCTTATCTTTTAGCAAATTGGATCAAGATGGGTTAAGAGAGGGGTCATTTTTCGATTTTTTTCAATAATTATTTAATGCTACGGGAAAAACTACCGACAAATTACGAAAAACCGCTAAAAATGTGGTTTTAATTCCTAACTTTTTATTTAACACCATAGCAACGAATAAAAAATAATAATTTATATTAAAATATTAATTCAACATACAGGCTATTTATAATAAAAAATAACAATATTAAAAATGTAGACTGACAAACCGTCTCCGCTCAGAATCGTTTTTCTTATACAATGATATTATATCATTGGATTCAAGTTTAATACAATCCATTATACATTGACCCACTTGTAATCAACTGTACAGCAAAGCGACATCCACTAACCCGCTTTTTTTGTGTTCTATAAATGTAAAAAATAAATGTATTGTATTTATATTCATGCAACTCTTATAAAAAAGGTTAAAATTTTGAATTATTATTTGTGATATTTTGTAATGGAATATTTTTGCGGTGATATTTTAGATTCGGGATATTTTGTCGTCCACATTTTCTATATACGTTTCTTGAGTGGGGTTGTTGTCGGCGGGGGTGCTCGTCGGACAGACAATAGCCATTTTGCAATGCGATTGTCGCATAAAAGATGTATGTTACCTACTTATTGACCGTTTTCATATAATAACATTCCATTATACCTTGTATTCTAATATAATATATATAATATAAATAAATATAATATATTTGTATATAAATGTACCCACGTATACCTGTACTGCTTTGCAGGTGCACTCCTTGTACCCGTGGTGGCGACATTTCCACGCCATGACGTGTCACCACGAAAACACAATGTCTACGGAATTTTGAACGTCGACTATTGTTACAAAATATACACTATACACAAAGATTCAAGGGTGGCCAAACGGTGGATCGCGACGAGTCGATCAACGACGACTTTAATGTTGATTCGTATATTTGTTAGAAATTATTATATTATTATACATTTAGTATACAGTCGTATATACCTACGTTAAAAGTTCCAAGTATCCACAAACAATATATTTAAATTACTATCAAATATCTAAAATCCTTAGATAAATCCTATTCTTCATTATTCATATCTATATTTTCGTTCAAATTTTAACTTAAAATGTCTACAAAAAAACCATGTTTATATCAGGGATTAGACCTTTTGAATTTATCGGTATCGGTTTAGTTACTGGTTCCCTAAAAATAAAATAACTGTTCCGTTTCGGTTCTGCATTTTTGATATAAGAAAATGAAGGTCGATAGTTCCAAATAATTTCTGTACCAGTTCTAGATAATTTAGATACCGAAAAGTATTATATAATTTTAAATACCTATTCAGAATGCGGGTTTAATTAATAGTATGAGAAATATTAGAATACTTATATGATCATACATAGCTTATACACAAAACAGTAATACCATTAAAGTATGATAAATAAAATAACTCGCCAACTGTCGTGATTTTCATGAATTTTATAAAAAATTTGAACTTCAAAAACTTATAAGAAAAAATTGGGTGTACGTATCATTAGTATTTTTAAATATCTATAACAGTGCTTCCCAACGTGGGTGGAACCGCCCGTTTGTGGGCTTTTTAATTTTGAGGGGGGCGTTAAATTTAATAATGAAGTATATAAAAATACGAGGGGGGCGATGTGACATTTTTGAAAATCTAAAAGGGGCGTTGAGTAAAAAAAGGCTGGGAATCACTGATCTATAATAACAACTTATAAAAAACCTTATATTCTATAATACATTTTCGATGATTTTAACTGAATTTTAACTTGAATTTTTTTATCTGAATTTATTGAAAAAAAAAATTATAATTAAAATTTGAAAATATCTATTATTTTATGTTTTTATTTTTATTTTTAATAGTTTAAAATGAGTCAAATTATTAAACCTATACCATATTGTGTAGGAAATTATATAATAAGCCATTTGGTGAAAGTACTGTTTCAAGTAATATAATATTATAGGTACTCTTATAGGTTCCTACGGTGATTTGAGCTTGAATTACCCCAAATGAGAAAATAATTTGATGATGATGAAATAAAAATCAAGCATAATGAAAATATTATTGATTCTCATTTCTCTTATATTTTAGACAATATAACACATAAGAAATAAACAAAAAGTAAATTAAAAACCATCCACGATAACAAGTTTGTGGCGGTCAATGAATGACGCGTCAACGCAATTATTCTTAGGTAGGTACGCGAAATAAAAAAAAAAATAAAAATATGAACGGAGAGATATATCATCTTATATTAAAACGAAAAACCCTACTCATTTTCCAATTCCGCCCACACACTGTTATTAAAATATTAGTTTTTTAAAAGTATAGAAATAAATATATATAATATGAAATTCAAATTTGAAAAATAAATATTTTATTTAAAGTATTCGTATTCGGTGTACTCTAACGGGGAAGACGATGTCGCATTGTCTCCTATGACGCATCTTCACAGTGTAAATAAAACAAATTAACGTTTGTTTTATTTTTCGTAGAATCGTTTAATATGCTGCTTTTATGCATCATAATTCTGAGATATATGCACGATTAAAGGTTAAATACCAAACATTGAACGGAAAGTTAAATGTTTTTAAATTTATATTATTTAATATTTAGATAAGAACGAAAATAAAGTTTGGACATACAGCATCCAGTTATGGGACACTGCAAAGCCTTCCAATACCTAAACACTTCAGGCTTTTCAATCTGTCTGCCTACGAGTGATAACATCCTCTCCTTGGTACTTCACAAACAACAATCTCCACAAAGACCTAAAGATCCTACATTCAATCAATTAGCAAAATTATACTACTTTAAATTTTACACCAACTTAACCTCTCACAGTAACCCATTAATAAATCAACTTTCTTCCACTTCATTTCCTGGTAATGAATGTAGAAAACTCAAAACATAGTGGCTTAGAGACCTACTAAAAAAAACCCTTGATACTTAATTTGTACCCGGTCGAGGGGCGCTGCTGAGTGCCTGCCCACTAATTTTAAATTTCTCCTGTCACTTACCATTAAATTATCAAATTTGCTTATTGTACTTAATGTTGTATAGATCGTAAATATTTCAAATTTAAATAAAATAAAAATAAATAAATAAAAAAAAAAAGATAAGAACCAAGAGGATTGAAGTGATGAGAATAATATATTATATTATACCACGAGTGTTTGTTCAAACTTTAAACGCTTTATAATAAAAATACAAAAAGTGTCAAATATTTAATACACTATATTATTATGTATAATGGATCAATGTTTTAAGTAAGGTATTTAGTTTCAGATGACGAAATTAAAATAACAGCTTAATATGATTATTGACATTTAAAAACCAAAGGTGGAGTGATGTTACCAACAAGCATATTAGGTATATCAAAAAAACTAAAAATGTTATCATTGCCAAAGTGTCTTAAATTGTTCAAAAAGAAAATATTCAATATAATTTTCTAGTTTTTATTTTTTTCCAATAAAAAGAAAGTATCTGAAACAGAGTTATTTGCATGTACCACCGAACGTCTTAGTATAAAAAAATAAAAGATTTGTATACAGTGCCGTTATACTATAGGAATGCGACAGGTCGTGTTTTCTAAATTACTGTATAAAATATGTGTGTTCAATGTTAATGGAACCGTATGTATGGTGTTTAGAAATTAGAAATCGACCTTGAGCGAGGCGTCGATAAGTTGTTTCCTCCGTATTTTTCTCGAGGGTGAACGACAAAGAGGCGCCAACTCTTGAACTATCGCCGGGTATCAGGAACACACAATCGGTTTTATGGTGCCGGGTGCGTATTATATATTAGGTATATTAAGTAGGTAATGTATAGTGCACGTGCAGCTGTATCGAACGCATGGATGGCCCGAGTAATAAACATGTTATACTAAGGATAGTGGGCAGTCCAAACTCGAAAATGTACTGTCGTGTAATATGATCGACATTATGATAATATTATTAATAATAATAATATAATAACCTTACTCCTCTTGTGAATAATCATTTGACGGTGAAGCAACACAAAAAGAAAGTGGTACCCAAGTTATTTAGGAAAATAGCTTAGGAAAATATTGGACCATAATTCATTATGATACGTTTGAAGTTTTAAACGATAAAAAGATCTTATTTTTCGACTTTAAGGGCCATTAATTATTTCAATTTTATATTATCTACTTTATGATATAGTTATTACATTAGATTGAAATATTAAAGACTATATTCAACAATTTGGGAAATTATGCTATGAGTCTAATACAACGTTCATGTGAAAATCAGTCTAATAAAACCAATGATATAATTAATAAAACCATTGATTAGTATTTGTAATCTATGATAAAACTCATATAAAAAAAGTAATTAGTAAAATAGTTAATGACCTAGACGAGAGTACGTGTATCAACCAAATTATAAAAAGTCGATACCTATGTATAAAATATAAATATAAATAATTAGAGAAAAATTCGTGTTAATATAAGTAATATAAATTAATTAATACTATTGTATATCTAGAAATAAGTGAACTTTTAACTGTATAAGAAATTGTATATGTTATTACTATTTATTAATATTATATAGTTATCTATTTACGGAATACCAGATAAGAGCTTAATTCAGTCGGTACACGTATCAGCTCTTAATATTATTATTGTTTTTATTGTATTATAATTGAATTAAATAAATAAATAAAATACCTAGGTATACATCGTCTGTCGTATGATTTCACAGAGCGTGTATAGTGTTCTATATAGATATTCTAATGTTACAATATTCTCACATTCAACTGGTGCTTTACATGAATTATGGATGATCGTTTTGTTCATAATATGAAACACATGGTAGGTATATTTTTATAAAAACATTTATTAGTAAATTGCTGGACCACCGGTTAATGAAATAATGCATATATGTTTACGGTAATAGGTACCTATACTCGTTGTGGGTAACTCAGTGACTAACTAGGTACCTATTATACGCCTACACCCAACCGAAAAGTTAAATAACTTGACAAAGCAAACAGAGCTTTAGTTAATAATTGTCGTGGTTGTAAATTATTTATATTATTGACTATTAAAAAAAAACCGAGCTTTCTAAAAAAACTTTAGGAAGATAAATGAATGTATCCAAACTAGAAATGCAAATTACACTCAATAAGGTATTAAATAATAATAAAATCTGTACAATTTTTTTTAATACAATTTTTTATTTGTTAAATATTTGCAAATATTTTAATAATTGATTATAAACACATAAAATAATTTGTTTTCCAATATGTGATATCAAAACACGCGCATTATCATATTCAATAAATAAATTTAAAACGTTTTAAATCAGTGTGTTCTCCTCCATGATATCAATTATTGATAATATCCTGATTATACGGGTTTGCCCCACATATGGTAATACCCCGCTTTCCCCTATTATAAATAATTAACTAAATCCAAATACGGGCATCAGCATATCTGAAGTCAATTATATAGGAATTTTGTACTGTACAGACACTAAGATGTTAATCATTGCCGGTCTGGTCGTATATTAGATAAATGTATAGGTAGATGCATTATAACTAAGGCAGACTTAATATCTACAGGACATCGGCCGGTACCTACGTCGGTGCCTATACCTATAGGTATATTAATATATAGTATTATTATTATTATACTATATGTATTATGTGTTTTAAACAGGCCACATTCCTTCTTTGCTCACCATACGACCAGCCAACGGTGTAGTTAATACATAAAGTAACCGATTAGCCTTAGCACGTTTATCACGTGTACAATAAACATATAAAATATACCTAAAGCCACAAGGTACGGCGACGGTGTGGCGCGCAGGGGTATCTTTACAAGCAAGAAGCGATCCGAACTGTCACATAAACTAATGGGTTAAGAATTTTTTGTCGAATTAGGTACTTCGGTAATGTTGGGGAGAGGGGGGGGGGGTACCATTAGTGCTTAGTCCTCAGTGGTATAGGTTCAGTTTCACTTATTTTATTTTCGGTACCCGTACGATATTAAACTATATTGTTATATAGGTATGTGTGTGTGTTTTGGAATGTCTTATGACATGGTATACAATAGATAATAACGTAAAAGCACTATATTCATCGATAAATACTAGTGTCAGACATTTTCTGTAAGAGATCACGAAAATGCGTTGTTTTTGTATTATTACCGTGTGATAAAGAATACATCCCATATTATATTAGATAGGTATATTTAATAATTATTACTCCTTACATTATTCGTGTGGGAGCTCATGAGAGCACAATTATGTATTGTTAATAATTACTATATTTATCTACACTTTTCCCCAACATTACTCAAATATCAATAAAATAAATAAATAATAATATATTGTTTTCCTATTTTTATATAACATATTATGTAATTATATTACATACAATGTTATGTAGTGTAGACGTGTAGTTAAATAATACAATATAAAGCTATAAAATTAAAATCATCAATGATTATTAAAACCATATTTTATGTATCTATATTACCTACCAATAGTTTATGTTCTACATACATTTGTAATAACAAATTTTTTTTTATTATCTTGAAAGGGGCGCATTCTAGTTGCCTCTCGAAGTAAAAATACATCAACAATACATTCTTATATTGTTAAGCAACACAGTTGAACTATTATTACTATTACTATTGCACTGCAACTATTATTAATTTCATTGGATAAATAAATCCCGCCGCCCTTTGATTTGCATCTGGATTTCCGGACTATACGAAGGTCATAACGGTGGCCATTTCGAAAGGATACGTTTGTTTTAAATTTACATATTAATTAATAAATCGTTTTTAGATTTAAACTTTTTATTTATGAAATGTCAACAACTTAAGATCCCACACTGGAATGGTATCGGTCAACGACAACTACGGCGAATGGTGATTAAATACTTAGATACCTATTGCTTTGTTAAATACTTACTAGTTGATTGATACAGCTGGACACAACATCACAATCCACCATCAAGACAATATGATTTTACCACCTATTTTAAATGATAATAATATTATTACTTATCAATATTGATGGATTAAAATATTGTTATTATTCACGATAACTGATAAGTGTTGTTTTATTTTGATAAATATGTCAGTGTTAGCCACGTTTTGCAAATTAAGTTTTGCCAATTAAAGCCATGTTTAGGTCGTTTAAATTTAAACTAAAATCTAACATCAAATGAAAAGACTCAGTACCCAGGTTATAACAAATTATCTACCCGGAACATATCTAATGGTAACGGCATTATATTATATTAAATATCGGCCATGTAAAATTTTTATGAACGTAAAGCGTGCCAGCGTGGCAGCGGGGGAGATTCCGAGTGCGTCCGGTTTTTAATTTCCACCTTTTTCATAGCGCGAGTGCGTCCTCGGTCCACAGCTGCTATAGGTGCCTATTTAAGATAAACAAATGGAACAAAAACCTAACCTAACAAAGATAACTACATGTTAAACACCAGTCTATATAGATATAAAAATAACAACAATTTTTTTAATAAATTGTACGCGCACCCAAACTTAACGGTGTAAGCTAAAATAAATCGATAATAATAATATTAATAAAAAAAATAATTCTTTTGTGGTGTAAACCAGTTCACCTCCTCGTGGTGCACGCTGGGTGAACTAGGAACTGAACTGGGACGCATTCGGGCTATGTTAAAAATATGAACTTTTTGTCTTGGGACGCACTCGGATGATTTCTTATTCTGGGCGCACTAGAAACATTAAAAAATTGTCATTTCGGGATGCAATCGGGAAACTCCCTGCCAGCGTTCTCAACACCATTATTTGTTCCTGAAAATTTTCATTAATCGTATCAACATTTGATGTGGGTATACTTGGTACACAAAACACATACACACATACACATGAACAATACACTGTGCACCGGACGTCACCGTTTTCCACACAAATCAACCTTTCTAATTACAGCCAAGTACCGCCAATTTTCCAGCACCACAAAAATCAGTTATTTCATATTTTGGTAACCCTGGATTGTAATAATTGAAATATTATATTTTTTTTCGATTCATGGATATTTTAATGGTTATTATGTTCCGTTTGTCCACAAACGTATATTTATGATTTTCACGCAATAAGTAAAAAGTGCGAAGACTTGGGGTTTATTTTTTCTCCCCCCAAAAGTAACTGTTGACTTTGAAAGGGCTATACTTAATACAGTTTCTGAAATATGGCCGCAAACTAAAATTTCAGGATGTCGGCTTCATTTAACCTAATCTTGGTACCATAAAGTACAAGAAATTGGTAAATGGTTACATAATATATTTGGCTTATATATTATTTATAAATCCGGAATACTTAAATGATTGTTTCGTTGACGACTTAATGAGCAAATGTGAATTTACCGATTATTTTGTAGAAACATATATTTCTGAAGATTGTATTTATCTTCCAAAACTTTTGGGCACTTGCATGTTCAGAATTTACACGCAAAACAAATGCCTGTGAGTCATTTCATGCACATTTTAAAAATAGTTTTTATCGATTTAAATTACAATGGTTAAATGTTTTAAACGAAGAAATTAAAACTGATGTTTAATGCAAATTAAGAAGCGTCGCTGAACCAAAAACACCGCAAAAACCAAATTTTAAAGAGACAAAAAAGAAGCAACTGTTTAAATGATCAATATAAAAGGGGAGAAATATGCCGATATATGTTTGTAAAAGCCATAAAGTTTAACTATAAAAAATAATAAGACACACACACATTACACATACCTATATAACAATATAGTTTAATAGGTATCGTACGGGTGCCGAAATCACACATATTACCTGTACTGACCCAACTATAGTTTTGAATATCACGTGTGTAACATAATATTATATATACAGGTTGTCTCGCGAGGATTTACCCATTGCGATATCTCCTGAGATAATAAATATATCATAAATCTGTTTTTTTTATTAGACTCACAGAGACAAGGATTACACATACTCTGTTTTTTTAACTTATTTAAATTTTTTGGTAAAAAAGTTAGTTTTTTTTTTTTTTGAAAAAATTGAAGATAGATGGATTTTATAGTTTTTTTTTTTGTTAACATTTTGACTTTTCAAAATTTTACTTTCATAAATCTCATGTTTTTTAATATTTTTTTCAGTTTATAGGTAAAACGGCAAAAAACCTGATTTTGACCGGGTGGCGAGTCCCTCTCTACGGCTAATGGTGAGATCCTCACGGGATAACCTGTATATATATTATTTATTTATTTTATTTTATTTTTATTTATTCTTCAAGAAGATAATGGGCCCCACTGAACATGTTCAGATTATAAGATAGTACTCTGCGATGCGTGCTGATAAATCGATAAAACGTAGTAGGTACCTACTGTGCAGTTGAATATAAATAACAACAAAATATATACAAATGCATTAAATACTCAATAGATTCATGGTGGTCCTTTTGATTATGACCGTAGATTAGAGACCTTTTTTTTTGTGTAAATCGTGTCGCACCAAATGGGCACTCACCCTTGCCGTTCTTCCCCTTGCCTACACATTGTTTATTATAATAAACAAACAAACATCAATGCCATTTACGAGCTCCATAAGATAAAAGACGGCCCTATCTCTCTAGTATTTCACCTTCGGTGCCCAAAATAAAAAAATTTAAGTAATATAAAGATATGTAATATCATGAATAAATTCTAAGTATAAATTGAAATTAAATACACTTATTTTGTTTCAATAATTTATTTGGGTACTTGGTGATTATATAATATATATGCCACGACATAAAGTGAACATAATAAATAAATAAATAAAAGACATCAAATCTTCATTATAAAAGGAGCAAAAACTTTTTTTTATGACATTTTTAAATAATTATTATTTCAAAAAACGTCGATGAAGGTTGACTCCAGAATATTGTTCTCTATAAATCGCAAATAATAGGTATGTTTGCTCTATGTTTGAGTAGTAAATTAACATTATTGTGTGTTCCCGAGAATCGCTGTAATGCCGCGTCGGGGAACCGCCACCGAATGCAATGCTCGCACGTGCTAGCAAATGTCAATACTTCACGAAAAATGTAATAATATTATATTCTTGTTTGCATAACTATAAAATCTACTTACAGTGGTGGTAAATTAATCATACTTCATATTCTTGAAATTCGATTGTAATTTCGTAAAAATGGTTGAATTTACAAGCTTCTAGACCAGTGGTCTCAAACACGCGGCCCGCGGGCCACATGCGGCCCGCAACCCCTTTTGATGTGGCCCTCAATAAATATTTATTTCTTCAAAAATTGTTTGATTTTTTTGTTTTATAAAATATTTTATATTTAATATATACATTCGTAATAGGAATTTCCCAAAATAATTTAATTCGATCATGATAAGCACAATGCGATAAAAATAATGCAAAAACATTTTTGTTACATATTATCCATGTTCGGTAGCACGTATCAACAATTATTTTCCCTCATGAAGTTGAATAAATCAAAAAGCCGCAATCAAATTTCTAATTTAAAATTGCAATCTGTTCTACATTTGACATCCAGAAGTTCTTGTGCAAATATAGACAGTTTGGTACAAAATAAGAGATGTCAAGTATCAAGTGAGTGCAGCTCGAAAATAAAAATAAACTATTATTACTACTAAACAAAAAATCAAGACACTGTACAAAGTACATCTTTGTTAGAATTATAATCAATAAAATAATTACAACTTTCCTTAATTTATTTTGTTTATTTTAGATTTATTATTAAACTGAGTAAAAAAAAGTATTTGGCCCGCGAACCTGTGAAGTAAATATATATGGCCCGTAGGTAATTTGAGTTTGAGACCACTGTTCTAGACTATGCTCTTTAAGAATCACTTTTTTGATTTAAAATTAGATCTGCCCAAAATAATTAAAAATATGTAAATACTTATTGAAATTATTTGATGGGATTTCGGAAAGTAGAATCTTAACTTACAGGTCTTTTAAAGTTGAAAATTGAAAATCAAATTCCTAAAAAACCTAGATATTTTGTCAAAGAGTTCATACGTATATACAAGAGTACCGTACAATATAAATTAAATTAAATGTCAGATTGCTTATCAATAATTGGGTAATAAATATGCAATTTATTGACAGGATGTCCATTGGTATATCCATGCCTCTTGTATCTAAACCATTACATAAGATTAAACTTTAGCGACGAAAAAGAAACAAATAATATAAGAAGTCAATTAAATTGAGAATTATAATTATAATATTATTATGTTACAGACTATTATAAATAAGAACAATACAAAATATCCAGACTGACAAACCATCTCCGCTCAGAATCGATTTTCTTATACAATGATATTATATCATGTCATTGAATTAAAATTTAACACCTTCCATTACAGTGACCCACTTGTAAGTTGTAACCTTCTGTACAGTAGAGAGACATCCACTTACCCGCTTTTTTAAATTTGTTTTGTAAGTACATATGATTGTTTAATAATTAAAAACTCAAACATTTTATATTGTCTTATAAATATGGTATATTTATTTAATAAAGAGTAATTTGGTGGTATGGAGGGCTTTGCCCCCCGCGGCTCTGTTTTCTGAAAATTATCTGGATCCTATCCATGACAAATTCCTAAATACGCCACTGGGACCCGCTTCTATCATGCCGTCCCGTCTTGTATACTTATACCCCCCATATTACTTATTGTATAAATTATTACAGATTGTATATTATTGTTTTCTAATAAAAAAAAAAATAATAATTTTTAACGACATGCCTAATCGATTTTTATTTCTGATATAAAAGCATATATTTGTGTCTTTCTCACAAAATTAAAGTTCACCGCATACCTACAAATCACATATTAAATACCGTCGCATTCCACGGGTGGGTGTGTCGCCTATCGGTTATCCATTACAATGAAGGTATATACGAATGTTAAATGCTAATGATGTCTAGACAAGTAATTGATAGTGATAACATTTGAAGGTTTTTGGAAAATGTTATTTTTATCGTATAATTAACCCGTGGAACAATATTCTGTACGTTTGACACAATATAATATTATAGTAATATGACACGGAATTTGAGGTCAGCTTGACTTGTTATTTTTTTTAACTCACTACCACCACCATAGTTATAGTTATTCTTTTAATTTAATTATGACGACCTTTAATCAGTCCAAGTATGAAAATAGCAGCAAACTCCTTGCAAAAGTATAGGTTTAGGAATTTTTGAGAATTATTATACTACCTACACACTTATAACAATTTATATTTGAAAATACCTATATCATATATAATAATAATAATATTCACCCGCTGGTATATAATTCACATAGTACCAACCGGCCCCATCTATGCATACAATTTTTTTTTTTTGAAAATCCTTATTTATAATTAGGTAAGTACCTATAATGATATACATCCCACGTCAAAATTTGAACTTAGTTTTAATTTTAAATACAGTACTTTATATACAGTTTTGGTATGAGGTATTTCCTAGCGTATCTACCTAATTGGCTAAATATCGACTTGAGAAGTATCTAATAATTGCTATGAGAAAAGAATTATTAATATTTTGTTCTTTAACTTAAACAAATCAGAGACGATTCAAAAACGAATAACTGTAGTTACTTGAAATAAATACTACATGTTTATATTAACATTTTCTATACTTTTCAAAATATATTGACACGTCTTGACATTTATGGACATTTTCAATTTTCAATTTTTTTAGTTTTTTTTTCCAGGCATTTAAAGTTAAAATGTTGACACTATTTATCAAATTGAAAATTTGTAAATTATTTTGTAGTTTAAAATGTATAAAATATTCAATTTGTATAGCTAGGAATTGAACATTTAAAACAAGGGTTTACGTAAGTATAGTTCTACTGTAATCAAAAAATCTAAAATATATATAAACATAGTGTTTTTTTAATACGTTTGGATGAAATTAGATATTTAAACGAAGATTAACGTCTTAACGATTTTATAGTAATTTAAAAATATTATTCCTGGACACTTGAAACTTTTTAAATATATCTATTATTATATTTTATAAACATAATGACATTTTCAATTTAAATTTTTTTCATCACTAGCATGCGTTGTCTCCGTTTTCAAAATGTACAACATAGCAAAAAATGTTTGCACGGGATGGAACCACTCCCTCGGTATTTATAGTAAAATCACCAAAATTCCACAATGCATAGGGAACAACTTTATCTGTGCGGTAGCATTTTCATTATTTGGATAATATAAATAAAATTAATTTTATCAGTTTGAGAACATTAGGATTTTTTCATTTAATTATTAAAAATTATTGGTAAACGCTATCAAAAAAATAAAAACATTACGACACAGATAAAGGTGTTCCATATGCGTTGTGGGATTTTGGTAATTCTACTATAAATACTGAGAGAGTAGTTCTATCCCGCACAAAACAGTTTTTTGTTATGTTGTATTCATTTGTGAGATGAAACAACACATGCAGGTACAACGTCCTTTTAGTATAGTTTAGAAGCCGTTTTTATTATATTTGGGATTAAAGTTTACACACTGTATTTTATCATGTATTTAGTTTTAAAGGAGTTTTATATAGGCAAATTACTACAATTTAAAATTGTTTTTTATATACCATCGCAAAACCTTTGAAAAATAAATGAAAATGTTTTAGTCTTAAAAAAATGTTTAACCTATGATTTCATATATATGTAATTATTTTTGAATAAAAAATTTGAACTTTATTTAAATATTTTCGCAAACGTCGCACTGCCTATATAATATGTGTCTGATTGGTATAAGTAAAACTATCGAGACAAAGTTGACTGCTAGAGAACAAATATATTTTAGTACTTCTGTAAGGTCTAAATATTTTAGATTTCATTGTCTATTTGTCAACCCATGCATAATAATATTGAATATTTGTATCAAATAATTTATTTTTAGTAAGGTATTCTAAAATGAGTAAATCATTGTGTCTAAAGTTCACTGTGGACGTAATTTACTAGTTACAACGTATACAATTAGTTATTTAACTTTAAAAATTATTACATAAGTAGTAGGTATGTTTGGACATTAAGCGTAAGTATAATAGTTTATTTATTTATACACAATACAGTATACACTTATACCTAATTGATACAACAAAAAGTTCAAAGCTAAAATGGTATTATTAAATGTGAATTTAATTTAAGTAATACTTAAATGTTTTTACGATTTGCATTTTATAGGTATCTATAATAACGACAATTTAAAAACCATTTGATGATAAGTCGTTATTATACATTTGAATATACCTACAATGTGGTCAACATTTGAACTTCAGGCCCACATAAAAATAACATCTGTTATCCATACCGTTTTGCGCTTAAAAGCACATTCACGAATATAAATAAATTTTACAATGACAAATATGTAAATATATGTTTTTGAACACGAAGATTATTATCTTATTTATGATTAGATTATCAATGTTAAAATTTAAAAAATATTTTATGCTTTTTGAAATATTTTAATACATTTCTAAATAGCGTATTTCTAGTATAACTTATGAATTCAATCATTTTTTCTTTCAAAATTACAATTGAACTTCAAGAAGTATGTATAATTTTAAATTTTACTGCTTTAATAGTTTTGTAAATAAAAATATATATTTAATTTTCCACGACGTATAAAAACGAGTAAAAACTATAACGGATTATAGGTACATAATATGATTATACTAATATTATTAGTGATATTATAAAAAAAAAATACTTATGTTAATTTACCAATCACACATTGACACAGTCCAAATATACGTGTCATATGAATCGCCTAAATATTATTAATTAAAACATGCTCCGTTCCAGCCCCCCTATGAAGAAAGCATAAAATTATCCTTGGTTCGTAATGCAGGGGATAGTATTCCTAACAGCGACGTTAAGCAGTCCAAAAATTATATTTAAAATATTAAAACTTGATAAAAATCTCAAATTCTCTCAAACTTAGTAATTAGTAATTGGTATAACTGTATAATACTAGTTCAAAATATAAACCATATTATTGTAGTAATATTAACTATATAAAATATAAATTAATACTTTAAATGATTATTTTTTTTATACAACTACGACACTTATTATTTTGGAATAACTTTTAAGATTTTATCAACTAATATAATATGTAGAATTATATGCCTAGAATCACAAGAAAAGGATACGTAAAGTACCTAATTTATTATGTTGAAAATATTTTTTAAATTTTATAATATAGAAAATTAGATATTTATCATTAATTATTGGTCATTACTCATTAGTGAAGGCCCGTCCACCACCTACAATACTTTTTGCCTTTAGGTCATCAGCTGTGTCTGTGAAGTAGGTAGTAAATAGTATAGGTACCTATTTTATACTTAATTTATCAACGATTGGAGTGTGGTGTTAATTTCAGTAGTTGTACTTCACTGTTTTCCACAAAACGTGATTAGGAATTTCCTGTCTTTTGTTTCTTAAAGGCAGCCCGATACATTTAATATAGTACTACATACAAAATTATCAGTATATAACATAACATATTCATCATGTAATACTGTAATAGGTATCTGGTGTACGTAAGACACATACATATGTGGGTATTGGTAGGTTGTGTGTATACTGTATTTATTATAGATAATGATACTGTATTATTAATATAATACCTATCACTTAGAAATTTAGGCTGACTAATCGGTTTCCCTGAGAATCAATTTCGTTTATTATATCATTGAATTTAAATTTAATACGTCCCAAATACAATAAGACACCTAGAATACTTCTTTACAGTAGAGCGACTTCCTTCCTGGTTTTTACATTATAGAAGGTAAGTAAAATTGCTCCAATTTAATATATTGAAATATAGTTATTAGTTTAATACTGTTATTTTTCAAAAAATAATTGTACTATCTACACGCTGCAAAGTACTTACAGACCTTTAAAAATCAATTTTACAAATAATATTGTGATTCTGTCAATCAGTTGTAACATTCGTTACATCCCATATATATATATATAACACACAAAACACACACTATAGGATTGGCCAATACAAAATATACTGCACACTCGACACTTTTTGACCCATATACATTATTACTTATTAGTTCGACAATAACCATCAACAGTAACGAACTCCCCGATATATACACTTATTAACAGCAATTTACATGTTCATTGTTCAGTAAAATATTTTTTTAATATAATAATTATTATAAATCTATAAACCAAAATTGTTATAATTGATAAAATACCTCATACGTAGTGCTCTAACCCCCAGCTACGGAAAACTTATCCATAAAACAATGGAATATTACTCATAAGTTTTTAATAATGTATCATTAAGTAAAGTTAATTTTTAATGATCGTTTTAAGTTGTAATTTTTACGACATTGGATGAATACCCTATTTCTCCGATCTAATAAAAAACTAATAACCATAGATACTTGATATTTATACCAGATGTTTTTATTTTCACTTTAAATATATTATACAAATAATTTAACTTGTTATGACATTTTCAATTTTCTTTTTTTTCCTATGAATGTCAATAAGATTTTTTCTTAATAATATACCTAAGTAATATACTAGTTAAGTATGACCTAAGTACATTTGTGAATCATATCACACTGATACTAGTCGTGATAAACGGCTATCAAAATAATAAAAAATATAAACCACAATGTATATTGAAAATACATTTTTATACTTGCATAATAATAATATTTATTAAAATACAGTATGCAGTACCATTAAAAAAAAAAAAACAACGAAGACAAAATATAAATAATTGATTGAAATCGTAGGAATAGCAATACCAGTAATGAGAATTCGTGTTAGTTCTTTTTCATATAAATATGTCTAAGACACATATGAGTCATGATTAAAACTAAATTATATTTGTTTTGTACTTTTTACAACCATGCCCTTTGGTAAATATTTACTTGTAATTATCTATGTACAATGTACATTATGACTAACACGTTATTAATGCAAAAATGAAATGTTTGATATATGTAATTTATATGTTAAAAAATGAATAATCGTAAAAAACCAACAAATGAACACAGATAAAGTTCTTACCATCAAGTACACAGTACACACCCAGGTATTGCAATTCAGCTGCTCCCGGTATGAGGTTGTATCGTAAATTACACCCATTATAATAATCATAATAATAATAATAATAATAATAATATTTATTGGCCAAGAAATTAAAATTTTCAGTATGTAAATATATTAGCATAGTTAAATGATCCATCTCAGCACTGTGGACAACCTCTTATCTGTATAATGATAGAGTTTTATTAAAAGTATATATTTATAAATGTTATAATATTTTTGATATTTTCGTAAAACTGCGTCATATATGACTATAAATCAAAAACATAAATATATATAGTACATACCTAGTAGTTACTATTGATAAGTAAAATAATAATAAAAACATAAATAGCAATAAATGAGAACAATATAAAGAGGAACAGCAAAAATGGAATAGATAAATAAATAGAATACATTATAATATACACTGGTACATTACATAGGGTGTAGGTCACTATAATTATTTAAAAACCATAGTTTAATAGAATGTTTGTATATTTTATAAGAAGTAGGTACTGTTAATAGTTTGTCCCAGAATATCAGTAATCTCAAACCCATTTTCGAAAACATCGACTATATTTCAATAAACAAACATTAGGGATTTTTAAGTTGTTTTTTAGACGTGCGTTATTCTAGGTTTAAATTAAATTTGTAGGTATAATATCGGGAATTCATGTAAAATAATTTTTGTGTTGTAAAAACTTTGATTCATTAAACAGATTCTTAGTGGGATATGTTTTTCGTTTATTTAAAATTATTTTAATTATACTTTTTTGAGCTCTGAATATGTTATTGGCTCCTATAATACCGAAGCCACCCAAAGCGTTATTCCATATTGTGAAATAGATTGTGTCATGGCAAAGTATATTAAACGTAGAGCCTGATTATTTAGGAATTTCTTGCGTTAATAAACAGATATTGCATTTTCCGTAGTTTCATTATTGTGTTATTTTTATGTATTTGAGGTGTTGATCAATTTTAAAACCTTAATATTTAATAATTTCCGTTTTATTTATAGTATTACATGAACAATTATTAGATTTACAATCTATATCATGAATTTTAATTGGGTTGCGTTCTTTTGTCTATGTAAAAGTACTATAATTTGATTTAGTGTAATTTATTCTTAAATTATGTTTAAGAAACCATGCATTTATCAAGTGCCTGTTTGTTACTACTAATACTACACTACTACTACACTTTTGGTTGAACTTCGTCCCAATTGTCCCCTGATGTAAGAACGGCGGTATCGTATGCATAAGAAAATAATTTACCGTGAAAATTTAAATTATCTAATGAAGAGACATATGTGTATAATATATAAAATAGGTGATAATACTGTTTCTTGAGGAATCCCCGTGGTAATTGTAACTTCATCGTTAAGTGTGTTGTTCATTCTTACTTGTTGTTTACTATTATGCAAATAAGATTCTTATAATTTCAGTGGCTTATTAATTATATCTATAGATTGAAGTATAAGTAATAACGATTTACGAGAAATACCGTCGAAAGCTCTACTGAGGACTAGGAAAATTCATGTTATTTTTATTATTGTTTAAGTCACAATAAATATCAACGGAAAACCGTGCTAAGACATCTTCTGTTCCTAGATTTTTCCTAAATCCATATAGAGATTAAGGTAGGATATTATTTTCTTCTAAGTAGGTTATTTAAAATCTCTTTTTTATAGTCCGCTCAAACATTTTTGAACAAATATTTAAAAAGCTTATCGCTCTGTAATAATTAATTAGTTCTTTATCACCATTTTTATAAATGGGAGTGACTATGGTACTTTCAAAAGAATATGGTGTGGTACCTTCCCATATTATTGTATTAAATATATGTGGTAATATCTCTGAATGTTTATCATATCTTTAAAATGTTTAACTACGTTGATTGATATTCAATCTTTATTAGGGGCCGAGTGACCTTTCATTTTTGAGATAATATTATTCTTATAGTAGGTACATTATTATAAAATAACTTTCGCTAAATACCACCGCCGCCGCGCCCTCATCTACATCCGCACTCGACCACAGTCATCTCCGGGTAGTTTTTCATCTGCAAAATGCCATCGTCATCTCTGTAAATCAACGACTGCGTACTCAGCTTGGTCGGTACGCAGCACACCCGCGGAACTTTCACCACATTAAATGAGTTTAACAGCATCTGCATTATCGAGTGGTTGGTCCCGTTCATGTGATCGGCCAACGGGAAAGCGCAATCCCCATGGCAGTAGAACGCTTCGTATCCCGGCGGCGCATCGATCCAATCGCCGAACCCGATTTCTTTGAAATCTACATACATCGAATGCCGGCTGCAGCTTGATCTCCCTGTCTTCCGCGGCTGTGCCGGAGCGTTAACCGATCGTTTACTCCGCTGCATCATCCGTTCCAGCGAGCTCTTCTCGCCTGAACAACGTTATTGTTATTATAATTATAATTCATCACATGTTTTTATTATAACGGTTGTCCAATGTCAATATATCGCTATCTTTCGTGTTTAATGTCAATAATATTGTATTCGACGGATTTAGTATAGGAACAAACGTACCAGGCATATTTCTGTAATGGCGGTGGGGCGCCAACGAAATATGAATTAGTTTTAGCGACAATCGTAATTTACTATTTAAAAAAAATTACAGTTAACAACAAAATAGTTCAGATGGTAAAAAGTAAGATAAAATTGAATAAAACGTAGATAAATGGACCTTAAGTCTTAATATATTGACGACTTCCGAGACATTAGTATGATAGCGCCATTAGGAATAATTTTGAATAATATTATTATAAATTGTGTTAGAATTTGCACTGAAAAACGGCCGAGCTTAAGAAAGCGGGTCACATCTCACACGTTCAAGCTTTTTTTTATTGCCTCATCAAAATATCAAGTTAACCGTGTAGTTATAGATAATAGCATTATTCTTACTTGTTCCGTCATCGGTGTAGACCAATAGCAATGTATTTTCAGGTAATACAAAATCAAACACGCTCAGCAAATGTGTGTGACTACCAGACTCCGTGACGCATTGTACTAGTATACCATGGTTATCTTTGAAATTGTTTTTTGACAGTCTTTGTATAAATGGTGTTACGTCAAAACTCTCGGTCATTGAAATTGTTGACATATTAATTGATTTCGAATCAATAATTCTATAAATATAATTATGACATTAATTTAATGATTATAAAAAATTCAAATGTTTGCACTGCATATTTTATATCTATAACCTATTATACCAGATATATTCAAACTGTGTGTCGTAGCTTTAAGGGGTATCGCAAGTATTAATTGAGTCAGTGAAATTGTGGAAGAATTCTTTTGACACAAAAGAGGGATAAAAATAATGATGATAGTGTCCTTACTAATTTAAAACCCACCAAATGTTGTAAAGAGCCAAAGAATCCATAGAACAAAACATTTTGAATACCTCTGACCTATATACAGAATAATTATTCGCCATCCTAACCTGAGAATAGGTTTTGATAGGCCTTTCTCGCCAGGTTGGAGTATATCATGTAAAATTACATGAATAAATTCTCCATTCCGTAGTACTTGATCGTATTTTATTGGAAAACGAACTTCAGCAGCTTTAACCTGGTGTTTTTCCGGTATAGACTCTATATCGAACTGTAGTCTATATTTCTTAGACTTAGTTTTAATTGGAGCTGATCCTATAACAATAAAATCATAATTTATTAATTTTTTAATTTTTTAATTTAATTTTAAAAATAATATAAATAAATAAAAATAATTATTATTCTCATTATTTATCAACTCTATTCTCTAAAATATATTGGCTCAGGATAATGTAATATTCAATATATTTTATTTTAACTAATTAAAGGTATAAAAATAAATTATAACTTGTTTGTAATAGGTTTAGGTATATAGGTAGAATTTATCTAAAATATAATAATGTAGTAGGTACCATATTTAAAAACGTCTTAATTACCTTTGTTGGAATAAATCCTAGCGGTATTGGCAGACGCTGTGTGCGAACCAGGAAGAGAAAAATGCGTTGTCATTGCATTGTTTTCTTCTAGCATGGATTTATATAACTCCATTGTGGAAGATGGTATCTTTATATTTTTCTCTACTACAGTTCTTCGGGTTATACCTAAATAATAAAATGATAATTCAATAAAATTATTTCCAATTAATTATTGAAATATTAAATATAATTTGTATACATTTTACCTAATTTCTCAAGTAAATTTTTTTCCACTTCTTCGTATCCGCTTTTGGCCGACAATCCGGTGTGTAACATAGCCAACAGTAACATCAAAGTAATCATTGTATCTAAATTCAAAAAAATTAATAAGTATCTAATATTAATTGTGCACAATTAACATGCATATTATGTAATAAATTATTATTTAAACTTTAAATTTAACCATTAATCATTAGTCATACACAACATAATATAAATCTTATTATTTAGATACAAAACCTATACCTATACTACATACATTTTTCATTAAGTATTACATTTTAAATAATTGTACATTAAACAATGGCAGCATTATTGTTCAAATGGAGTAGGTATACGTGGTTCTTTATTATTATCTGTTTATTATTACGTACCCTGTATGGCTGTATGCCGCAAAAACGCGGGTTCACGATTTTTACAATCGTATTTGAAACACTATTATATCATATTTAAATAGTTTATTATGATAATACTACAATCAGTTAATTGTCAATTGTCATTATTTTTTTAATTATATTTTACGTAGTAGGTATAATGTAGATTAATAGAATAATTATAATGTCGTTTTACAGTTGAATTTTTTTTTTTTAAATGTTTGTTTAGCTATATACTATATAGGTATACCTTGTAAATTTTATCTTTTAGATTCTTATACTAGCTGTTATTATATCAATATTACTTAATACTTTCTAGTATATTGTTTGTTAATTTCCTTCTATTGAGTCAATATATATTTGTTATGTATTATCAGTTTTAGGTTTTGAAAGGGGGAGGGGGGTGCCTCACATTTTAACTTTATATTTAAATTGTAAGTTAATTGAGTAAACCACTGTAATACGCATGTGTTAAATTTTAATTGAATTGTAAATCATTGCATTTGAAAAATGATACTGAGCGAAGACTGTCTGACGTCTATACCAGCCATATCATTAAGTACATTTTATGATGTTATATTTATATGTAAAAACTGAACTCATTTACGTTCATATTCGTTATTTTTTAAAGAAACACTTTCCCGTTTATTGAAAAAATTAATTACTAAATATCCATATAAAATATAAATGATATACCACACGGTGTAGTGATTATAGGTATTCCATAACAAATTATGAACAACAACATACTTAATAAAAACGACAAAAGTATCATTCAATTTTTTTTAATATTTACTTTGTATGTTCAAGTTTTCTAAAAATAAGAATTTCGTTCATGTTCACACCAGGAACTGGAACTGAACCTAAAAGAACCGGTTCTGGAACCTGAACCAAAATCGAAACTTTTATTTTAATAAATAAAGTACCGGAACCGAACCAGAATTTTTAAATTAAATAGGTTTTTTTAGGTTTAAATATAAATTATTTTATTTATCATAATTTAATGGTATTACTGTTTTATGTATAAAATATGTATGTATGATCATGCGTTTTCTAATATTTCTCATACTATTAATTAAACCCACATTATGGATAGGTATTTAAAATTATTATACTTTTCGATACTTACCTAAATTATCTGGAACTGGTATCGAAATTATTTGGAACCGATACCCTTATTTATTTATTTTTTTAAACCAGAACCGAACCGGAAGAGTTATTTATTTTATTTTTGGAGAACCATTACCGGAACCGATACCGATAAATTCAAAAGGTTCTAGTCCCTGGTTCACACTCTATTTATAAGAATTAGTTATGTTCGCTAAATATGAACGTGCGTTCACGAACTTGTTCTTACCAAACATAAATTATAGCTATATGGTATCTATTTTGAATTAATTTTTGCCAAACATGATATTTATTATGTTATTAGTATTTAATTACTATAATTATTAGCTTTATATTATAATGTATTGTAAATTTTATTAATTTCTAAGTCAATATTGACTTACAAATTACCATACAGTGAACGGTGTGAATAGGGCTGCAGAAAGGGTGAATAGAGGTCACTTAAAGAAAGACTCTTATATCTATCCAAAAATAACTGAAACTTAAGTTAATCCTCAATATTGATTTATAAACTTAAAGGCTACAGCATATTTGAATCTGAGATTTATTAATGTATTTTTGAAATTTTATTTTAATTTAAAAAAAAAACTTGCAAATAACCTGGAGGAAATACCGGTCTTGTTGGAAATACATGTAAGTAGATAGAAAATTGAATTTCTTTTTAAAATGTATGTCAATTTTTTTGTAAAAATGCATTTGTTCTCAAATTATTATATATTAATTAATAAATAAAATATTTTCAAATTAATAAGGAATTGTATTTCAGAAATAACAAAAGAATAAAAAATACACCCTTAAACCTGTAATTATTATATAAATCGACGAGCAAAACCGGTCACCTATATAATTTTGAGTGATTGGTATTGCCCAATCAGTTTTGATCGGTATTGGCCGATTATGAATAATTTTTAATTACATTGTATCTCAATAAATAAATTAATCAAGCATTTTATAACTGCAAGCATTATAAAATACATAACATTTAGCACAACACAGGCTGTTATCAGTTGTTAACATAATATGGCAGAACAATAATTTTAGGGTTTCGTACAATAAGAAATTAGCTGAACGGTAAAACGGATTTTTAACCTCTCAAGTATGGCTTAACTCATTCTCCCCAATAGGTTCACGGAATAAATATTCAATAGCTTAAAATAAACGTAAATGTTTTGAATATGTAATTATGACATTGTAAGTATAAAATATAATAATATTATACGTAAAATTCTCAAATCCCCACACACAATATGTTAAATTACAACAAAATAACTAAAATTGCTTCATCATTATTAAAAATATCTAATTAGTTTATCTAAATTTTAACTGTCTATAAAAAGAATTCTGCTTGTACATTTTTTTTAGATATTTTGGTTTCAATATCATCAACTTATAAAGAACTTTGTTGAATAATTTATACATTTTTAACTATAAAATAATTTACAAATGTTCGTGATTTTTAAAAAGTTTGTAAACATTTAAGCTTCAGACGTTTATAAAAAATATCTTTAAATTTCTAAAAGAACTTCCTGTGTGAGATATTGTACAACAATTTCAAGCTTTTCGATCGAGTTGATACATTTTTATCAACACGTAAAAAAATCGAAAATTTCTAAATGTTTATAAACTGATTGAAAAGATTGGAAATATTTTGTTTTTGAATTATCTACAATAAAATAGGAAAATCAATTTCCAGTAAAACTAGTTAATTTATTTTATTTTTTTAATTCCTGATTATTTTGAAAAGTAGTAAAAATTATTTACTTTTGTGAAATGGTACTAAATTTGTTAAGCTTTCCTTTAACGTTTATCAAAACCATTACTAGTTAATATTGAAATGTAATATGTATGTATTTCAGTATTTGGATTTGAGATAATGTTATCTAATTTATGTTAAAATGTTTTGGACTGTGCGGACTGGACAGGCGCGGCTTCAGAGACTTACCAAGGGGGGAGGGCATTTTTTAGCTGTCACTAAATTTTTTGTGTTTTGTCGCAATGTCATTTTGTTATATGCCATCGTTATAATACATCGATATATACGTAACCGTCTGTCGACAAAACAATAGTTAACATGTTACAAATTACAATGTTATGACTTATAAATTATAATTATTGACCAATAATGGTATTTCCCACAAATTACTAATTAGTAGACGGTCTAGGGTCTGGAGATTTTTATTTTTATACACATTAATAGAATACAAATACCTATTCAAAAAACTGTTAACGTGTTATAAAATAACATATAATGATAGATATATATTTAAAATATTCGGAAAATGTAGAAGGTATTTGTATATTATAAATTACAGATAACTAAGTGGAGTATAATATTATTATAATTGATTGCTAAACACATATTATACATCTATATATCTACCGGAAACGCATACCTAGCTATTACTGATTTGTATGTCTTTGTATATTTTTTTAATACAAAATTTATTTTCACTAGATGCGCGCTTTTCAACAGAAGAAATAAATATTCTTTAACCTAATGAAAACGCACCTACCGACCAAATAAGTTTACATAATGTTTCAAAATAGATATATATGATGAATCTCTATGTATACTTATGTTATAAGTTACCTACATTTTAACGGTTTATATTCATTTTGTAAATCGTTTGCCTCATTCCTACCGTTTTATCACATTTGTCTAGAAAGGTCGTAGAATAATGTGAGTGATGTATAAATGTATTTCATAACACTAGTACCTAATTTACACTGAAAATTTTATTTTAGCATATTTTGTCTTTATTGCATATAAATGCGTATTTGAGCATATTATTAGAAAAAATAAGAACATATTATTTTGCCAGTTTTCGATCTAATAAAGTCAGTTTAGACAAATAGGAAAATATTTTGAAAAACTTTAAGTGTAAAATGTTGGTTATTGAAAAATTGAAATAATATTATGTATACATTTGGAAAATTGAATATTTAAAAATATAATAGTATCTACTACACTAATCGCAGCATATATCGGTCGATTATCTGGCCGATAACACTGCAACGCGTGTAGCATGTAGTGTTAATTGCTAATTAGTTATTTTTCAAGTTTTTATAAAATATATAATCAAACTATCTATTTATACTTTTGTTTTTATATTAATTTTATTACATAAGTAGATACCAAAAGTCATATTATAAACTTTTTAGGGCATATTTTAAGCGCATATTTGTTGTTTTATTAGTGCATAAATGCATACAATTTTTCAAGTTTATAAGTACTAGAAGTTTTCAGCCCTACTTATTAGTTGATTGTAAATACGTTTTGACACTTTTTTTTTCTTTTGACCACTTTATTATATTTAATTTGTAATACACTTATAAATAATAACATAATAGGTACCTATTTACATATTGATAAAACACGATTGAGCATACAATATTTTATGCGGCGTTGCCATATTCAAACCAACATTTTGCAATATATTATTTAATTTGTTAGGCTTATGCCAGGAAGATTGATAGAACCTATATTCTGTATGAGTCAGACCATTATGGAGAAGTACAGGGTTAATAAAAGACATATTTAGTGTATGGTGTTTAAATATTTGAAAAAATGTATGATTGTATTCGGTCACCCACGGGCCACTCGTCTATGAAGTCATAGGAGTATTGCTCGAAAAAAAAACAGAAACTCTAACTAAAATTAATTCAACTTAACATAATTTAATAAAATTACAAGCCACTAAGAAATTAAAAACATTAAATTAAATACAAAAATCTAAAGTTAATTTTCAAATATTGTAAAAATACTGAATCTTTACTATTATATAAATTGGAAGATATAGGTAGGTATAACAATAATAATTCTAACTTCGTGATAGGCAGTAACCTAGCCCGGTTATTTAATTTTATAATCATCAACAGATCTACAAAACGTTGCATATGACAATAAAATTGTGTTATTTTTTTCACCAGACCTTATTCGTATTAATGTGATACATTTTTTTAAATTAATTCATTTTTGTACAATGTAGTTCAGAATTATTGAACGAGGCAAATCGCAATATCGTACAATTATTTATACTCAGTCGAGAAGATTTTATTTTGTATTTTTATATATTTGATACGCCGATAAATCTTCTGAATCGTGTGTTAGCCACAATCCTACGTGTGCTACGCACAACATACTATGCAATATCTACAGTTTAGTTACAAACCTTACAAAGTACAAAATATTACCATTGTATCGTGTGGTGTACTTATGTCTAATACTAATATATTATGATAAATAAAATGTATAATAATCGCGGCTTACCTAATTTGGTTAAACCCGATGACGACATTTCAGAAAAAAAAACCATACACGTTGAATCGGTGACGATATATAGGTATTATAACATTTTATAGCACAATAATATCATAATATTATGAACGGACGTTGTATGACGCGCTGTTTGCCGTTCGGCGCACCATCCAGCCAGCCGTATAATAATATTGTTATTACGAAGAGGTTCGGACGATTAAAATAATGATTCCGCGCGTATTAAATGCAATATTATTGTATTTAATTTTGTTGTGCAAAAGAGCCGCGAAACGAACTGGTTATACGCACAAGACGCGCGCGCTGTTGCCACTGCACAAATACACGTCCAAACCGAAAAGGAGATTACAGTGAAATGATGACCGCAGGAGGGTTCTGCCGATGCGTTATGTACCTACAAATGCGTGTGACCGACCGCGTCGCCGGAAATCTGCAGACGAACGGGCGCCCGCCCGGGCTCGGCCCGTTGAGCCGAGGACCGTCGGGGTGTGTGCGAGTGCATGACGTGCGCACGGCCGTTTCGGGGTGGGGTTAAGGGGAGTTAATGGTCGTGCACGGCAGTTTTGGTGTGGGGTTAAGGGGAGTTGATGGTCAATAGGGCGTGGTTTTCGTATTTCTGGAAACCAGATTTTTCGGCAGCCGCTATAATACGACGATTGTACACAACAACACACGACGCACATTATTATTGTGCGCACAGTGTTATAACGCGTGATGCTTGAGTCGAAGGAAAATAAATAGTAGTTGGTACAGCGAGGGACGCGGGAACGAGACAAACATTGCTTTGTGCTTAAAGGTGTACACTGATTTTTATCTATACGCGTTCCCGCGAAAATTCAACGAGCGATTGTCCTTGAAATCATTGTCGTGATAATCCTTTCAGCAACATCGTCGCGTTACTATATAGGGCAATCCGACATAGGCATTACAATAACAATATTGTGTACCGTGTATTCATAACAATACACGCGCGCTCTTGAATAACACTTTAGAGTCTTAGTTTTTTTTTCGTAATATTATCGTTTTTAATTATTTCGATATTAACAGATGTTTAATATAACAATTATTTGGTTCTTATTTGGCTAGCGTCTGTGTGGGTCTTTAAAATTATTGTTATGGTGCCTACGGTAAATATAATATTATAATATTTCTTAGACGATCATCTGTAGAGTTGTTAACTGACGATAATAATAATAACACTGAGACGAAATAGGGTTGTATTATTGAAATATTCGTGTACTACGTTAGCGCCGTTCAGTTGCTTGGACACGAGACGGCTCGACGCCGATGTCCAGCTGCTTTCAAAGTGGGTAAAAGCAGATATTGTGTACCAGCGGGCGGTCGTGGAGGTTTTTTTTTATTCCTTTTTAATAGGAAGTTTTACGAATGGCGGAAAATGTCAATTCGATGATAAATGTTAGTGCGTCACGGTCTGTAGTTATGGTTGCCGGCAAACATTTGACAACAGAGACCCTGTCCCTATATATATAATAAATTATTGTATGTATGCATAATAGGTATATGTATGTATGTATATATGTCTGTATGTATGTCTGTATGTATGTATGTATATGTATGTATGTATGTATGTATGTATGTATGTATGTATGTATGTATGTATGTATGTATGTATGTATGTGTATATGTATGTATGTGTATATGTATGTATGTGTATATGTATGTGTGTGTGTGTGTGTGTGTAGTGTATATATACGTATTATAGCGTAGAGTATAATTTATAATATTATTTTATTATATATTATATTATTATATTACTATAGCTGTGAAACGTCCAGGTGCTTCATGATGTAGTCGGTATGTATTTAAAAGCATAACCCATCGTACAGATATTATTAAAATGCCGTGGTTCGGCCATATTATACGTGACGATAAAAAAAATTACTTTGTATCAACGTATTATTGTTCTAATTAGAAATCATAAAGAACGTTTGGTACGGTATTTACTTATTTTAATGTAGTATATTCAAAAGTACAATAATAATATCATAAATATATTATAAATCACAATAAGAATTATTATTGCAGTTACTAAACGCTAGCTGATTCATATAGCCATATAGGTACTTACGACAAAATTATTTAATAATGTTTTTTAGCAAAACATTAATCGATCCCTACCACAATCTACTGCTGCAATATGAACTGTGTGTATAATATAAAAAGTTCTTCATTACATACCTGAGTATCGAATACCTTCTGAACCGAATTATTCATACTATAACATTTATATATTCGTTGTAAATATCACAATTTCGATCGTAAAAATAAACATATATACACTCCAACACATAAGGCACTATACAGATCTTAATAAGACGATATGTAAATATTAAAAATCTCACCAAAATGTATAATTTCAACAGTCTACAAAACCGATATAAATATAAGTTTAATTGTATTTGAATTTAATATAAATAATTGATACACAATTTTGTATAATAGTATCATAGTTTCTTTTATTTTAGCAAGATTTCTGTATTTACACACAGACAGCTACGTCTATCAAAATTAGTACATTTTAACGTATATTCACATTGATGAGTATATTTTTAGGTTTCAGCATAAATTCTACCTACGTATTTAACGATAAAATGAGTAAATTATATATGAATAGGTACTATATTGCGTTTACTTGTTGTACCTATATTGGATATCGTTGTATCAGTATGCATGTATCTACTGTAAATTTATAATAATTAATATATGTTTAAGAATTTAGGTATCAAATAAATTGTATATCGAAATGTAAATAAAAATATTAAAAATACATAGGCACAATTTTTTTTTATAATTATTTCAAGTTCGAATTTTGACAAAATTTATCAAATTTAAAATTTAATAATTATTTTGTAGTTACAAATTTATAAAATGTTCAACTTTTATAGCTAAGGATTAAAAATTCAAAACAAGGTTCCACGTAAATAGGTAAATATATAAATTACTTTATTCACAGTAATATCATCAAATATAATTTGTAATATATATATGCTGACTGACTGACCGTTTTCGCTCAGAATCGTATTTCTTATATAATCATATTAAATCATTGAATTAAAATTTAATACCATCAATTACAGTGACCTACTTGTAATCTACTGTACAGCAGATCAACATCCACTTAGCCACTTTTTTTTTCTTGCATTCATTAAATTTACCTCAACGCCTCAACCAATATTCACTTTTTTACACTAGAAAAGTAAAACAATATAAATTTATAACGAAGGTCGTCTGTGTAATACAATAGGTACATTTATATGACTATTATTTTTACAAACTCAATTAGCTAAATGGTTTTATTTATAACAAAAACGTTGATGTTTTTATTCATATTTTTTTGTTTGTTAAAAAAATTAAAATGATAATAAAAAAATTTTTAAGGGCATGCGATAATTTAGAAAATAATAACAAGTGGTATTTTTAACATTTTTTCCAAACATATTTTACTGTAAAAACAAATAAAATAATTTACATAATATTTAAATGTTTATTATAAAATATCTATCTTCTTTAAGCGCAATGCGTGTATTGGTTGAAGATAGTTATATTACATAAAGATAAAATTACATACTAATAAATACTACAACTTAATTTAAATATAATATCATGAAACAATATGCCAAATACAAAAAAATCAACAATGTTACAATTTAAATCTCTATTCACACTATTGTTAGTTTCATTCTTTATTTTTTTAAATTATTTTCTAACATTTAAATTATTAATGAAAATAACCACAAATTATTATTATATAATATTATATATGAATAAGTATGAATAGGTGGGTTACGCCAAAGCACACCACTTATATATTACACGTGCCTACCTATAATATAGCAATAATGGAATAATGTATTCGTGCCTCATTTAAAGGAATTTATATTTGAAGTTTCGATTTTACACTGTTTCGTTTTATGTACAAGTCCATCTATAAAGACTAATTTAAAGAAATTCGTACCGAATACAATGATTGTATGTCGGTCGTTATAGTGCCATTAGTACTGGTTATACCACATTTTTTTCTTATAGGTTTTATAGGTTATAATTCCATATGAATTAATATACATTATCAACATTTTGTAGTAAATATATATTATATTTTCGATTTAAAATAAAAATATCGTCTTCATATTTTCATGGTCGTTTTGGTCAAACAAACGACCCAGAAACCACAAAATATTACCAATGACGAACAATGCTGTTGAGCAAATAAAATGCATTGTATATTAATATAGGTACTAGCAATATTTTGTGTTAAAAACCTGTATTAGGCACGTGAGGTATATGAATTACTATTTATACTATTTAGGTACCTATTAAAGATTATTGTAAAATAATTAGTTTTGAACATTTTGCAGATTTAATAGATAAATTGATTTTAATAATTCAAAAATCCAAAAAGTATGCGTATAAATATTACCTAATTGAAATCATAGGTAATAAACAATCACCTAAATCACTCTTTTAGAGTTATAGAAATTTTATAGTAATATGTTTCAGTTCGGTTGTAGCTGATAATAATTTTTAGTCAGTTATTATTTATTACTAATAAGTTATTAGGCACCTTGTACCTACCTACCTACCTACCTACCTAATAATTCGTGCCTATATCTACACAAGTCTACTTGTATAATGAGTTTATCTACATTCATTGTTAATAGAATATTGTTGTATAAACTGTAAAACATTATCTGGTGGTAAATCGTACATATTATGCTTATAATTAAATCACGTTTTCCATTTCTTTCTTTAAAATAAAAATTAATAAAGGTTTCAATTAATTACCTACATTTTTGAATACAAATATTCTTTGATCTATAGATTGAGGATCATAATAATATTATTCACAGTTCGATAGTCTATTATAATTCGTTATAATTTATTTTATTTAAAATATCGCCATATTTTACTATGTTTTATTGTTTGTCTTATATCACTTGTTGCTCTATTTAATCAAATTCCGTAGTTGATTAAAAACCTAAGTAAAACTTTGTACTTCCGGTTGCATACTATTTACTAGGTACCTATAGACTTTTCGTGTTGTTTTTAATCTTTTAACGCTATTTGTATTTTATAAGACTGAAAGAAAAAACATAATGAAATATGTCGTTTATAAATATTCAATAACGCGTTATACGCAAACATTATTGTGTAGTACTAATATAAATAACTATTATTATCCAAAATCAAAACCGAAAACGAAACCGGAAAAAGTAATAACCGATATTCGATACCGAAAACGAAATTGAAAAAAAAATAATACCAATTTTTAAAACTAAAAACGAAATCCAGAAATCTTTCGCTTTAAAATCAAAAACTGGGGTCCGTGGTACGCATATTATTTGCAACATTCATTTTATAATTTTTTTAATTTAATGATTTGACTCAAATTCAATAAATGTACGTTGTAATATTAAGAGTTAAAATAATATTCCTTAATAAAATAAAACAACATTAAATATACCTAATTGTTTTTAAAAAACATAGGTATTTAATGTTAAGTTAAGTTTTAATTTTTATTAAGAGGACGCTACCCATAGATACAAAAGTACGTTAATTGACTCAGTTCACGCACGTACATACAGGACTGGGCACAAGTCGTTATCAATGGAAAATTAGTGTCACGCTCGGGACCACAGGAATACA
Organism: Sitobion miscanthi; assembly: GCA_008086715.1. Lineage (NCBI taxonomy): Eukaryota > Metazoa > Arthropoda > Insecta > Hemiptera > Aphididae > Sitobion > Sitobion miscanthi. Next base: position 15,551,578 of record CM017804.1, read on the forward strand.
CACTGCGCCATCTATTTGTGTTATATTTAATTATTTTTATTTTCATTTTCATTTTTTACACTAAAATGGACGTATACTATACCATGGATGTCCGTTACTTAAACGTATATTTAAAATAATTATGAAAATTTTCGTTTTAACTTACTTCTACCCATAAATTAAGATATATTTATTATATATCTTAATTTTTGCTTCTACCAAATACTAACGTCGTTTATAGTATTTACTTCTACCAAGTACTAGTACTAATTTGTAATTACTAATGTGGAACTTGGACTTAGCATTAAAAAAAATATATAATTCATCTACATTTTATTTTGCATATATATCATATTATGCAAATGAATACATTAAGATACAATTTTTGGAGGGAAATCTTTTTATGTAAATAAAAAGGTTCTATATATTTATAACATGGATGTAGAAGATACACACTATTATTATAATATTATAATATTATAAATGTTGATGGAAATAAAATGTACAGTGAAACCTCGATAACTCGAACGTCTATAAGTCGAATTTTCGATAATTCGAAGGAATATCTTCGCCTCTGAAAATCAAAAAGTACGCACAATTTTTTCTATAACTCAAATTTTTTTTTCACTCCCAACCGATTCGAGTTATCGAGGTTTCACTGTATTTTGAAATAAACGGCGAGTTGATTTATTGTCCGCTAGATGTCAGCATAGTTTATAGTGGGCCCACAAACGTGACACTAATTTTCTGAAGGCTTATACAGTAAAGAGCGTCCGTGACCAGTTCTGTATGTACGTCCGTGACTCAGTCTTACAAACTTACGACATAACAAATTTTCGTTCACTTGATTCAATGGTGTTCTGTTAGGCTACATAGTTTTGATATTAAAGTGAATTTACCTATTATCAAACATTTTTATAAGCATTATGTGTGGTTAACTGTCGGTTTTTATTCGATATTTTAATTTTCAAGGTAGATGAATATAAGCATTTTTAATTTGTGATATTTCACATAGACACCCATGTCTTGCTTGAAAATTAAAATATCGAAAAAATCGACGACGCTTAAGCACAGATAAAATGCCTTAAAGTTTGATAATAGGCCAATTCACTCTAATATCAAAACTAACAGTAGGTACACTTAGGGCTGACGGTATTTTCGGTATACCGTAAAAAACCGAACTGTTTCGTTGCACCGAAACCGAAATGATACGGTATACCTAAACACCGATATGGTATACCGAAATAATAAATAAAATTGAACTAATATCGATATTTTTTACTTTCATTGTTTCACATTATATACTTTATTATATACTATAATATATAATATTATAATCTATAATATTGCCATTGATACTAGAAAACAACACTAAAACCATTCATTTGGTTTTTTACGGTATACCGTTCACTCGGTTTTTACGGTATACCGTTTACCAAAATAATTTTAAAATACCGGTATACCGTAAATAACGTCAGCCCATACCGTACCATTTCGGTATTTAGGTATATCGAATTATTTCGGTTTCGGTATACCGAAACATTTCAGTTTTTTCGGTATACCGTTTCAAACCGGTATTGAAATCAATACCATAATACCGAAAATTATTTTCAATACCGTCAGCCTTAGGTAAACTATTGAAACTAGTGAACGAAAATTTGCCATGTCATACGTATGTAAGGCGGACAACAAATGCATGGGTAGCATCCTCTTAACACATAATATTAAAACACAGTAGATTAGTTCAAATTGTTAAAATATTATCCAGTAATTAAAATATATTATAATAAACAAATTTGTGATGTTACAATAAGTCAATAACACAAGAGAATGACAATGACAAGGTACTGGCCGCTTTGACGCGTCGTATACTCGTATTGTGTTTTGACTTATGATAATCTGATTCTAAAATATAAACTCTGAAGTACCTATATAGGTAGGTTAGGTTTTTATATATAAATATATATTTGTATTATTATTTATTATTTATTATATAGGTAATATGTATACTTTATGACTTCTGTAGTAATAAAATTGATATTAATCATGATTAATGGTGCCTAATATATTATATTATAGTTAATTTTTATAATATATTTATATGAAGATTGAAGGTATAACTGCTCTTCTAGTGATACCTTCTGCTATTTGATCTTATTTTCACTCATTATAACAGTATTTTATTTACTAGTTAGGTATAATATGTAAAAGTTTAATGTAGGTAATAACAATATTCTGTTTTTTAGGTCTAAAATATTCGTTATTTGTAACTACTATTTGAACTAACCTATGTGGTAGTTTATAATATTATCTACAAATTATAACCGTGAAATAATGTAAATATATAAATAAAGTAGTTGATAGAGATAGATACACTGTGATAAAAAAAATACTCCACCAGCTAATATAGTGGATAGTAGAGTATCCTGTGATAATAATAAATCATTTGGTCGATGATAACTGATTAATTAATAACTTTATTATATTTATTCCCAGATATCTATACTTTAAGATTAAAACTGGCATCAATTTTTTCATGTAAAATGTAAAAATGTTCGCTATCTACAGTCTATATAATACAATTTGGAAATAATATAAAAATATTCAGAGGTTGTTTTATGAGAGGTGAATTACATAGAAAACAATGGTTAAATGAATATGGAATATTAAATTTAAATAATTCTACTAAAGACGGGTCACATTGGGTTACATGGAAAAAAATAAAAATAAAAAATTTTATCCTGATTCATTTGGAAATGGTCCTTCTCCAGAACTTGTAAAATATTTAGGTGAAGACAACCTTAAGTATATCGATGACAAATTTCAAGATTATAACAAAAAATGATATAGATCAAAAAATTATACCTTTTAGATTTAATAAAACATACAAATGTATGCCAATTAATCAAGAAAAACAAAAAAATTTTTAATTATTTGAAATTAATGAAAAATTATACAAAAAAATATTAAAAAAAGGTGGCCAAGTGAGTGTCACTCTGCTGTACAGTAGGTTACAAATGGGTCACTGTAATGGATGGTGTTAAATTTGAATTCAATGATATAATATCATTGTATAAGTAAAACGATTCTGAGCGAAAACAGTCAGTCAGCCTATGATATTACCAAGTATATTTGATGATAATATTGTTGTGAATAAAGTAATTTATATATAACCTATTAAGTGGAGACTTGTTTTCAATTTTCAATCCTTAGCTATAAAAGTTGAACATTTTATAAATTTTTAACTACAAAATAATTATTAAATTCTAAATTTGAACTTTAAATGCTTATAAAATAAATTGTGCCTATGTATTTTTAATATTTTTCAACTACTATTAGAATAATATATCAGTAGCCTTATATAACATTTTCACGTTTTTTTACCCAACAAATAAAAGTTTATTGTTATTTATAGAAAAAAAAACTAAAAAAATTGAAAACTGACAATGTCCGTAAACAGCTCAAAAAGAGTCAATATATTTTCAAAATTGTATGGTATATAGGAAATGCTAGTATAAACATTCAGTGAAATTTTCATTTATCTACAGTTATTCGTTTTTGAATTACAACAAACTAAGGAAATCGCTACATGAGAAATCGAGTGAATATCCAATGTTGTAAAAATTTAAATTTCAAACGCTCATTAAAATTTAATTTGACTTTCTTATAGACCTTTTTTTTGATAAAAGTAGATAATCTTATAAGGAATCTTGTATTACATTTTAAAATCTTAGATTTAAAAAGAAAATTTTTTACGAATTCTTTACACAAAATAATTTGCTTATTTTCGCGATTTTTCCATATTTTGTCAATTTTTGAACTTAAAATGCTGATAAAAAAAAAAAAACTGTGACTAAGGATTTTTAATATTTTTCATCTGTTTTTGAAACAATATTCTAGGAGCCTTCTATTAAATTTGTAAGCTTTTTTAACCAACAAATAACATTTTATTGATATTTTTAGAAAAAAAAATAAAAAAAAATGGAAAATGATAATGGCCCTAAACAGTTCAAAATATTTTGAAAATTTTAACGTGTATAGAAAATGAAAATATAAACAACCAGTGAAAATTTCATGTATATACGGTTATTTGTTTTAAAGTTACAACTAAAGTTCAATTAAGTTCAATTAAAAAATAGATTTAAAGAACTTAGTAAATATTTTTCTAAAGAATATTTAGATTTAGTTACTAGAAAGTTGGCTTATCCTTACGAGTATATGGATTGTGAAGAACGATTTAATGAAACATGTTTACTTCCTATAGAAATATTTTATAGTTCTCTCACTGATAAAAATATAACAATAGAAGAATATAAAAACTCACAAAAAATTTGGAAATGGTATTGATACATTAGCTTAGGGATGTTATAAAACAAATATAGATAGAAATGATTTTGTAAACCATCTCAATACACTAATTAGAAATCAAAATCAAAAAGATTAGAAAAATATTTTGTGATTGTATATTGTATTTTCTAAAAGTATCTTAATTTTTGTAAGTACGACGGTTATTTCACGTCAATAATTGGTTTTGAATATTTTGATCTAGATATTGTATGACTTGTGCATGTGCGTGCGTGTGACCATAAACCAGATAAGAAATAACAATGTATTGTAAATTGATGTGGGTCGCGGGTGATGGTAGGGAAGTATACACACACTAATGATCATTTACTACACAGTAATCGCAGTAATCGCAATGATCGCAGGAATCGCAGTGATCGCAGGAACAAAATAATTGCCTAAACACAACTCCTTAAAAATGACACATTTGCAGGGGCCTTAACGGTATTTATTATTGGAATGGATCGTCGGTGTCTATGTGATCGTGAATCATGAGAACTTGAGTGATCGATACCACTTATTCCAATAGGAACATGTCGCTGCAACCTTTGCATGTATTGTTCACCACCAGTGTTTTCTGGATCTCCGTCTTTTCCATCGTCTTTTACACGAAGGCAGGTTTGTAGCGTACCAAACTTTCATCTACTTTTAAATCTGTCTATGGTTCCCTATGGACCAATCTGGAAACCAAAATGGTCGTTTACTTTTTCACAATATGCAGCATATAACATTTTATTGTTATAATAAAAATATGATGGTCTACTGTGAAGTATGGGAATTATACTATTTACTATTTAAATATAATATTAATATCAAATAGAGTATTAACTAGAATACTAGATCTATGTGTCGTTAAAAATATTTGAAAATTCATATATTAACCATTTTTAGGAATTTTAATTTAATGCACTAAAAACCTATTAATTAATGAAGTTTTTCATTAAAAAATAGATAGTATGCATTTAAATAATAAAATGCTATAATAACGTAGCTTTAAAATAAAAATATCAAAACAATTATGTTTAGGGCCTTTCTTATCTTTAAATTTAATAATACCTAGGTTGATTTTATCTAATATTTAAATAAACTAAGTAAATTGGATTTTTCTGAACGTAAAATGCACAATGTTATGCGTTATTAAAACAGGGACCTCACATTTATATAATTTAAATTAAATTCCTTACTAGGTCCCAGCATACATTATTATCAGATATCAGTACTGTAAACTATATGTATTTTGTACAATTATTATTTGAGTAAAGAAGTACTTAAACATTTAACAGTACATATATTTATTATTTTAATACTACTCAAATTTTACCAACTAAAAAATGTAATGGATTAGAAACAAAAGACGTGGAAAGCATGGGGGTTTTTATAAGTATTATAGAAAAACTATAAGATATTAATTTGTTCATAAGTTTGTTTTAATTCCACTACTGTATTATTATTGAATTTGTGTAAAAAGTGTATTACTTACCTCGGCTAGCTATAAACGATGTGTATTATGTATATAATATAGTCCTATTTTTGTGTAAGTCGATGCACGTTATTATCATACGATTTTTAGTCTATAATACCTATCCAATTTAATATATACTATTTTGTGTAAGTATGGTTACTATCTTAAATGTTACTTATATTGGTATTCAACATATTTTATATTGTTTAATAATTTATCTTATACTTTATTTAGTTTGTTAAAAATGCATATTCAAATATTATGTTTGGATAACATAGTATCAAGGATATAGGAGAAAATTGTAGGCATTAATGAAAATAACAAGAGTGTTTTTCAGATTATAAAGATTAAAATGAATATACCGATATAAGTTCATACTTGGTGTTTATATTAACGCAATATAGTACGATTTTTAGTTTAGAAATGAATTAATTTAACTTTTAAATAATAAAAGAGTTGTATTTTAATGTATGGAGGTGTGTCGAAATCATTTTACGTGAACGTATGACATTGTGCTTTGTCTTCGTAGAATACAGCCTCCTGGCCGTTTTATACTGCTTCGAAATATCGTGCTGCCGTGAAACAATTATTGATGCGAGAATGAGTCCGTCCGAATAATCGAATTGATCTGAAAAGTGTCTGTAGAAGATCCGTAGAGTATGTGAAATGAAACGTGTGCATGCCCAGAAGAAAAACGAGTATTCCGATAGCTGCAAACGAGTGTCCGAGAGCGCATCTTCTCCGTGTAGGTGTTGGTTATATAAAGTGTAGTGAAGTTTGTCATCCCCACTTTGTTGTGCAATATCTGCATTGTCTTGTGTGTTTTCCCATATAATATTGGTTTGTAATTGGACGATTATTGTATTATATTATTCGTGGATGATCGAGATGCAATTGTTATTGCGTTAGATGAATTGTGGTGTACAAATTAATTGTTATTTCATCATGTTTCTAGATGAACAGTGTGTAATTATTATCGTGTAATACCTACTGGTGTTTAATTTTAATTGTTGTTTCGTAATGTTAGTGGTGAATTATGAATTTGTATGAAATAATTGTATAAGAATGTTAATTACTTTATAAAAATAATTAAATTGCGTTGTATGTGCCACACCGAAGTATACTCATATTGGAAATTCATTTTACAGTTTTATTAATAACAAAACTTGTATTATTTATATATTACAATAAGTTGACATTTATTATGTACGTTTGCCAACTTATTGCCTTAAAAGCCAAAAGGACATGTTTTTATAATATGTAGTATGTTAGTTATGAAGAAACCTGCATCCACGGCCCTTGTTCTTCTGACCGCTTTTTCCTCCACATGGGCGATAGTGGGAAGTCTCTACTAAAAATAAGAGCTATCGATCCATCGGCGATATGTCGGAACCCCTCGGGAACCGCTTGCCCAGATTGTTCCATCCTCTTTGATAGACCCCTGCACGAGTTACTCCCACTAATCACCATCTTGAACATTGGTGGGTCTTCATTAACAATTTCATATAACTGAAGTAAGGTGAACAGAAAAAGAAAGAAATAGATTAATCAACCGTAACGTTAAATATCTATTTATAACTAACTACCTATATAATAATGTGAAATGCAAATCTTTGTACAGGGTAAACTCTGGAACTACTTATCAGATCTTATTGATTTTTTTTTTAAACAAAAGAGTATATCACGGAGAAAGTATTTCTATGAAAGGAAGTTTTAGAAAAATCCACCTGAAAAGTAGGAAATCTGGATGTCAAAAATACAACAGTGGCGCCATCTGACCAGAAAAAAAATAAACTAAATAATAAAATATTGGTATTTGGTAATATTGGTATATCTGTTAATATTGGTTGCTATTGGTTAGTTGGGCATGTTTGCTTATTTATATTATTATTTTTTGTCAATATATATACATATATGAATGTTTGTGGGTAGATTAGACCTCTGGAAAGAAAATATAGGCTAATTTAAAAAGGCTTAAATTTGGTGTTTTTTTAATTAACGGATTTTAGTACAGTTAGGTTAGGTCAGGATTTTGTATTAATTGATTATATTAATCCACCGTAGATGGAATTAAGTAAAATGATAAACTTGGTATTTTTGATACTTTAGAGTTAAACCATACACTCACGTACAAACAGCATCGGGTACCGCCGATCTCAACTACCTGATATTATATAGCTGCGAATCAGAATTTTTATTCCGGGCAACAGAAAAGTTAAGATAAATTTTGACACCATTATTCGAGTATTAAATAACGAATTGAACAAAGTTTGAGTTGGTACATTTAACGGGCAACTAAGTGCACGGGATCAGCTAGTATTATATAAAAGGAAAATGGAAATCTTTGTAACGGGTTGACTCTGAAACTACTCACCCAATAGTCATGCTATTTTTTTTAAATAATAGAGTATTTCGTGGAGTAGGTTTACAGGCAACAAAATGCACAGGGACAGCTAGTATATTATAATTATAAGTACACCGAGATCCAACCCTATCCCCAACCATCAACGTCGTTGTGATTTTGGCTTACAGTTTTCACTATAATAAGATGATAGTTAAACAACAACTGATAGAAATTTAAAACCAACGATGAACAACAAGTCAAGTAAAGTTGAGGGAGATTCCAGGAGCTTTGGGCAGATGTATTGTTTGCTAGCGATATTTATAATTCTACGATAAAAATATTATAAGCCCATTAGAACTTTTATTGGTTTTTAATTTTCAGAGTAGACATTTTGAGCTCTCCGAAAGCACAAAATAATAATTTATAACGAATTATCTAAGCAAATTTATAATATTATGTGTTATATTACCAGTCAACCGCGTTAAATGAAATCGGGTTTGTGTATAAAGCTTCACAGATTCAAAGCTTCACCGTGTGTCGTGTCGTGTCGTGTCGTGTTGATCAAATCGTATTGTGATTGGACATTATTTTTTTGGTATCATGTAATAACCAAGTTTCAACCGAGTATACCAATAATTGACTACAGCCCAACTTTTAAACAATATTGGTTACCAGTTGTAAACATAATAACCAAGTCCTCGCACGACACGACACACGACATAGCTGTGAATCCGGATTAAGAATTCACGTCGTTGTTTTTATACGCTCCTCTACTCAACCAGTTGATTAATAAAATTGGTTGTCATAGGAAATCGTGTATATTATAATATTTTATAGAATATTTATGCGTAAACATAGTATACTCACAACACATCTGAAGACTGAATGTCCGGTCCATCGGATAGTCTGGTCGTATAACAATACATACCAGCCCTCTAGTGTGCCTTCCTCTGAGATTAACGGGTGTTTTACCTTACACTCAAACATGTAGTGGTCCATATCTGTTAGTTTCAAGAACAGAAAAAATACATGAATATGATGAATATAATAGTTTACCTATTTTTAATAATTAATTTTTATGGAAACAGTATTTTTGTTGCCACATTAAGACGTAATCTTTAGCGCTCACTTTGTGTGCACATTTACATGCGAATACATCATACCTTTTATTTTCGGATGTTCTTCAAATTATACCGGGGTGATTTGTTATCTATACTATAAAAGCGAAATAGAAATAGAATAGAATAGAACCGATGCGCAGCGACGGACGCGTTTTTATGTATGTACTCTCGTGGCCCGTAGTATATGAATTGTGTTTATTTTATTATAAACAATGTCTTATAACGTTATAAAATTGAATATATTATATTATGCATAATATTAAATACCTACTCTACCGTCATAAGCAAAAACGCCGTAAGTCCCAAAAAAATAAAAAATGAAGTAGTAAGAAAAACATTATTGTGAGATTCGACTTTTGTAGATGAATATGCCGTATGTTTAAAATATTACAAAATACTGAAATTTTTATCAATAATCAAATAACTAAAACACCGTAAGTAATAGCAGAACAATTCATGGGTACTAGGTGATAACGCTTTAAAATCACTATACTAAACATTAACGCAGTAAGTATTGTTGAAGATACGGCATTTTATCTTAGTCCGTAGTATTTATTTATAATAAACTTATTCGATATTTCATTATTTTTCTATGGTGCAGTTTAGTTTATGTTGTATCGTTGACACGATCAAATGTTATAATTTTTAAATATTTTTAAAATGAATAAAGAAAATGATGAATCTTTTTTTTACGATCCAAATCTTCTGGTTGTGCCTGCCTCACCAAGTAAGCATCAGTTATAATTACATTTTGTTATATTTCAATACAAACTATAATAATTATATCTCCTTAAAATCAATTACAGATTCGACTGAAACATTAGATGATTTTGATGAATTTATTGATATTGCAGCGTTGCCCATGCACTTTGATGACGGAGATTCGTGATTGAAAATGTCGATCCAGCTCACGATAGTACATCAACTTCGAACAATTCCGAAAGTGAATCCTATATCAAATCTGGCCAAATAAGAAAACGTAAGAAATATAACACGTCTTCAAAAACTCGTATAGAAAAATAATAGAACTTTTGAAATATAAACATACTGTTTTACCTGGGTGCGAACATGATAAATGTAGAAACAAATGTACACAAAAAATTACGAAAAATCGCAGAATAGAAATAAATAAACAGTATTGGGAAATGAATTGGTCGGAAGCAATTCATTCTTTTAAGCAATCGAGATGCAAATACAGTGACAATTTGGCCTGACAATTGTGGCAGCCAAAATAAAAATTGATGCTTATTTAGTTTTCTTATTTACATTGTGAACTCCGAAAAAATCTGTGCTAATGAAATAAATTTAAATTATTTTGAGCCGGGCCATACTTTTATGTCAGCGGATCACTTTCACCATCAGGTCGAGCTGTTACTGAAACACCGAAAGAAAACATATGACTTTCATGATTTCGCCATTGCTGTTGGCAATGCAAATAAATCTAAAGTTGTTGTAAAAAAATGGAACACTCGGACTTTTTTTTATGGAAGGATTATAAAGAACAGCAAAAATTGACCAAATCAACAAATCGTATTTTACTCAAAGACGTAGTATCTGTTCAAGTGAAACGTGGGAAATTTATATTGTACACTACAAGGAATTACGATGAAGAATATTCAGAATTAAACTTCTTAAAAAAAAATCTTATGAAAATCAATGGAATGCCGCATCCAATATCATTGACGAAACCATGAGGGATTCTACAAGAAAAACGAGATGGTATCCTACAAAATCTGTCTCAAGTTCTCCCAGCCAACAGAAAAATGTTTAGAAAAATATTCCAACATGCTAATAATTATAAAAATTATGTATAAAGTATTTTTTTTTATTTATAAATTAATTTAGAAATAATATTTTTTTTTGTGAATTCATTAACATTTAAAGGTATAAATAATTTTATCATATCAGAAATTGTTACTAACGAGTTACGGCATTCTTGCTTTTGAATAAAGTATCAAAAGTCGATACCAATACTATGGTACAACGTGAAAAGTAAAATATCTTGCAATTATTAATTTAATCATATTTATTATTGTATCATTGCATACGTTGGGTAAAATTACATAAGAAACCATATATCATATTTAAATAATTAGAATGTACAAGGTGTTATGATTTTATGAAAATACAAAATACAAAAACGCGTTTTTCTTAAAATCGTTTTTCGGTGACCTACGGCGTTTTCGCTTAGGTATGACGGCAACGTTATGTTGTTACAATGTTGACTGTTGTACACGCCACACGCAGAAACGCAGAACGTATAATTTATAATAAAATCTACTAATTTATAAAAATAGTTATATATTTCTTTCTGTAATATACCCAAAATAATGAAATCGGTGTCAACTTCGAAAAAATCATAGAAACAAAATAAATAATAAATATTTAAATTAAATAAATAGGTATAATTCCAATAATAATAATAAAAAAATAAGTAGGAACCTTTAATTAATAAGTATTAAACATATTTATGGTACGTGGTTAATTATAAGCTAAAAATGTGAAGTTTTTTTTTTTTGTGGAAGGGAGAGGAGCGTCAAATATTTTTGCCCTAGGGCGTTATTGGTGGTTAGAGCGGTACTGGCTAGGCGTTCTCCCATGTTTAATCTTTAATATTGTAATTGATGTTTTCTAATAGGTAGCCAGGTAGATACTGAAAGGTAGTCTCTGTAATCGTAATCGATTAGCAGATTTCGGAGCGGTATGCACTATGCAGGAGACGTGCCAGCATGTTTATTATTATTAATTACTTTATCAAGACATCTGATTTCCAGAATTAATTCCAGTATTCTAAGAATAGACTAGTTTGGTGGCCATGCACCTGCGCACACATATTGTGGTGCCGGGTGCGGGGTGAGGTGGGTCATTACAGTTAATATCAAATAATTTACTTGTTAAGCACTGTGCGAGCTGTTCCCCACTTAGCTAGTAGAGCGGCTATATACCATGTACCATTGTACCCGGCGGCCTGAGACAGTATATTTGACTGCCTTGGCTTGCGTTTTGCGCATGCGCCATTCACAATATTGTATGTGTTTACACCGTACACCCGTATACCGCCCATGCATTAACATAAGCAACGCCGGAAACTGCCTCGTCGAGTGTCGATGTCGAACCTCTAGCGGTGGCGGCGCGGTACGATGCGCGCCGGTCGCAGGATTAAACTCAAACGGAAAGGTTATTATAACTTATAAATTAAAACGTTACTGCGACGTAACTACGTGAGCCATTCTCCAGTTTCATGCAAGTTGTATACAAAAAAAAATTAATATAAAATATAAATTTAGGTAAATATAAGTATGAAATTATGAAAAAGTAAAAAGTAAAAATTAACTAAAAAATTACGCACTCGGCATGTGCCTTGGTGGCCTATGGGTAAATCCGCCAAATCGTAATCCGTAAAAAAAAAAGTCTAATCGGTCAAGTCATTTCGGCAAACAAGCCAACTCGTGACATAAAATCTGGACTTGCTTTTATAGTATAGATTAAAATAAAAAATAACATATTATAGGTATACTAAATATGTTTTCCGAAATAAATATTTTATTCTTATAAAATATATTTCGTCTAGTAAGAAAGACAAAACTGTGTATATGAATTGTTGATCATATTTACTAAGAAATTTTATTCTAATACTATAAACTATTAGTTTAATATAATAATAGGTTCGTTTAAAAAATATATTTTGAATACGAGTTTTGAGTAAAGTATTGGATTTTTATCGTTCACAAATTTCATATTAAGTTTTGTAAAATCTGTTATAGGGAAATTTTTGATGAACATGTTGCTGTGCCGCTGTTACTGCAGAATCAAGTGAAGAAATACATACATATCTGTACGAAGAAATAAATAGGACAAACGATCGCGTCACATGAAAGGTATCAAGATCAACCCGTTCGATTTTAATTATAATGTATTATATAGAGACTTCATATTACTGACGATATCAAACGTTTACCTAAACTATAGATTAAATACCACATGGATAGGCAACGGCAATGTAACCATGTATCGCTCATTATTTAAATTTGGATTTGACTCACTAGTGGCAAGAGGAGTGGGAAATAAGTTTCTATACTCGTCTCTATAGCCACCTTGTGTCACTAGTGAGCCGAATCCAAATTAAAATAATAAGTGATAAATAATTGCATCGGTGTTGAAGTGTTTTATATATTTTATTTCTATAAGCGAAAATTTAAATTCAATATATAAATATGTGTGTACCCATGTGAAATTTGTACTCTGTGCAGGTGATCTGTAGAGACGTACATTCAGAAACTGCAGTCATGACAGACGCGATCACTTGTACAATTTGCAGTGAGATTAAAAGTTATTTATTGTGCGCGTTTTTAATTTTACACGAAAAATATCGATTATAATATATAATACTGTTTAATATAGGTACACATGATTTTAGACGGGGAGAGCTTTCTCGAAACAAAGGACGCGGCGAAGAACCCACACCCATCACCCTTGTGCTGTAATAATAAAGATTTGTTGTACTTACTTTTATCGCCGCACTTTCCGCCGCCGGTTTTGGGACTGCCCAGCCACAAATTAAACGATTGTACACTATCGGGATTTGATGGTACCATAGAAGCACATCCGCCTATTTTCGGCGCTATAGTGCCCAACACCGTTACATTATAGCTGTTGTCTGGGTGTCCAAATGGTGGACAGGTATCCATGTTCGTGCCAGAGAACATTTCTGAGAAAAGATGACAAATACAACATTAAAATTAAATTATGTGTATTATACTGCTTGTATTCAAAATTGTTATTGTACGTAAACGCATATTATAGCCGTATATATGTGAGACGAGTATAGGTTCTGCCTAGGTGTCAATAATGTAGATAACATAGGTATTATGTCAGCGAAGAATCGTCGTCGTGCTGGTCAAATTGCACATGGATATTTTAATCGATACTTCCGATAGGGATAGTGAATACGCTCACAATACTATAGATATGCACATTACTTTTCACCACAGGAACTCGATCAAACCGGCTTTTTTACAAGAACATATCAATATAATTTCTCTATAACAACTATTATATCATAGATTTCGTATTTTTTCCCAGTTTTGACTACCAGAAGTTCCCATTATATACTTCATTCTGCACCGAGGTCATGCAAGTGTTCTTGGCACCGGCTAAGATGCAAAGGTTGCGCGAATGTTTGCAGTAAGTCCCTGACCAGGCCCCAAACCGCCCGCGTGCCCTTCACTTCGCCGGAGGACTCAGTTAACTTTAAAAAAAGAGCGTCCCCGACACTTGTTAAACGCTACGCCCTCACACCCCCTATTACTCTTCTCTAAATCATATAAAAAATAAACTTAAAAAAATTACTGTAAATATTATATTTTATATTTTTGTTATAACTTATAAAACATGATAACAAACTCAAAAGTAACTAAATAAAAAAAACAATTCATTTTAACTACTTATTTATTTAGATAATTCCATAATTTATCATACGTATGTTCTTTCTTATCTTCCAATTTTATCCTTTTTGGACAACAGTTTTCTTCTGCATATCTTTTACCACTTAATATCCAAGATTTTACATAGCTACTTGGTTTAAAACTATTAGTGGGGGGATACACATTGTATTAATAATAATGATGAAATATGGTTAGGCGTTAATGCATTTCTCTTTTTCGGACGAAAATTAACTTAATTTAGATACTTTTCAAATAAAATTAACTCGAAGTTAACACGTTAATCTTGAAAAACAAGCTATAACTTATTATATTAAAAGTTAATTTGAAAAAAAAAATAACGAGTCAATTAACTTAAATTAATTTAATGTTTTAACTTAATTTTAACTTTTAACTCGTAATGTCCAGCCTTGGTACTTTTACTCCCGCAAACATCCCTATAACCACATCATCTGATTCTCCAGCTAAAAACTAAATAGATAAGACAAGTAAAAATTTTGTATAGATGAATGAATTAAGTATACATTTATGGGGCGCAGAACGTTTGGTCACATTGAACCAAAAGCCAACATGTTTGGGTACAAATAGACACAACGTTTGGACACATAAAATAAAAAGTATTTTATAATTTTACCTGGTAAATCAGAGAACGTTTGGGTATACAATACACATATTGTCCAAGACACGTTTGGGTACACTTTTTAAACACGTGATCTACAATATAGGTATGCTAATATACTTTATCTCCAAACCAATTAATATCAATTACTTATATTATTTTGATTATTCTATGATTATTATCGTAGTATACGGGACTACGAATTTAAACGTAATACATGTACTTGTTATCGACTAATAATTCAGATAATGTTGAGTATATTTTAAAAAAGTACCATGAGTTTAAAGTTGACAACGATATAAGGAGTTATTTATATGACATCGGTCCACTTTTTGACAGGAAAAAAAATCTAGATAAGTAAATAAATAAAATAAGATTTTCATAGAATTTTTGTAACGAATGACTAAATTTTTTAATACAATATGACAAAATAAAATAATTAAAATATTATTAATAAGAAATAAAGTAATAAACATTTTTGGGAGACTATTAAGAGCCAACCTCCTCGTTGTGTCTCCTGGGTAACGCTAATAGTTTCTAAAAAATAAAATGTAGAAGAATAAAAGTAAAAAATGTGCACCTAAACGTTGGTACCCAAACGTAGTATTCTTTAAAGAATATTATGTTACCCAAACGTTGTACTGATTTTTGGAAAAAAAGTATACCTAAACGTGTGTTCCCAATCGTTCTCTCGAATCCCAGGTAAAAATATCGTTTTGTGCCCAAACGTGTTACGGCCCATTTATGGTATACTAGATAACGATATTATATAATATATTTACGGGTATTTAAAATCAGGGCCTTGCACCCGAATTAACCAGAACCCGTAACACCCTTAAAAACCCCTTGATCGTTGTACAGTTATATCCGTAGAAACTTAAAATTTTTACCGAGTATTCGGCTTTTTACATGTATATGTCCTTATTAAAATTTTCCGATAGACCAAAAGTGGATCAACCGTCCCTGTATAAAGATAGTGAATACAATATTATGTAAACATGTGACATATGACATTTTTAATTCTATAATTTTAAGGTGTTTATTAAAAAATGGTGTTGTTAACTGCATTTAATCCAAATATTATATACCTACGATAATACGGGACACTAGCATTATTATAGAAACTGGCAAACCACTTCGTAATAAGCTATCATTACATTATCATTGCCCTCCGAGATTGATATAATAGTTGCCTATTTTACTTCTTAATATTAATATGAACAATATAGCAAAATATGGTATACAATATATAGGAGGGCTATGATATCTAACAATGTGTTCGCCACTGTTTTATTAAAGAGTGAAAGGTTTTAATCGTCTGTTTAGTGAAGTTGCTGTGTCATCAACTAATCAGTAAAAATGTATGCCCATTAAATTATTTAATTAATAAATAAATAAAAGTGGTTAATCTAGTGGTATTGGAATATGATATGTAGCTGCTAATTAAAATCAAAATAATCAAAATACCTTCTTTGAATTCGAATCTTTAAAATAGTGTTAATAGACGATCCCTTCTCTCGCCCCACCACGTCCTATACTATAGTTATTTACTATACCATAATGGTATTATACAATAGTTATTTACTATACTATACTATACTGTTGTATAATATACACTTAAATTTATTGTACTCGTCACATTTGCTTATTGTATAAATTATATATTATATAATACCTACATACAGATTGTAAATTGTCAATTTTGATTAAAGAAAAAAAAAAGTTACTCACGGTAGAATTGTTATGAAAACAAATCGACCATCCTTAGACTTTTCCACGAAAATGTGTTTATTTTTTCCCTAACTGTACGATTTCCAGCGCGATTGGCAAATACCAGTAGAGCGCTGAGCCACCCGAGTCCCACCAACCACCACTCCCGCCCAGCGTCTTGAACCCGTATCAACGGCATCCGGGAACTGTGGGTGGTGGGCGCACGATAGGGTTCAAACACGTGCCGAGAATGACGTGTGTAGATCGGCGGCTGCAGATGTATAGGGCCTAGGTGGTCCTGGGCCCAGATACTGAGGTACTTTAAAATAGTATATTGTATTATTATGTAGCACTTTGCCGCCATATCTGCGGTCCAGCCTGCACCATCCACCAGCGTTTGCGTTACCACGGCTACCGTACGGTACCGTTTTCGATTTTATAAGACCATATTATTCACTTAACAAATTACAACACAGTCTTCGCAATAATATTGTTTGTTATTAAATTGTTAAGAGTACGCTACCCATGCATTTGTAGTCTCCGCCTTATACATGTACGATATGGACAATTTTTGTTCACTAGTTTCAATAGTGTGCTGTTAGTTTTTATAATAGAGTGAATTAACCTCTTACAAAATGTTTAGGTAAGAACATTATCTTGCTTAAGCGTTGGTGATTTTTCGATATTTTCATTTTCAAGCAAGATATGGGTATGTGAAATATAAAAAATTAAAAATGGTCATATCTGGCTTGAAAATTCGATTAAAATCGAATAAAAGCCAACGCTTAAGCACGGCTAATGTTCTATCTAAAAATTTGATAATAGTTAAATTCACTGTAATATCAAAACTAACAGCACACTATTGAAACTAGACAGCAAAAATGTGTTGTGCCATACGCGTGTAAGGCAGAGACAACAAGTGAATGGGTAGCATCCTCTTAATCAATTATGATTAGTGCTTTTATTTATTTTTAATTAGTTAAAAATAAAAATATTTTAATCAACTATGAAAAAGTTTAAAGCACAGAAATTACTTAAAGTACTTATATTATTATCATTTTATATGAGGTTATAACAGAGGTCGTAATAACCAATCGATATGAGAGGAATATTGGTTTTTCGTATTAAAAATGAATCAAATACATTTTGGTTGATCACGAGCGTAATCTTAAACCCGCTTGCTAAACCTTCTTCTAATACCATATTCCAAACAGTCTTAGTGTTTCTAGGTACTTTCTAGTCATATTTTTGTTAATTTTTGATTCAATTTATGGTATACATTATTCGATATACTATATACATACCAACATAATGTTTATACTAGCATTTACTATACACGACAACATTTTGAAATAATTTGACTCTTTTTGAGCTGTTTACAGACATTGTCAGTTTTCAAAAAAGCGTGAAAATGTATTGCATAGCTCGTATTGTTGCAAAAGCAATTGAAAAATACTAAAAATAAATAGGCACAATTTTTTTTTATAAGCATTTAAATTTTATAAAAATGTATAAAATGTTCAACTTTTATAGCCAAGGATTGAAAGTTTAAAACAAGGTTCTGCGTAAATAGGTAAATAAATTACTTTATTCACAATAATATCATCAAATATACTGAGTAATATCATACTGCAGTTGAAAAATATTAAAAATACACAGGCACAATTGTTTTTCACGGCAAGTTCATTGCACTAACTCGACTTGTCATCTAAATTATTGTGTTCTTTTGCAAGACACATTTATGAGTATACCTGTGTAGTGTTCGTTTCGTTGGTTTTTACTTTTTAGTAGACTAGAAATTGTTACGCAATTTGATACTGAGCGTAGCGACGTAATAATAATAATATAATATACTTTTATATATTTTATTTTTTTGTGTCTGAATGTCTGAAGACATTTTTTCTAGTAAAAAGATTCGATTTTCAACTCCGAAGATGGTTTCAAAAAACCAATTGCATCCGTTGTTAGTACTTGGTACTTTTAAAAATGTTCCGTACTTATTTTTTTTATAATCAGGACGGAATTCGTAAAAATCGCAAATTATTTTGTCAACATAATTATTGTCTTCACTCTTCGCTCTAAATAGTTTTTTAACGTAATTCGTAAACAGTTTAACAGTTAAATTCCAATTTAAATAAATTACAGCATAATAAAATTGTTTTATAATTAGTATAAATTACTATAACTAGAGATGTTAAGCGAATACGAAACAGTATGCATTTGTTAGCTATCCAAGTTTTTCAATCATCCAGTTGTTCGTCAAATCAAAATTTTACGCACACATTAGTAGTAACTAGTACTTAGTAACATTAATTATATATTTATATACTATAATCATAAATCAATGGTAGTAGTTAATCTATTATAAGTTAATAATAATTCAAATTTAATTATATTTTTTTATTTAATCTTTTATTTTATTAATTTATCTACCTGAATTCTATTTGCTTTTATTTAAAAGGCAAATTTATTACCTCGGTGATTTCCGCGATTTTTAATATTGGTGTATAAATTAAATCATTAATTTTTATCGCACCTAAGTGATCGTAATGACTAATGAACATTATTTGGATGATAAAAGTTGCTAAAAATGACGCGTGACGGTTTGTTTGTCCCTCAGTTGTAACATTTCAGAAACATTGGTCTTCCCATATCTAATGACATATTTTATAACAGAATGTAACAGAAACGTATGTGTTGATTATTCAGCGACCAGCTACAACTGCTGCCGCGTATCGTCGCAATAGCCGCCGAACCGCCGCCGCCGCCGAAACTGAAGAAAAGTATCGATTAGACCATGAGTCCCTGGTTACTTCAGTACTACATTTTTCGTTTTAGTTCGTATGTTTTGTGATCAACCCCACAATCAACCTCAAAGTAAAATAATATTGTTGGTCTGTGAGGGTTGACCAGGTTGATCACAAAACATACGAACTAAAACGAAAAATAGAGTACTGGTGTAACCAGGGACTCATGTTCCAAACGCTACTTTTCTTCAGTTTCAGCGGCGGCTAGGCGGCTGTTGCAACAACTTCACGGACGTGTCACCGACCTATAGAAATAAACTATGTTGACGCGTATACGCGTCAACGGCGTTGAAAGTGATAATAC
Organism: Sitobion miscanthi; assembly: GCA_008086715.1. Classification (NCBI taxonomy): domain Eukaryota; kingdom Metazoa; phylum Arthropoda; class Insecta; order Hemiptera; family Aphididae; genus Sitobion; species Sitobion miscanthi. The sequence goes on from CM017804.1 coordinate 15,571,709, forward strand.
GCCACGCCGAACCGCTGCTGAAACTGAAGAAAAGTATCGATTAGACCATGAGTCCCTGGTTACTTTAGTACTACATTTTTCGTTTTAGTTCGTATGTTTTGTGATCAACCCCACAATCAACCTCAAAGTAAAATAATATTGTTGGTCCGTGAGGGTTGATCACTGGGGTCGACCAAGTTGATCACAAAACATACGAACTAAAACGAAAAATAGAGTCGTAAAGTAACCAGGGACTCATGTTCCAAATGCTATTTTTCTTCAGTTTCAGCAGCGGCGGCGGTTCGGCGGCTATTGCGACGATACGCGGCAGCAGTTGTAGCTACTCGCTGAACGGCCACCACGATCAACACATACGTCCCTGGTTACTTCAGTACTATATTTTTCGTTTTAGTTCGTATGTTTTGTGATCAACCCCACAATCAACCCCAAAGTAAAATAATATTGTTGGTCTGTGAGGGTTAATCATTGGGGTTGACCAAGTTGATCACAAAACATACGAACTAAAATGAAAAATAGAGTCGTAAAGTAACCAGGGACTCATGTTCCAAATGCTACTTTTCTACAGTTTCAGTGGCGGCGGCGGCTCGGCGGCTATTGCGACGATACGCGGCAGCAGTTGTAGCTACTCGCTGAACTGCCACCGCGATCAACACATACGTTCCTGTTACATTTTGTTAGAAAATTTGTCATTAGATATGGCAAGACCAACGTTTCTGTAATGTTACCGTACCTGAAAGACAAACAAACCGTTACATGTTGTTTTTAGCAACTTTTATCATCCAAATAATGTTCATTACGATCACTTTAGGGGCGATAAAAATGAATAATTTAATTTGTACACCAATATTAAAAAGGTGGGTAAGTGGATGTGGCTCTGCCGTACAGTAGGTCACAAGTGGGTAACTGTAATGGATGGTGTTACATTGGAATTCAATGAAATAATATCATTGTATAAGAAAAACGATTCTGAGCGAAAACGGTCAGTCAGCCTATTATATTACCAAGTATATTTGATGACATTATTGTGAATAAAGTAATTTATATATAACCTATTTACGTGGAGCCTAGTTTTAAATTTTCTATCCTTAGATATAAAAGTTGAACATTTTATAAATTTTTAACTACAAAATAATTATAAAATTTTAAACTTGATAAAATTTGTCAAAATTTGAATTTTAAATGCTTATAAAAAAAAATTGTGACTATGTATTTTTAATATTTTTCAAATGCTATTGTAAAAATAGATCAGGAGCTTTTTATTAAATTTGTACACTTTTTGGCCCAACAGAAAAAGCTTTATTGATATTTATAGGAAAAAAACTAAAAAAAAATTGAAAACTGAAAAAGCCCGTAAACAGCTCAAAAAGAGTCAAAATATTTTCAAAATTGTATGGTGTTCAGAAAATGCTAATATAAACATTCAGTGAAATTTTCAAGTATCTACAGTCATTCGTTTTTTAATTACAATAAAATAAGAAAATCGTTACATGAAAAATCGAGTGAATATCAAATGTTGTAAAAATATGAATTTCAAACGCTCATAAAAATTTAATTTGATTTGCTTATAGACATTTTTTTTTTTTGATAAAGGTAGAAAAACTTATGGGTAATCGTGTATTACATTTTAAAAACTTAGATTTAAAAACAAAAATGTTTACGAATTCTTAACTCAAAATAATTTGCTAATTTTCATGATTTTTCCATATTTTGTCAATTTTTGAACTTTAAATGCTGATAAAAAAAAACTGTGACAAAGGATTTTTAATATTTTTCATCTCCTTTTGAAACAATATACTAAGAGCCTTCTATTAAATTTTCAAGCTTTTTTAACCAACAAATAAAATTGTTTTGATATTTTTAGAAAAAAAACTAAAAAAAAATGGAAAATAAAAATGTCCCTAAACAGTTCAAAATAAATCAAAATATTTTGAAAATTTTAACGTGTATAGAAAATGAAAATATAAACAATCAGTGAAAATTTTATGTATCTACGGTCATTTTTTTAAAGTTACAACAAAAACCAAATTCAATTTTGTGAAAAATCGATTTTGCGTAAAAAGTCCCGTTTTTCCTTAATTTTTCTTTTATTTTTATTGTCGCTTTTGAAAATAACTGGGAATTTTAAATTTTGACCTTCTCAATGCACCAACGATATTCATTTTCCAATCGAAAAAGATACTGAAATTGAAAATTGAAGCATTATTTCGACTGCTTATCGTGTACACAGACACAAAAATAAATTTGAAACAAAAAAATAAATAAAAAAAAATATAAAAACACACATCATTGTAAAATCAATACATTCATCGTTCCACTCAGAATCTAAAATCACGGAGGGAATAAATTTGCCATATAAATAAATGCAAATAGAATTCAATAGGTACATTAAGTAATAAAATAAAAGATTAACTAAAAAAGGTGGGTAAGTGGATGTCGCTCTGCTGTACAGTTGGTTATAAGTGAGATACAGTAATGGATGGTGTTAAATTTGAATTCAATGATTTAATATCATTGTATAAGAAATATAATTTTGAGCGAAAATGGTCATTCAGCCTATGATATTACTATTTCTAAGTATATTTGAGGATATTATTGCAAATAAAGTAATTTATATATTTACCTATTTACGTGGACCCTTGTTTTAAATTTTCAATCCTTAGCTATGAAAGTTGAACATTTTATAATTTTTTAACAACAAAATAGTTATTTAATATTAATCAAAACTCGTACTTTGAATGCTTATAAAAAAAATTGTGCTTATATATTTTTAATATTTTTCAACTGCTATTGTAACAATAAAATGTTATATCCACCCATTATTTTTAAAAAAAACTCTTTGTTACACCTACAGCTTTATATTCTAAACACACACAAATACCGCCGAGAGCAAAAGCAACGTTTGGGGGTAGCGAATACGTGGAACGATGAGCCATTATATGTTTGGCGACGGGAAACCTTTCACACGACCTTTGACGACCGCGGGCACACTGTCGACGAAGGTTATGGTTATTATTTATTGTCTTATTTACCTACTATATTATTATATTATGTATACGAACAAATGGTACAAATCCTCCGCCTTTCGTATGTCAAGTCAGAATATAGAGTTTGAACTGTGTGTGTATTAAATATTGGATGGGTGTTTCCCAAAGGGATCTGTTTAAGGGGGACGCTAACTATACGGAGGTCGGTGCAAGAGCAGAATAGGAGTGAATGGGGCAGACACATTGGCAAATTGAATATTAGGTATGTATTGTTGTTTGTAGACCTATACTACGTGTGTCCGAATAAAAAAAGGTTTAGATTAGGTCATATGTGAAATTTGCGTCCCATCGTGACTTTTTTTCCAAGCTGCGCACTTTTTTTAATGTTTAAGTATATAAAAAAAATGTTGAAGAATTATAATATGCTGCTTAAATATAATAAATATAATAATATTATTAATCTTTTTTATTTCTAATAACTATAATATGTATAGTTTTACAAAAAGTACCAGAAAAATAATCATAATAACTAAAGTATACAATTATGATAAAAAATATACTTGTAAAATTTGATGTCAATTCATAATAGTATACACACATAATTAGTTATCAAAACAAGTTATAGATAACAATAACATACCTACCATTTCTATTTAGTAATCATTTTTAATACCTATTTATAATAACTAAAATAACTATTATGTATGCATAAACAATAACTAAAACCACTCATACATTTAAATTTATTGTTCATTGTCAATTAGTTTCAGAGTTTATTAAAAAAAGTCCAATTTAAAGATTTAAATATAGCGTAGATAAACGTAGGCTTATTGGAATAAACTCTGTTGACGCGTATACGCGTCAGCGGCGTTGAAAGTGTTAGAGACGCCACGGCGACAGCAGGCTCATATCAAACTGAACAATAATAATAATAATATAGTTGGTCTGGGTGGTTGATCATTGGGGTTGACCAAGTTGATCAGTTGATCGCAAAACATACGAACTAAAACGAAAAATAGAGTACTGAAGTAACCAGGGACTCATGGTCTAATCGATACTTTTCTTCAGTTTCAGCGGTGGCTCGGCGGCTGTTGCGACAACGCGCAGCAGTAGTAACTACTCGCTCGGCCATCACAATCATAGCATACGTTCCTGTTCCATTCTGTTAGAAAATACATCATTAGATGTGGCAAGACCAATACGTTTCTGTAATATTACAACGTAACTATAGCCGTAACTGAGGGACAAACAAACCATCGCGCGTCGTTTTTAGCAACTTTTATTATCCAAATAACGTACATTACGATCACCTTAGGTGCGATAAAAATCAATAATTTAATTTGTACACCAATATTAAAAATTACGGAAATCACGGAGGGAATAAATTTGCCATATAAATAAATGCAAATAGAATTCAATTTAATAATAAAATAAAAGATTAACTAAAAAAAGGTGGGTAAGTGGATGTCACTCTGCTGTACAGTAGGTTACAAGTGGGTCACTGTAATGAATGGTGTTAAATTTGAATTCAATGAGTAGCGAGTAGCTACAACTGCTACCGCGTATCGTCGCAACAGCCGCCGAAATTGAAGAAAAGTAACGATTAGATCATGAGTCCATTACACCAGTACTCTATTTTTCGATTTAGTTCGTATGTTTTGCGATCAACCCGATCAACCCCAATGATCAACCACACAGACAAACAATATTATTATTATTATTGTTCAGTTTGATATGAGCCTGCTGCCGTACGTCGCCGTCGCGTCTCTTTCAACGCCGCTGACGCGTATACGCGTCAACAGAGCTTATTCCAATAGGCCTACGTTTAAACGTTTTTTCACTCTATAATTAAATCGGATTTTTTTTAATAAACTCTGAAACTAAAATAGGCCATTGACAATGAACTATAAATTTAAAGGTATGGGTGGTTTTAGTTTTTGTTTTTTCCGTTGTTTCTGAAATCAGGGGCGGCGTTGAACGTGCCAATATAATTTAGACGTATTCGTATTTTTAATTTTAACGGACGTGGCCCAAATATTAAGATTAGTATTAACAATCGATCGATTAATAAGAATAGAAAAATAATAAATGTGTGATAATTGATAACAGTAGTTGGACAAAATCAACAGTTGATAGTTCTCAGTACTATAGAAATTATAATATTATTTTTGGGAGCAATAGTAATAACCGTTGATGAATTAACTTATTTTGTCAAACAATATAAAATTATACATTTAAAAAAAAAAAATTGTTTACGTTAAATCTATGATATTATATATGCATAAAATTAATGTTCTTACACTTAATATATGCGAATTTGTACAAAAAATCATGCAACAAACATTTTTGTATTTGTAATATACTTTGAATCAAATTTGTATCAAATCAGATTTTCAATATGCACTTTCTAAACAAATATGCAAATTCTTAAAGTTCCGAGCCTTGGTAATAACTATTAACTAATAACATACTTACATACCTATACTTTCATTTTTTGTTTGAATCATCTTAATATTTAATATAACATTTCTAAACACTGCAAAATGACAACATTGATTTAATGATTTCAAAAACTTGTATGATTAAAACTCGCGATCAACATAATGTTGAATGATGCATATAAAATCAAACTGATTTTGAAAGAACATCACCTTTCCACAACATAAAGATATGATCAATCTAATATTAAATTATAATAACTAGGACTTGGGTGATGTTAAATTAATTAAAAGTTATTAAAGACTAAAGGTTATGGCTAGACTTAGAGACTTATAAGCTTTAAACACAAACATATACGCATAAAAATATGAGCAAATATGTATACACTAGAACAAGACGATTTTGACTGAATTTATTAAAAATGTATTTAATTTTTACTAATGTATTATACATTTTTCCTTTTTTAAATAATTTTGTATTATTTTACTGTTTGTATTATCGAATAAAACGCGTTATATTATTTGCGGTATGTGGTTTTCCAGTATTTAGTATAATACATATTCTTGTTCGACAAATTAACAGCAGACTTCAACGGTAAGTATAGGCTTTATAATTTATATAGTATAAGATGTGGGAGGATGCCTATACCTAAGTAATGCTATTAATTTACCACATACAAACGATTGTATTTAAAGTCTGTATATTTTTAGTGTACTTAGTTATATATAATAACTAATTAATAATTAGGTTATATAATTTTTTACCAAGGATATGAGGGTCTTCTTCATGTTCTGCTGGATATTCGTTAGGGAGGTCTTTGGTTGTTACCAATTTGGGGAGTTTAACGGTTCCAAATACAGAGAGTTGATAGGTTTGTGCCAATATGGGGACTGCGATGGCAAGTAACATGAATAATCTTGCCGTGAACGCCATCGTGTTACGGTTCCGCCGAGAAAATAAAGTAATGTGAACTATATTTTATTAGTAAAAACAGAATGCACAAAATTAAATCGAACGCTACGAGCACGGAAGAATAGTTTCACGGAGGGGAAAATGTCCACTACAGCGGTGAGCACGCAATGAATCGTGTTGAGCTGTGTGCGTGCCTTTTTAAAAGCAGCAGCGACGGCGGTGTTCATGGAGATGGTTCCCACAACCGGTTGCTGGACAAAGAAGCAACAGGTGGGCAACTATCGGAGCATAGGAGGAACTGCAATTCTTTTGGACGGACATTGTCTTCCGACACGCAGTCACTTAAATATTCTAAATCTATAACATTATTTTATATCAATATGGGTTGAAAAACATTCAGTGAAATTTTCAAGTATCTACAGTCATTCGTTTTTTAATTACAACAAAATAAGAAAATCGTTACATGAGAAATCGAGTGAATATCAAATTTTGTAAAAAAATAATTTTCAAACGCTCATAAAAATTTTATTTGAGTATTTTGTAGACATTTTTTTTTTTTGATGAAGATAGTCAAACTTATGAGAAATCATGTATTACATTTTCAAATCTAAGATATAAAAAGAAAATTTTTTATGAATTTCTAACTCAAAATAATTTGCAAGTCTTCGTCATTTTTACGTATTTTGTCAATATTTGAACTTTAAATGCTTATAAAAAAAATTGTGACTATGGATTTTAATTTTTTTTATCTGCCTTTGAAACAATATACAAGGAACCTTCTATTAATTTTTCAATCTTTATTAACCAACAATTAAAATTTTATTGATATTTATAGAAAAAAAAACTAAATAAATGTAAACTGAAAATGTCCGTAAACAGGTCAAAGTAAGTCAAAATATTTGGAAAATGTTATGTGTATAGAAAATGCTAATATAAACGTTGAGTCAAAATGTCATGTACTTACGGTCATTTGTTCAAGAGTTTCACCAAAAACCAAAATCGATTTTTTCAAAACCGATTTTGCGTACAAATTCCCGTTTTTCCTTAATTTTTCTTTTGTTTTTCTCGGCGTTTTTGAAAACTACTGAGAAATATTTACTTCAGATACGTTTATTGTTGCTGCGATGTTATATTATACATGTTTGGACGACCGGCAGCGTCGTCCATACAGTAAAATATTTATATATTAGTATATTGGGTAATTTATTTTTAAATTAACAGCGTTTTCGGTTGCTAATCGCTATTATTATTATTATTTATAATATTTAATTTCCATTTTCTACTGTGACCTGCGACTATATAAAAGTAAGATGCATGACAAAATAGATCTATTTTATTATGGTAAGATGTATATTTAAATAATTTGTTATACCCATAGCAACCGCTATTATTAAAGTCGCACCCCAACCACCAACACCCACTAGCCGCCACTGGTATATATATACAATGGAACCTCGAATATCCGGGGCAATGATGGGGAGGGAATCACACGGATACATGAAAATCATGGTTAATCGAGACTTTTTATAATAATAACATTTTTTATTTAATTATAATCAGAAATATACATACGTAATATACATACATACAATAATGTTATACATACATCCATAATATTGTATACAATAGCAAACACGGATAATCGAGGTTATAGGGTAAGACTGATGTTTTTTGACTTATAACTTATAACACAGTATACCATGACGTATACATAATAATGTGTTCATATTTATATTTCTGGGGTTTTTTTTCTGGGATTGTTTTCCGCGATTCGTTTGAACCACATCACAACAATAAATCTTCGCACGGTTTAATAACTTGCCGATTCATATGACTTTTTTTGTTTTTTGATTTGTGAAATTATTCCAAAAATGTAAATCATTTACTTCGAGATCAGACTTGTAAGTAGCTGCAGGTGTATAATAAATTTGAATCCGGAATTCCAACGAAAACTGCATCTATTATAAGTGTTTTCTTTTTCTGAACAAACACATACTATGAAAGGGCAAACCGGTCCATCGACAAATAACGACGCCACCTAACTAATCATTGTGTATGTAATAAATGAAACCGATTTCAAGGCCGCTGAATAAGTTGAACACCAGGTATATACCCATGTAGGTATATAGGTAGGTACCTGCATTCTATATATCTTAATACACAGCATATACATAGGTAGTTGTAATGCGGTATAAATGTCGGCCGTATCTTTTGGTGAGAAAATAATATTTTAGATCCCTATACTATCCTCAAGTATAATGCTATATATCCATCCGACCGAACGGTGCATCGATTAAAATACCGAAATAATGCCATGCAGTAAATTTCATGTTTTATAAAATATAATATTTAATAGCCTGTAGGGCTGTAGGTAGGTACATATTATTTTTGAAGATGTTTTAGGTATGTGTATCCGGGACACACCTTTATGACCCCCCCCCCCCCCCCCCGTCGACTTGAGATGTATATCTATAGATCTATAAACTACCTATATAGGGTAAGGACATGATCGTCGTTAATATAACCTAAGAAAAAACTATAAGAAAAAAAAACATTTGACCGTCTCGTTAAAGCCGGAGGATTTTAAAAACGCTGTAAATTATACTAACAGCCAACGATAACTGCGTAATAGTTTCGGTTTTTGAAGAAAAAATTAACACGTTCAATGCCGCGGTCGACACATAGTCGACAAAAACTGAATTGCCCCGGACGCCGATGTCGACAAGTAGTCGACAAATTAGTTATTAACTTTAATGTCTCGTAATTTTTGCTGGAGTAGTTTGATTATATTGGATTTTTCTTCTGGCCATTTGTGATTGTATTACTAATTGAATGGTGTATATGGTTTTATGTTTGATCTAAAAATACATCTGTTATTTCAACTTTTCCCGGAATGTAGATACAGAGCTCCTTTTATTACTATTAGTTTAATACTGACATATATATATATATATTGCCCATTGTCGTATAATAAAGTAATAAATAATAGGTATTTGACGTCCTTAATTTATGGCATTATAAATCAACTAGCTCTAAGTGAAACTCGGGGTCCGTGGAACTCGCTGAGAGTGGGTACCGATTTTGGAGCGAATTATAAAATTCGCACTTATAATGAAGGTGATAGGTTGGCAGTCGGAGGTGATTTGGTCATAAGAATTTGTGATAATACCTGGCTCTTTAACGGTCTCGTTTCGAAGGGGGTAAAGTTTAAAAGTTGAGTTTTAATGTCTAGAAATCGTCCATGGTCCATGGAAGTCAGCAATACAATGATAGTATTTCGTAGGTTAGGTTAGGTTTCGTATGTGTAAATGTAAAAAAATGTAAAGCCAAAAATCGTGTTGGAGTGTCTATCAAGTCAGTCACCTGAATTCTGAAGTGAAAATCGATTAACTTTGAAGTTGGCCACCTATGTGTGGTACAGAAAGTCAGGTGTGCAGGTATTACAGACAATAAGCGGCTATAGCCTAAAAGTGAAACTCGACTACCTTCTACCTTTATGAATGTTGAATAATCCGACTTCGTCGTAGTTCTACAACTGTGATCGTAGTAGAATGATAATGTTGTAGTCGAGTATGTGATAACGATTTGTGTTATGGCCATGTCAACATCAATAAAATAGTGGGAAGTTTGCCGGAATGGGGAAGAGAGAAATACTGTTTTTTATCATTGCCTCTCATTTTCGCAGAGGTCTTATCATGAATTATATATATTTCTACTTGTTTTAAGACCTCTATAACCTCATAATATTTTCATGATAAGCAGAAATTGCCATTTTTAATATCTATAATTATGGATGGCTTGGTGGTTTGGCAGGAATGTTTAAATTTTTGAACAGTGCTGTTTCCCGTCGTATATCCGGTGCCTATTCGTTTGTGGAACAATGTTAAGTTTAAAACCGTGTTGGATTGTCTAGCAAGTAGATGCCTCATGTGATATTCGATGTATACGTTCTTCGAAGTCGTCACTCCGAGTGCGTCGATCGCGTACAATATTCAACTGTATATCAGGTATGTATTGCAGAAAGGTACTTTAGTTTAAATGTTACATTAATAGTTTAAATGTACTGCCATCATCAACAAATATAATATGGATCGTGCGCGGTCATACCTATTACCTTGTGTTTACGTTAAAAAATTAGTGTGTCGAATCGTGCATTCATAAGTATGATATTGTTCACATAATATCTGAAGAAAAAAATTATGTCAGCCTAACAACGCATAATTCGGTTTAACAGTGTGTTATGATATCAAAGGCACGTTTATCGTGACGGTCTTTGTCTGTCTACTTGTATTCACTATCGATTTCTCTCACACGAAGCTTTCACGTTATCTCGCAATTTTCGATACTACCGGTATCGTACCTAATTTAATGGAGTGATGGAAAATCCATTTTTTTGCAGACAGGCTTTATGATCGTTGACGGACGTCAGACATATTTCATTTAACATTTGGACACCGATCAAGTAAGTAAACGTATTTAATTGCTTTTTGCCAACCTTTATATACTGGCCTTGTGTCCCGTTATGTTAAACTTGCTTGAGTAAAATGATTTATGCTCAAACACTTTTTAATACTTATATAATATATATATTTAATTCTATTTCGATCAATATTTAAACACCTCTTCGTGCAATGTCGTTTAATTGTTTATGATGCCGGAATGTATAACTATTGGCACGTGTGCATTTGAATGAATTGAAAACGTATTCCGTAGTAAATTTTAGTTGACTAGATTAAATAGTGCGCTGTTCGTTATTGGTTTTTATAAATATTTTAGAAAATTATCTGTGCATTATTATTTTATATTTTACATACACATAGTTCGTTTAAAAATTAAAATGTCGTAAAAAGTCGATCGAGAAGACACAGATAATCTTCTTATAAGTTTAATTAATAATTAATAATAGTTGAGTTCACCGTAAAACTAATATTACACACTATTGAAAGTGTCGAACGAAAATTAACTATGTCACACATGTGTTAGACGGAGACAACGTAATATTATGCGGGTATCCACTTAACTTGACCCCGCAGCATGTCTGTAGAATATAATGTGTTTGAAAACTCAAGTTTTTGTTGAATTAACTTTACCTAATATTCTATGATTATTGTACGATGTATTATTATTACTGTATTATGTATTGCTGCGTATCAGAATTTGTATTCCGAGAAACGGAAAAGTTAAGATAAATTTTGAATACTATACACCGAATATTAAATAACAAATTGAACAAAGTTTGAGTCATATAGAGTTGACACATATAACGGGCAACAAAGTGCACGGGATCAGCTAGTCTATACTATTATATAAAGAGGAGTTGTTAGTTACCATTGTTGAGAGTAATCCAGAGACTACTGATTATTTATAATAATTGATAACTCCTTTGTTTATTAAGTTAGAGAATCGATCAAATGCCATAAACCTTCTACGCAATGAGCTCTTCAATTTAAAAAAAAAATCATAACGATAGGTTCAGTAGTTTCCGAGAACATAGGCCTCAAAGGTATTCATTTTTACATTTATATATAAGATATTGTTATTTTTACTTAATCTGAGTAAACGTTGACGTTTTATTCTATTCGATGAACAACCAAAATTAATTTCCTTTTTCATTGTAATAAATGGCTCCGCATGTCAAAATATATCAATTGAATAAAAAATTTAACAACAAAATCAGCAAATTGAATCAAAATGAGTAATAAATTAATAAATGCCCGTTGTCGGCGGCGTCGTTGTTTTAGTTGTTTTTGTTGCTTGGTGATTGTTGAAACCCAGAATGCTTGCCATGTTGCCAAGTCTACGTAACAGGCTATTATTTATAATAATTGATAACTCTTTTGTTTATTAATTTAGAGAATCGATGAAATGCAATAAGCTCTTTAATTAAAAAAAAAATCATAACGATCAATTCAGTAGTTTTCGAGAACATAGGCCTCAAAGGTTTTCATTTCACATTTATATATAAGATATAAATTTAATTCAATCTTAATCAATATTTAAATACCACTTGGTTTAATGCCGTATAAGTGTTTATGATGCCGAAATGTCTTACTAGGCACGTGTGCATTTGAATGAGAGTAAATTGTATTCTGTCACGTGTGTTGTCTCAGTCTTACACACTTACGACGTAGACATTTTTATTTTACCAGTTTAAGCTTTCAAAAGTCTTACGAAAATAGCACCAAAAAGCTTTAAGTGAGCCTTTACTTTAATTAATTTCAATAAGAACAACTTATGAAGAACTTTGTGTTAAATACTGTCAAGCCTTGTCAGGTTTGTAGGTAGGTACTTATTTGAATTTTAAACTGTATTTGTTTATTTTACAACAAAATAATTTTAAATGTATTATCATAATATCATACAATCAATGAATTTAAATAATTATGTAATGGACAAATAAAATAACAACTTTAGTATAATATTATAATAATTGAATACGAACCCGGCATTAGGAGACACGATCTAAAATAATAACTTCTCCAGGGATAGCACTAAAAAAATAAATACTTTAATATAAAATATATATTTATATATTATATAATATTCATGGTTTACTTACCGTTACGGCGTTACTGAATTTCTTTTATGCTTCAGTATTCGACATTGATATTCAGTATAATTAATAATAATACAATTTTTATTGCATAATTAATAATATTTTAAATAATATGTTCTAATGTGGCTACAGCTGTAAATGTATTTTGTTCAATAATAATTAATAACAAAAAAAAAAAATTATGAAAGGAAAACTATACATTTTATAGTTTTCCTTGCATAATGTAATCATGTGGATTTATAATGCCCTAGCTGTAAACAGTGGCGAGATTTCAATTTTTATTAGGGAAGGGCAATTTTTCACTGCTTTTCCGACATTTTTTTCACTCAGATTCTCATAGCCTAGTGCCATAAAGATTAACAGGGGTAGGGAGGGGGGGCGTGATGTAAATGTTCCGAGTTAAGGTTGATGTAAATACTAGACTGGGGCGAATACTCCAATTACCCTCCCCCCCTCCTCCCAAATAATGCCGCTGCCTATAAAGTGTAATATAGTCTATAATATAATATACTTATATGGTTATAAATAACTATGAGTATATTATGTATATTGTTAAATTTATTAAAACTTGCTCTACTTTTTTTTTTTTAAAACATAATGATCAACTATAGTATTTCCACAGAGTACCTATGTCTATATCTTTTTTTAAGATTCTGAACGGATTGATGAATGTATTGATTTTACATTGATGCGTGTTTTTTTTTGTGTGTCTATTTTCACGTTTTGGGGGCTTGGGGCAGTATAAAAGTGTTTCAATTTTCAACTTCAGGGGTGGTTTCCGGCAACAACGTGAATATAGTTGGTACTTTGGTGGGTCAACAGTAAAAATTTCAGTAGTTTTCAAATGCACCAGGAAAAATAAAAATAAAAATTAGGGAAAAACGTAAATTTTCACGCATAACCAGTTTTTGACAAAATTGATTTTTTTATTTTGCTGTTTCTCAAAAACCAAAAAATTCAGATACTTGAAATTTTCTCAAAATGTTTGTATTGGCGTCACTTATACATGATATAACTTTTGAAAGATTTTGAGGTTTTTTGAGCTATTGATAGTTGAAATTTTAGTTTTTTCTTAGTTTTTTTTTTGGAAATTACGATAAAATAAATGGCTGGCCAAACAATTTTGAAAATTGAATACAAGGTTTTTCATAATTTGTACATATTTCCATTACAAAAAAAGTCACAAATTTTTTTATAAGCATAGAAAGTAATACTGAACAAACTAGTTGAATGAAAATAAAAAATAGATTTAATTATTTCATAAAAATATTGTAATTAATTCTTTATAAATAAAGTTTGTATTTATCATAATATTGATAAAATTGATATTTGGCATTACCATAAATATATATATATATAAGTATCATAAATTTACATTTTATTTAAATGGTAAAATGTCAACTACATCCCTCTCCATGACAAAATCAATTGACCGCCACTGTAAACAGTACAGTTATTTATTATATTATACATGATACTGATGTACGTCATTATCCCCAATTTTCAGACAAATAATTTCTAGAAACAGATACTTATTATAACTTAAAATGCTTCATTTCTGCAACAATGAGAATCATGTAAAAGGAAACCGTCTATTCAAATTAGATGTTGTATTAGATGAAATTCGCACAAATTTTAAGGCTGGAATGGCGCCTTTTCAAAATATAGTGAGTGATGAAAGCTAAGTCCTCTTGAAAGGTCTAAGCTCTAAGCTTTAAGCAATTTATAAAAACAAAGAGGCATCGTTTCGGAATAAAATTATTTGTCCTCTGTTATGTTAAAACTGACTTCATCCTTGATTTAATTATATATACTGGAGCTGAAACAAGATTACTTCCATATGATGCAAATATTGGCATATCAAGAAAAAAATATCTGAAAAAACAAAAATTAATTAGCTGTTAGAGATGTACAAAGTGCTCATACAAAAAATATTATAGTTTTGAAATGGGTTGACAGAAGAGAGGTATTCAGGTTATCTACCAAGCTTGATAGTAATCTAGATGACTGGCATGTTTGACCATAAAGGAAATCTTGTAAAAAAACAATTTGTGTAATTATTTATAATCAATGTATGGGTAGCATTGATGAGACGGATATGCTACTAAGTTTAGTAGAATGCGTTAGGAAAACTAGCAAATGGTACAAAAAAATATTTTTTTATCTCATTGATTTAAGCATTTTGAATGCATTCTCTGCTTTCAAAACAGTCACTGGACAGAAAATGCCACTTGCAAATTTCCAACTTGAAGTAATTTCACAACTATTAAAAAAATATGGTGGAAATGCAGTAAGCCCCAGAGGAAGACCATGTACAAAAGATCAACCATTTGGACAATCAGCTCGGCATTTTCCATCAGATGTGAAAAAAATAGTCAAGAAAAGTACAAAAGAGAAAATGTATAGTTTGTACCAGAACAACAAAAGAAAGGATAAAATGTATGTGTCAAGAATATGATGTCGGTCTGTGTGTTACACCGTGTTTCGCCATTTACCACACAAAAAAAAATTATTTTGCCGTACAATTATTTTAAAAATGTATAATTATAAAAGTTTTGTATATTAAATTGTATATTATACAAAAAATGTAACGTTGTATAATTATTTTTATAATACTTTAAAATTATATTAATAATTTTTTGCAACAAAATTTTTAAAATAATTCGTATTTTTGTATATTATAAAAATAATTTATTTACTTTACTTTTATTATTATAATATTACTATTATTATTATATTTATTATTTCTCATATAGCAAATGCTCAATCGTTAACACCGCTAATTTTCGCATTCATTAACATTTTAGAAACCACTGTACGCTTAATTCTATAGTACAATAACTCTGGAAACTTAAGTCCAAAATTTTTTTTTTTAATTATTATATTATTCAATGAAAAAAAAAATAAAATATAAAAAAATAAAAATAAAAATGCAAAAATAACTTGGTCTGGCAGGTGCTACAGGTCAAAATTAATTTGGCACTCAAAGGGTACTTTTAATACTTTTAGTACTTTTAATACTTTTAATACTTTTAATACTTTTAGTACTTTTCAAATTAATATAATTAACAACATAGACTATTATAGGTAATTTAAACAATAAACCGTTTTTTTTTCAATAACAAAAACATAACATGGACGGTTATAAAGTTTTTATTTATCATTTTTATGAACTTCGTTTAAATTAGAATTTATATGAATTATTAAAATTTGCTTACAATTATATATCATGGTAGGGCATGGCAGATACTTACGGGTGTCCACTAAAATATCTGTGTCATGACCAAAACCACACGTGTTTAATAACCTACAATTCCTCCCCTGCAAACAAAAGCAAACATCTAATGGCCAAATTTGCCGGGCTTCATGATCAAAAAAAAAAAAAATACTATTATTTTACAATATTTTCCTATATAAGGAATTAATATTTTAACAGAGTTATCAGTCATAAATTCCTATCAGACTTTTCTTACAATAGCATTAATTTGGATTCATTATGAGGCGGCTAAGGACTAAGTAATAGGTACCTAATGGTATTTGATTCTTGTTAAATTAATAGTAAAAATCTGTAATTAACTTAGATTAAAAGTATGCCTAAGTTAGGTTACAAACCTTTATTGAGATTGACTATTTATCTAAATATCTTACAAATAGTTTATTTTAAATCACGATTATTAAATAATTCTTAAAGAATTTCAACTGCTAAATTCATACTTTGCGTGCGATACCTAACAATATAGGGAACTTATGGTTCAAATTTCAAGTTATAAAAGTTAGGTATAAGAAAAATGTATTTACCTCTTGTAAATTAAACCTATACCAATTATTTCAATTAAAAGCAGAGCTTAAAACCGGTAAAAAACCGTAAATTTGAGAACCGAAAATCGTAACCGATTTTAGTTTTGGAATGCTGGAAGCGGTTATCGGTAATCAAGGAAAATATCTAAATATTAACATCAAAGCGATTACCTCGTATTTTCAATCCCGGTTTTATAACTTAAACCTATTCCCGACTAAAAAAATTAACGGTTTTTTCGTGGAATTTAATACTTGAATTATGTCATGAATCATAATTATATTATAGTTAAATTTAATTTTCCAGCTATTTTTAAATCTTTTTCCCCAATTAATTGCCGTCGAGTATTGCTTATCTGTTGTGAATATCAAATATATATATATAGGTACATATATCACACACACACACACACACATATATATATATATAGGTATAAGTGTTTAACAATATATTATAAATACCGTCATAAACGTCGTCGTTCATGATTATTTTTTTATTGATCTTTGTTTCTTAGAAATATACACATTTACATACAGTGCCACAACTTACTATAGATAGGGGACCTTCCAAGTTTAATTTTAAGCAATTTGTTTCAAAATGTTTAGGTTTTTATCACATTATATTTTGTTTTGCATATATTTATAAATAGTTTAGTATTAAATTATGACTTCCAAAGCCCAAACCCTCCTGGTTCTGCATTTGTTATTTGTAGCGTTTGCTCCAAGGGTCGGTCCGAAGGCTAGCGTAGAATGCTCGATCTGCAGACCTAGGTTTTGGGGTTCTGTATAATACATACAATACAACCAAAAAGTTCCGTGTCAATGTACCACTCTTAGTGTGTCATCTTGGAAAGTTATTATATTTAATTTTGGTTTTTTACAGTTATAAATAAGAAAATTATAACAATAACATTTTTTTATGCAATTTATTATTTTTTTGATTTATGAAGATCGCCATTATCTTAATCATTGTTTTAAATTTTAAAACAGTTTGAAAAAATAAATAATAATTATTTAAATTAAGGGAAATCGACCAAATTAAACCATATTAAGTTTTTGATTTTGTAATAATAATAGTTATGTTATCAACCTTCGAATGACCTGAATAAACTGTTTTAAAAATATGATTAAAAAATATAAAAAAATTATTTTTAAAACCGGTTTTAACCGGTAATTGACTACCAAAAAACCTTATTAACGGTTTATAAACGATTTACGGTTATCATAGTGTTTGAAATATCTTTAAAGAAATTGTTACCGGTTACCAAAATATCAAAATTAAACGAAAACCGGTTACCGATTTTCAAATTTTTTTAGTAATAACTTCAACATTGAATTAGTTCCTTATAAGCAGGATAGTACATTTAACCGTGGTATGTATATAGTATTTAAAATATATAATAATAACAAATTATATTGTTATTCAGTAATTCCGTAAACTGTATAAGTACAAAAATATTATGCATGTATCAAGTATAAAAAACGTCCATAATGCTCACCAGAAAATAATATTTCAATATTAGGTATACAATATACATACATATTATTATACAGTCTGAATATAATTTTTAAATTATTATAGAAAACGAGTGACTTTTATCTTCCGATGTTGAAGATAACCATGATTATTACAACATATTCTATCCAGCAGTGAAAATTCCGATCAAAGCGTTATTGAAAGCGCAGACGACTTATCGGAACCAACAATTAATGATCAACTTTCAAGTTGGTATGTTGAACATAATATAAGCAATGTAGCAGCTACTAGTTTATTAAGTATACTAAAAAATCATCAATGTTTTAAAAACAGTTCTACCTAAAGTTGCTAGGACTTTGCTACAGACATCAGTATCGTCTAAAAAAATTATTTTAAAAACGATTGACCCGGGATACTATTATCATTTTGGTATTTTATCTGGAATAAAACAATTTTATCCTTCTGCGGAACAGTGTAATACTAATCCTGTAAAATTAGTTGTTGAAATTGATGGTCTACCTCTTACTAGAAGCTTTGGAAGTTCTTTTTGGCCAATATTATGCTATATAAGACCATACAATGAAAATGTATTTCCAATAGGTATTTATTGGGGGTACAAAAATCCATTAGACAGTAATGAATTTTTAACTGATTTTTGTGAAAAAATAATAGATTTAATTAACAATTATACAATTTAAAATATACAACAAAAATTTTGTTATCAAAGAAGTTATATTAAATACTATAGTTTGCGATGCTGACGCAAAATCGTTCGTTTTGAAAACTCAAGAACATGCTGGGTTTTTCTCGTGCACCAGATGTGAAAACAAAGGAAAAATATGCGTTATCGACTGTGTTTTCCAGAAACTAATGCATTAAAACGAACACACGAATCATTTAAAAATAAATCACAGGAACAATATCACTTAGTAAATACAACAATGACTAAACTAATAAATATACCAAATTTAAATATTATTCAAAATATTTTCTTTGGATTATATGTATTTATGCTGCTTAAGGGTAATAAAAAAACTTGTTTGTTTATGGTTGTATAAAGGTGCAAAACAAATTTTTCTTAGTAAACAACTAGTAAACGAGTTAAATGTTATACATTTAAACTTAAGAAACTGTGTAACATGTGATTTTCCAAGAAAACCTAGGAGTTTAGACGAGTTTTTCGATTGGAAAGCCACAAAATTTCGTATGTTTGTTTTGTACACTGGACCGGTAATTTTAAAAAAAGTTCTTATTGAAAAATTATATACAAACTTTTTTATGTTTACATGTAGCTATTACTTTATTATTGTCTCCAAATTCCAATCAAAATATGATAACTTTCTGTGACAAACTATTCAAATTTTTTATTAAAGACTTTTGTTGTATTTATGGTAAAGAACAAGCATCACATAATATACATGCTTTACAACACATTGTTGATGATTATAATAATTTTGGTCCCTTAGATAATGCTAGTGCATTTCCATTCGAAAACCATATGCGACCACTAAAAAAGACCGTTAGGAAAGCATCTCAGCCATTGCAACAAACAGTAAAAAGGTACGAAGAACAGTATAATTTTAACACTTTTAAAATCTCTAACTCAAATTCAAATGATAACAAAGATTTTATATGTAAAAAACAACATAAAAAAGGTGGGCAAATGGGTGTCACTCTGCTGTACGGAAGTTTACAAATGGATCACTGTAATGGATGGTGTTAAATTTGAATTCAATGATATAATATTCTTGTATAAGAAAAACAATTCTGAGCGAAAACGGTCAGTCAGCTTATAATATTACCAAGTATATTTGATGATATTATTGTGAATAAAGTAATTTATATATAACCTATTAAGTGGGGCCTTGTTTTCAATTTTCAATTCTTAGCTATAAAAGTTGAACATTTTATAAATTTTTAACTACAAAATAATTATTAAATTATAAATTTGATAAATGTGGTCAAAATATGAACTTTAAATGCTTATAAAAAAAAATTGTGCCAATGTATTTTTAATATTTTTCAACTGCTATTAGAACGATATATCAGGAGCCTTATATTACATTTTTACGCTTTTTAACCCAACTAATACAATTTAATTGATATTTATAGAAAAAAAAACTAAAAAAATTGATAACTGACAATGTACGTATTAGTATTAGAATACTTTTTTTCACAATTAGTTTTTGTCAGTTTTTGAATGGTTGGTAAATAACATTTATTAATTAATAATTAAAAATATATCGTAATCATAAGTTACCTATTTATAAATTTTACCACATATGATGCGGCCGATACGGGATACAGCACATTGGTGTTTATAAAAATAATTATATCATGGCTAATATTATACTTCGTTCAAAGGATAAAATTAATATTCATGTTTTATAATATGTCTTCTCACAAATTTAAAACTATTTTTCTGGATTAGAAAAAAGTATTTTTTTAATGAATAAAAAATACAAATAAAAGTATTCAGAATACGCATTTGAATATTTAAAAAAAAAAGTGTTTAAAATATAATTCGAATACAAAAAAAGTATTCAAATACTTTAAATGATTGCCTTTAGCACATTCACTCCAGATAAATGTTTACTCTCGACCTATAAATTATGATAAACTATGCAATAGGAATCCATTATTATTTTACTATTTACAAGTAAATCGTTATGCTGTAAAATAGTACCAATCATTTGACATTTAGGCATAAAACAGTGAATTCTATAAATATCACTCATTGCTGGATTTCCACTACCTACCTATATACATATAAGTACAACGTGACACAGTGTAGGTACTTATGAGGGGACTCAATATTGAATATTAGTTACATATTTAATAGAGATTAGAGAATAATTAGTTAGATATTTGCATTTGCAAATTTAAAATTGAAAGCTTACACAAATGCTGCACTGCGGTTATAGCCTAGCCTATACAGTATATTATACAAGCAGAACTCGTAACACCTGTACGTGTGTGCATGAATTGTATATACTTACATATAGATGACGGGCCTTTAAAAAATAATCTAAAAAAAAAATGAATTATATTTTTTTATAGGCACTTGAATTCATATTTTATCAAAATTTAATATTTAAACAAAAATGACGATTTTATAGTTATTTTGTTGTAAAATAATATTATTATATAAAATATTATTCGTAAGGACTTTCAAGTTTAAAATGCAATATTTTCATCTAAAATTAATTCAACAAATCGTATTACTAATCGTGTATGGGGCGACCTGGTTTGAGCAGCTGTGACGAATCGACAGAGTAGTGGGTGTCGTCAAGTATTGCCCGCTGATCGGCTATTGCTGGCGTACGGTTGCTGGAGTACGGTAACTGACCCGGCGATGCGATGATAGTGGACTGTATATTATATGAGAACGGAAAAGTGTGAGGGAATACGCTGGAAAGTGAAAAGTGCAAGTAATAAATATAAAATATTGCACGAAATGTCAATGGTAAAAATACGCTAATAATTCAAATAATAATAAAATAACAAAACGGTACTTAACATAATAATCTTAAGGCTGGTGGTGATAATATAGGTATATATGTATTAAAGACCTGCAAGAGCCGGGCCGGCCCGTAGTGATATTGGACCGGGACGGTCTTTTAAAATTAAATCAAGGGTTGGACCGGGCTTTTTAAGGATTTTTTTTCAACAGTAAATAATCACAATTAAAAATAACAAATAATAATGATAAAGCCGACTTTGGTACACATAGATACATATAGATATAGAGTATACTATATGGATAGATACTAGATAATAGATACAATCACAATGAATATAATAATAATATATTGATTGGTGGGTATAATAAAGCTATTTATTTACCATAATAATATTATATTTTTTTTTCAAAATGTTTTTTGGACCAGGCCGGGCCGGACTTGAGGATAAAATGTATGGACCAGACCGGACTTTTTACGAGGTTAGCATTATTTTTGGACCAAGCCAGGGCTTTTTTTTCACAATAATTTTTGGACCGGGCCGGGCCGGGCCTGAGGATAAAATTGATGGACCGAACCTGGCCGAAAATTTACGGCCCTTGCAGGTCTATAATATGTATATCGCCAATCGACATACGGCAATAACCGGTGGATCGAGAAAGGCGCGCGGGACATCGATGGTCGTGAAACGTGACCTTGACCCGATCTTGGCGAAATTATATTCGTAAGATAGCATAGTAAATAATGAAAGGGGGAAAATTAGCATTAGAAAAGTAGCATATTAAGCAAGTATATATTTACATATTTATCAAATGATATTACGCAATAACAATTATTATAGCAGAAAGGAATCGCACGGATTCATAATCATGGATTTTTAGTTTTTCATAATTAACCGTACGAGTATGGTCGTAATAAGCGGAGCTATATCGAACAGCCTCGACAGATTCAAGGTCAGGAAACTGGACGGCCGACCCTTACTCCTTCCAGTCGACGAAAAAATCCGACCCATGAGGAACTACGAATTACAAATCGCAAAAAAATAAATTAAGAGAATTTTCAGGCGTAAGGAAGTATTGAGGGATGCATGCTTAGACCAGTTAAATAAGAGCTTGTCATCCAAAATTAATAATCAAAACCCTGCATATATCGACAATTACATTCGGCGCGGAAATAAAACGAGCGTTACTTGTTTTATGGAATGGGCACTCGGATAAAACGATATTAAAAAGATTAGGGATCGATAACTATCCGATAATTAATATAACATGTTACGACAAAAATTTCAACCAAAACTTTACAATAATTTTTGAAAAACTACATGCGAAAGAAATAATCTTTGAAACAGATATAGGGCTCCTGTAAGACGGGTGCACGCAACACTATAATATACGGATTAGGTACGGACAGTATTTACATCATAATTATTTATAACAATTTCGTAGGATAATTTTAGGATTATAGACAAAAACTGCACAATTTATCAGTCCATTGTACAGCGGAATTAGGTACGTACACTATTTTTAATACACCTACAGACTAGATGTATTATGAACGTCAAACATAATTACGAAGTTTACCAAAAAGTTTGGTAGAAGCAGAACATTTTGATTTGAATTGTGATACCTGCTCATGTTTATCACATAAAATGAAAAAATTACCTATCATATTACCTATAGGTACTTATGTTTAAATTTTACAAAGAAGAGGAAATTGTTATTATAATAATAACATAAGGTTTGTAAAAAAAATATTGAATTCTTGTAGAGGTATATTAGGTACCTACATCTACTTCGCTGACAGTAATTTCTTACATGTATATTTTTTTAAATAAATATAAATGATAAATAATATATTTAACATTTAAAAATGTATACATTTTTAAGTAATTATAAAATGTGCGGTATGAACCTACATAAAGCGTGTGGTACTGTCATGTATTTTATCTAAAGTGTGCGGTTTTTGAATTCTATTAAATCACAGATATAATAGACTATTACGTCTATGAATGAATTAATATTACATCAAAATAATATATTGGCAACGCGATTTTTGATGAGTGATTATGAAGCTGTGGAGGTAATTTATGTCGCATTTGTTATCATAATTTATTTCGTGTTATCGTTTCCCGCCAAATGGAACAAAACAAAACTCTTGCTAAACAAAATTGATGATAACAATGGAATAGGAATATATTTCGGATTCTATCAACCTGTTCGTACAGACTTTCGACTTCTTCAGTTCTTCGTATTGCATTCAGACACTGTAATCGGTC
This sequence comes from Sitobion miscanthi, assembly GCA_008086715.1. Lineage (NCBI taxonomy): Eukaryota > Metazoa > Arthropoda > Insecta > Hemiptera > Aphididae > Sitobion > Sitobion miscanthi. The sequence goes on from CM017804.1 coordinate 15,595,608, forward strand.
AAATACATTATTTGGACGGTAATCGATTTGTAAGTATATTTAGTTTATTATAATTTATAATGATAAGTGTTTATATAGTTATGTGTGTAACTTCATGTAATATTTTTTCAAAAACTTATTATCAATGCTTTTAAGATTTCACTGGCACCTTTGTTCGATCTTCACGTCCTTTTACATAGGTACTTTCAAGATACCTACTTAGAAGATTTATTCTGTACCTAACTCATTACTCAATCGGTAATCCCTCCAACGTTGTTTATTACAGGCCTATTTCCATCCTAACCCATTTCTCCAAGATTTTTGATCAGATGACCATTATAGAAATTAAGAGAAGTCTAAATCACATAATAATTTATCAACAATACAGCTTTTGGCCAAGAAAGTCTACTGTTACAATTGGCATCGTATTCTCAACTAACATATTATTAGAAAACTTTGGTCTTTATGCTGTTTCTTATAAACACGTAGTATTTACTGATTTTAGAAAATCATTTGATACAATTTATACAATTTATCATGGCCTTCTACTGAGTGAGTTTAAATCCTCTATTATCTTGGAATTTGGATACACTTTTACACAAACTGTGTTTTTAAAGCATTATACCCAAGTATTAAATCGTTTTTTTTTTTTTTATTGGGAAATTGAGATGTTTTTTTTATAGATTTTACTTCACTATTGTTATTTTAGAATATATTTTAATTTTATTAAATCATTATATTTGGCTTCATAATTGGAGGATATTCAAGAAAGTTATCAGTTTAAAATTGTGTGAGTGAGCTTAACTTAAGATATATATTTGTAATAAAATTAGTTTAGTTTTATTCGTTAGTTTAGTTAAATTGTCTTTTATCTCTAAATGTGTGCGGATGATGCATTCCTTGTATGATTAGTAAAATAGGTCAATTAGCTGGAATTTTACTTTTCTGTGTAATGCTATAAAAACATGAATGTCATGAAAAAATGTCAAAAAAATGTAAAATAAACTTTGGTTTTGAATATTTATCATATTGAAAATATATTTTGCAAACAATCAAGTCAGAAATTATGAAAATCATGGATGTCTGTAAATCCTTAATCTTGTAATTTAAAAAATATATTTAAATAATTGTATTCTTTTAAGGATGTTAATACAATTTAGTAAAATGTATAGGCTTCAAGTAGTAATTTCATAACCCAAAAAGTTGATCAACTTCATGTGTATTTTGATACTTATTATATTAAGTTTTGTTTAAAAAAAAACTGTTAACTAAAATAACATTATATATTACCCAGAACTCCACCATTTTTATCACCTTCTATATGAAGTGTTTGAATTAACCAAAATAAGTGTGGGTAGAACAAATTATATTTTGGAAGGGACTAAGGAAGTTTTAAATGTACAACACAAGCCAGTATCAAATATCTAAGTATATGGCTTTTCATCTATAGATAGTTTGCTGACATTCTCAACCTGATAATAGAACTTTCCTTAGTCGTGTACCACCAGTTGAGAAACTCTAATCCACGCTAAACTGTAAAAGCTTGTGATTTTAATAATTATTCATATCAATGTATTTTTTTTTTAAAAGGTAAATCTGACTGATAATGAATTTTACGCCAAGTAGAAAAAATGTAGCTTTAGAAAGACTCAAAAACCCTCTTACAATCACAATTTACAACTGTATCGTGAAATTCCTGATATCAATATTAATTTAGATGAGTTTGAGGAATGGACAATTGAAAGACTAAATGGTAAGTTCAAAAAATTTAGATATATAGGTAATATTGTTTTGTTCTGGAGTTTAAAATACTAATTTATATTTAATTAACTGTTTATAATTCTGTTTAGTTTTACAAATATTGGAACAATTGAGTTTGAAAGGAAACACAAGTAATTATGAGGATTTTACTAAATCTGTGGTTCACAAAATAAAGAAAGAAGGATTAAAACACATGCATAAATTGGTATGTGTTTCATATTTAAAATATAATGAGTAAAACTCAATATTTAAAATATTATTTCTGAATAAAATGTGTAGGTATTTATTTTTTTATTTTCAAAACATTATATATTAGAATTATGGAAATATGAAGATTTAAAATTTTACCTACTTTATATTTGTGATTTAAAGATTATCATTATCTTTAATTTAGTTGGCATTTACATTCTTCTACTGTTTATTTTTAAAATATGAATGTATTGATAATGTGTCTTATTAAATGTAATATATTCTTAAATTGTTTTACTTAGATAAACGGTGGCATTTATAAGGATTACAATGAAAACTGTGATGCGAAAAAAGAGATATTGACATTTCATTCTTCGATTAGTTTATTGTAAAAGTGATGAGTTATGAAAATGATTCATTAACAGGGAAATCGAATTATTCAAATTACGTTGGTCACTACTTTCAAAAAGCGATAAACTAAAATTTTTATCATCGAACAACACTTATTATTCAGCTTTAAGTATGCAAATGTAAAAAAATATTTTTATTAAGTAAAAAAAAACGCATGCATTATTAGAAAATAAATAAAATAATATTGTATACCCATTGAATAGACCAAGAACAATAATTATTTTTGTTTAAATACCAATATGTATTGCATTTTTATATGAATGCACCAAATGAAATTAGTTGATTATGGGTCCACAAAACTGATATTCGAGCATATGTTACATTATTTTATATGTTTGTGTAACTCAACTTATGTGAATTTAATATAACACAATATATTATATTGAATAAAAATATAAATTCCCAGATAAATATTACATTATATTATGCAAAAGATCATCTAGATTTATTTTTATTCATTTATTTTATTTTATATTGCTTAAAAATCATCTGCAGGTTAGCGAAGAAGAACATCAAATAATGGCTGATAGTATGGGATCTTTGGTTACAGCTGGAAATAATAATGAGTATTTTAAAGTCCGCTGGTTACAAGTTTTGGATTTAGTTTGTAATAGGAAAGTTTACCTCTGTAATTGATTTGCTTATATTATACAAACGGATGTTATTTCGATGTTTGCTAAACATTTTGGTCAAAACTTTCTCAAGAATTAGTAGTAAGTTTTAATTTAAAATTTAATATGATTTTATGTAAAGAAGCATAGTATTTTGAAATCTCTGCATAATAAGCTTATTATAAATTGCATAAATTATCTTTAATATCTTCTTCTTCTTAACAGCTTAGCGGGCCATGTAGACCCATCGCTGCCATCAATTATCATTCCATCGGTCCCTATCATTCCCATTGTCTATTTGCATATTTTCATGGGTCATTGCTTGATCTTTCGCTACCACATCCTTCCATCTTGTTTGGGGCCTTCCTAGAGGTCTTTTTCCCACAATTTTTCCTTCTGTGACTCATTTTATAGTTTTTTCATCCAGCCTATTCTATCCTCTTGCTTCTGCTATACGTTAGTATACTTGGTTATCAATACATATATTTTGTATATCATCATTATGTCTTCTTCGTACATTCTCGTTTCCATATTATAAACTGGGCCAAATATTTTTCTGAATACTTTTCTATTCGTTATACTTAATTTAGAGTATTCCCTTTTGTAGTACTCCACAACTTTTCAATGTCTTTAATATACATACTTATAATAAATTCTTTTTTACTATAGTTTTTTGGTATTAAAATTAATTACTTATGTTTTTTACAATATTTTATAGGTACTAAAAATGTATTTTTAATTAAACATTGTCAATTTAACTATAGTTAAATATTAAATTGTTTTAATATATTTTCAGAAATGTTTTCAAAAATTCAGTATTATTAGTAAAGATGAACGGTTTGGTGCTTTTATAAGATATTTGCATCAGTCATAAATGGGAAAAAATTAATCCGTTACAGAAAACATGTCGACTTTATCTATTAATACTATTCATCATGTAAGTATTTTGTCAAGTTACCCTTTATATCTTAAAATGTCTGCGTTGTTATTATATTGAAGCGTAGGTTAGTTTTCTTTTTGTTACTACATTACTGGTTTCATTTCCTTTCTCCCACTTTAGATAAAATAGGCAATAGAATATAATTTTCATATTTTTTATACAGTCATGTTTTATTGAATGATTATTTCATCTTTAAATGTGTGAACCATATTTACATACATGGGATATAAATTATGAAGTTTAATTTACATAAATGTACATATTACTAATAAGATACAATTTATTTATATTCTAAGTTAGAAGGATCCAAATTGGCTGATTACATTAACCTATGAATACTGAATAGTTTTGTTTAGCATTACATGTAATATATTTTTTTATATTTTTAAACCTTCGAAGGCTTTTTTGTATTATAACAATCAATGATCTTTAACAGAACATTTAAGAGGTGTGCATGCATATTAAATATAAAATATTAATAAATTAATGAATAAATATTTAGTAAATATATACAAAAATACATGTTTGGGTTATCACTACCTGTGGAGAGGTCCCAGCCTTAGTCTAATAATTTATACTAAGTCATATGATCTCGTTTGAGACGCCTAATATCTTGACAGTTATCAAGTAGTTGGATTGGTGTGTTTATCTAGTCTTTTCTTGTGTTTTCTGGCAAACTTGGTAATCTCGTCCTGGACGGAGGTCATCATCAAATCTCGGTGGATAATGTCATTTTTATCGTACCGGTATGCTGCGACAATAGTACAGAGAGCAATGTTTTGGCAATGTTGGATAATCTCAATATTGGACTCACTGGCACAGCCCTACAGCTGTATTCCATTGGTTTAATTATTGTTACATACAAAAAAACGTTTGCATGTGATATCTAATTCGGAGTGTCTAACGATCAGCCAATAAAGTTTCCTCAATTTCAGTTTAATTTGTAGTTTTTTCTGGCAAACATGATGTTTCCCATTTAATCGGGAATCGAAGAGCATTCCTAGGTATTTTGCAGAATCGTTCTGTGGGATGATCTGCTGATACAACCATACTGGGTAGTATACACTTTTACGCAAAGTATAATTTACGTTATAATAGTCTACAGGTCAACTTATCGAACTTAAATACACGATGTTACAAATAATGATTCATTATATCAATAATTAACAATGGAAATAAATCATTATATGTTTAGTTTATGTTCGATGTCCATAAAATATACATGTAAAATTAAAACTAATGACTGAAATGCTGTATAAAGCAGATTTATTTTGTTCTAAGTACATATTATAATATAAATGTATTTGGTATTATGGTATAAATAAAATCAGAAATTATTTTTAACTTAATTGAGTTTTATATTGTACCAAAGTTTTTTATATTATTTATAACATATTAGAATATCGATTGTCTTAATTGCGATATTGTAAGTCTCTCGCATTCAACAACAAAAAACATTTATATTTCTAACATAATAACTAATTACATTAAACTATTAATATAATTGATATACCTTTATACAAATATAATAATTTATTATATGTTTAATTATGAAAAACAGGTAGTTATATATATTATTAAATATTAATACATATTATATAGTATAAGTCTAAACAGTACTTTATGATAAACAACTATGGTTTATGACTATATTATTATGTTCTAATAAACTGTATAACACTATTGGTTAATTCAATAATAAGTTTCTACACAGATCTTGTTTACTTAAGTGTAATTTATACTTTTACACTAGCCATGATCAACATCTCAAAAAAGTAATACTATTTTAGTATAATATAATAAATAATAATGTATATAAAATTGTATGTATAATATAGGCCACTAGGAGGCCAGATGCTAACTTTTTTTGAATGTCTGAACACTTAATATTCTATATGATTTTTGCGTAACACGGCCGTTAAATAAAACAGTATTTATATAAAGTTATACATTTTATAATATATTATTAAACAATGAATATTTTACCGGAAATATTGACATTTATGAGATGATGACAGTTCCTTGGAAATGTTGACAATCTAAATATCACTGACTCACTAATCATTGTATCTCAAAAACTATACTCAACGAACTTGAAATTTGGAATAGTGATTCTTCTAATACTTTCACCGTGCAATAAAAAAGGATTTGCTGAAATTCGCATTTTAAAAAGGTGCTCAAACTGGGACATTGAAGTTCACATTGGGAATTTTATTTTTATTTATTAATAGTTCCCATTGGTTACATTCAACAGTAGAAATTAGTGTTTATTTATTATCGGTTGCCGTTGGTTTTTTGGGCAGATCAGGCACAAGCTTGCACTAAATCGAATTATTGAAAATTGCCTACCAAGATGATTGGTGAAAGAGTTGCTCTTTGACCGCGATCCGACATAGTCGGATTACCTACCAAGGTGGCTGAGTTGCACTTACTGCAGGCTGCAACAAGTTACACCCAAATGTAGTTGAACAATCATCATTTTAAGATTTTTGTTTTCTTACGGGGAATAAAGTACATGGGTTCTGCTATAAAAATATATTTACCATTAATACCGCTAGAAACATAAGTTTTTTTTCATTTAATTTACTTGCCGATCACATTAAACGATAAGATTTAAATAAAAAATTCTACATATCATCGTCCGAAAACAAAATAAACAACCAATCAAGGTGAAGCTGTGACAGGTCGTCTAGTATAGGTATAGGTAATATTGATGTTGTAGGTATATAGATTCTTAATGATTATATACTATGTATGAACAAAATGTATAAAATATTTTAATACTTTAATCTACGATGAAATCCAACAAAATACTTTTTAACTTATAGCTAATAGTTTTAGGCTTTTAGCTAAATTATTCCGAATTGGTGATAAAACTCTTATATTTTTTTTTTTTTTTTAATTAATCAAATTCATTATAATAATATAATTAATTACACATAATATTATCTCGAATATTATAATAATTATAATATCAATTAATAGTAAGAATAAAATATTTAATTAAACCATTATTTTATTTTACCATATTCATTATTAGTAGACCGTAGTATAAACTATAAATTACCTATACGGATATACTATTATTAAAAGATAAAAGTTAAACATTCAAATTATTTATTTTGTTTTAATTTCTGGCTTCTGCATTTATACTTAATTATTAGCAAAAAATACTGATGTCATGATTATTTAACCAACTAAAGAGAATATCAGCACACTATTTATTTTCTGTCTCTGACCCATACGGCCACGCGCAACATAGCAAATTTATGTTTGGTAGAACGAACCATGTGTTGTTAGATAGCTTTAGTCCTTTAAAATCTACCCGGTTAAGATACTCAGAACATTGCCTGTGTCCCTGCGTTGGCTTTTCACGATATTTAAATTTTTATATAATTTATAATCATTTTAAACTGTAATAATTTACACGCTCATATTATTTACTTACCTCATAACTTTTAACTGTACTAATTTCTTACACATACACACAAACACACACATGAATTGTTATTTTATTATGAGAAAATATTTTATAATAACTATTAATTAAAAATGTCTAATGTGTATACAAACATGTAGGTATGGGATATTTTTTAATAGTGATTACTCATATTATAACTGTTATGTTTAATATCCATTAACCATAATATATATTATATTATATTTTGTGAATAAGCAAGAAGCATACTGTACCTACTATTATTATAAATTATAATTGATAACCTACTTAAAGGTAAGTTATAAGTTACATAGGCGCAACTAGGGTTAAAATTCTGGGGGGCTAACAAAACTATTTATTTAAAATAACCAATAGAGGGTTTTTATCTAAATAAATAAGGGATATTTGTGGGAGGGCTAAATCTTAGTCAAGGGGAGCTAAGCCTCCTTAGTTGCGCCAATGATTAGTTAGGTATTACTATACACTATACAGTATATATTATAATATTATACCTTATTTATTTGTTAGTTGTTTCACATGGTATTTTGTATAGGTACATTTTTGATTAGGTATATACCTTCGTGATTACTTATTACTTATTAGGTACTTATTTTGATCACTATTACAGTACTATATCTATATAGGTAGTAGTGAAATAATTAACGTGGTTTAAAACTTGTATTATTTAATATATTGATGATAGAAATATGTATCATTATTTACAACGATTTTAGATATTACGTTGCAAATAGTTAGTGTAGGTACCTGTAAATTATTATAATTATATTATTTACCCACATCTGTGCTTGTAGTGATGAGAATATATTAATACCTATAGTATATTTAATTAAATTTTAATTGTACAAAACTAGGTTTATTTTAAAATTTTTATTTTGGTGTTGTAAAATTTCCAATCGGTATTCTTCAGACTGACGTTAGATAATGGATACAATATTAATTTTTAAGTCTCAAGCTATCCCCACAGTTTTTGTCATACAAGTATACCTACAACATTTAGTTAGTTGAGTGTTATTCCTTTAAATACGAGCCCATATGTCCGTACGGGGGCCACATAATTCGCAAAGTAATTTATTTTAATGGAATCAAATGCAATCCCCACATATTTCTGGAATTATTATATATTTGACAATTTTGAAAAGATAAGCTATTAAAAAAGAATCATCCAATTCAATTTTTAAATAATAGGAAACTCCAAAATATAATTAAATTAAATTTTATATAATTAATAAATTTATGTAGCAAGACTATTAAGTATAAGTATAGTGTCTTACACTCTTACTCATTCAGAGAATTTCGTTCTTGTACTATTTTAATTTCATCTAGTTCACTTGTTGATGCATAACAAACCTTTTTTTTTTTAATTCTTGCCTATTTTTTGGTCCCGGTCTTTTTATTCCTACATTGAAAAATCGTTCAGGTAAGCCTAAAAATATTGTCGGGATAGCATTTTCTCTTAATGCTGGATTTATTCGTTGGCCCCCAGGCATTTTAAATTCATATTTTCAAAAATCGTCTTCTTTTAAATGTAAACCGCAAACTACATCTTTTACAGATAAGTCCCTATTTTTCCGTGATAATTTTAAACATTTTATTTTTTTAATTTTTATACTATTTTATAGTATTTAATAATATTATATCATGGATTTTTTTCAATCGTTATCAACTTTTAATAATTATACCACTAATTATTGCACAAAAACAACATCTCTCAATGAAAATTAAAAAATACCCAAACAATACATCTTTATTGTCATATTATACTAAATAAAAAAATACTTTTACTAAAATATTGAGATTCACTAAAGTAAACTATTATCAAAAAAAAAATGAATAGTGTTACAACTAATCCAAAGTGAACTTGGAAATTAATAAATGAAATAACAAATAAAAATGTTGATAAGTCTAAAGAAATCAATTCAATACTAATAAATAATCAAATGCCACAGATGAACCACATAAGATCTCAAATATTTTCAACACATTTTTCATTGATATAGGCACTCAATTAGCTGATAATAATACAATAAACGATAATCCTATGGATGAAGTATTGATAAGAACTAACAATTTGTTTGTGATTTTTACTAGAAAGACATTTGTAAAATTAGGAACCAAAATTTTTATCATTCAGATGAATACATATTTTTATTTGAATTTATTTTTGAAATTTTTCTTTTGCATCAATTTGTAACTTAAAATAAGAAAGAGGCCTAATGGGTTTATGTTTCTCACTTTTGTTTAAATTTTAGATATATAGTATATTATATATTATATACTATATGCCAGAAAATAGTATGGCCAAATCGTAACTTACTAGTTGGGTAGGTACTTTAATTATAAGAAATAGTAAAATTAAAATCTTCTTTTTAAAAAAAAATATTGTTTTTAAACAAAATAAATGAGTTTTGAGAACTGGGGGATTTGCACTAACATGTCTAGAAGGGTAAAACATTATTACAACCTCAATAGTGTGTTAATTTTGAATTCAATGATATAATATCATTGTATAAGAAAAACGATTCTGATCGAAGACGGTCAGTCAGCATAATATGATATTACTAAATATATTTAATGTATTATTGTGAATAAAGTAATTTATATACAACCAATTTAAGTGCTTTCCATGCTTATAAAAAAAAATTGTGCCTAGTATTTTCAATATTATTCAATTGCTATTGTAACAATATATCAGGAGCCTTGTATTACATTTTCACGCATTATTACCCAAAAAATAAAATTTTATTGATATTTATAGAATAAAAAACTAAAAAAATTGTAAACTGAAAATGTCTGTAAACAGCTGAAAATAAGTCAAAATGTTTTGAAAATGTTATGGTGTATAGAAAATGCTTATATAAACAGTTAAATTTCATGTACCTATCTACAGTCATTTGTTTTAGAGTTATACCAAAAACCTGATTTTGTGTAAAAATTCCCGATTTTCCTTAATTTTTCTTTTGTTTTTCACGGCGATTTTGAAAACTATTTCTAAAAATAAAAAATTTATAAATTATTACTATACAAAAATTGATATTGTATGAATTTTTATATTTACAGTCCTAAAAAGAAGAATACCTACTGGTGTTAACTGTCAAGCAATTACAATTCAATCCATCACAAAAAGAAATGTCAAGGAAATTAATAAATGGTTAGATATTCATTACTTATAAAATTTTGAAATAATTATTTACATTAACATAATTATTATTATGATCAGTTGTAAACTTCTGTATTGCTAAGAAATATAATATTTGTTTAGGGTTATTTCAAAAATTGAAGTTACATCATTTCTCTTTTAAGAGATTATTTTTTATTAAATTGACAATCATACAATAGATTTTCACGTTTTATTTCTTTGTTGAGCAATAAATGTAAAGATTTTACAATGATGCGTTTATTAAGTTGGTGTATGAAGATAAGTACCTACATCAACTTTAAGGAAAAATGATAATTTTGAATACCAAGTCAGTTTTCTACAATTGTTGAGGTGTGCATTTTTGAGCGGTTTTTTAAATTAGAAATTTCTAGAATTGGTTTATGATTGTAATTTGTATAATATGATTACTCTTTTTGTGATATATAAGGACATTTAATTATTTTATCTATGTAGGTATGTATTATTACATTTTAATTTTTAAATAAAAACATAGAAGATTTAGTACAAGGTTTCTGATAATATGTTATTCTTAGCTGAATTAATAATTCCTAAAATCATATGCCACATATTTTTTAAGCATTTAAAAATGTACATTTATGGAGGTAAGAGTTGACAATTTAATATTTGTTTAGTTTGGTCAATAACCGCCCTAATAAGTATAAAAATGTGGCACACTTCTCTCGATAGGTTCTCCAACTATAATTTAATATTTTTTTACAATTAATATCTGTTTTTATGAACATATAACTTCTTCAATTTAAATCATAACTCAGATGAGTCAGATCAATATATACTTTACTTAACTTGTACTCTGCAGGAAAATTGTCTATAGATTGTATGGAACAATTTGTAAAAATTAAGTGTTATATTATTGTGAACTGTAATTGAAAACTTGAAAATAATTCTCAATTATCAAAAATATCAAAATGTTTGGAAATCGTCTTTTAATGTTTCATTATGTCATTTAGTCATTATATATAGGATTTTTAATTAATTTTCTGTTTCATTCTTATTATTCCTAATATTGTATAGTTTACTATTATCTGCTTAAAATAATAAGTTAAGTACCATTTCACCTTTGTTTTATTGTAAATCTAGTTTCAGTCTGACTTATGTCATTATTTCTGCTTGAAAAAAAAAATATTTTTTGATTTACGCCACATAAAATAAAATACAATTTGTGAAAATAATATTATTATTTATAAAATTCAAATGTATAACTTGTCTTATAAAATGTAACATGAATAACTCTTAAATACAAAATAATAGGTATGTAAATATTTGTTATTATTGCGTATTTTAACCACTTGATACCTACTTTACCTAAAAAAATATATTAGGTAGTACTTTTGAGATAAAACTTATTAATACAACAGATTATAATATTTAACAACAAGGCACTTTGATCTTGAATTTTGGTAAAAGATCCATTTTACGTACAAAACGTTTAAAGCAACATTACACAATATTATAATTAATTATAACATTAAGAGGTTACTGACACTAATTTAAACATAACATTCTATAAATAGTTTATGATTATAATAGGTATTGATAAAAATACTAGTTTTTCTTATAATAGGTACAATAACATTATATTATTTTTTTTTTAAATAAGTTTTCCCATGTGAAACTGTTACTTTTGAGATAGATATGACTTAATGAAATATGCAACTCAAATATTTACATTTTTCCATTCAAAAAATAAAGCAGTATATTGTAGTTTTACAATTTAGGTCATCTGTGTAATATAATACATTAACTCCATTAGCTAACTAATTTTATATATAACAAAAGATGTTGTTAGAAATGTTTTTTACTTGATAAAAGAATTAAAATAATAATAAAAACAAATTTAATGTATTATTATTTATAACAACATTTTGTAGATTGTAGGTATAAAATTACGCATAATAGCATACCATTTATTTGGCACGTATTATAATATTATGCGTGCTGATTGCAAATAATCATTATAATTTAATAATGTACTTATTATCGTGTTAAATTAATAATGTTTATCTATGTTACACTATGATCACAATAGAGTATAAATACAATTATCCATATGATATTTATTTATTTATGTATTAATTAATTAACACCAGTCGGCTAATACAAAGTTGGTAATATATTACCTGGTAACGAAAAATCATAATATAAATGTAAAAATTATTGGTAATATTGATAATAATATTAAATTTAATGTATTAATAATATTATCATAAATGAGAAATTATAAACTAAAAAAAATTATAATAGTAATAACAGCATTCTAATTCTAATTAATATTCTAATTTTATTTACATGAATTTTTTTTCATTAAGCTTGAGCCCGGCAACTAAGACATTAGCTATTTTTTGTTTTGTTTGTAGTTTTTTTTTTTTATTGGTAGGGAGAGGATCACTTGTGTGTTTGTTTTGGCAGAATTTTTGATTTGGGCACCCGTAAGTATCTGCCATGTCCGGGTGGGAGATGGTGGCACTTGTTCTCCGGACACCGTGACTTGCCCGAAAAATAATACCGCCCATGGCCGAGGTATCGAACCGGCGTCGGTGTGCGTCGCAACCGACGCCTTAGTCCGCTCGGCCACTCCATCCCCTATTGTAAATTTAGGCCTCCACACAAACTTGTTAATTATAAATTATAATAATTGTATTATAACGATAATGGTATGAACTTAGGTATTTATAGATTATTAACTAACTAAAATATTAAATATAATGAATATTTAAAATGTATTATTACCTTTTGTGCATCAGATTCTGGTATAGGTACAACTGTTGTTAGCTTGTAATATAGCAGTACCCGCACTGTTCTGTGAAATAAATTGCTCATGGCTCGTTAAAGGTTGATTATAAATTTGAAGTTCGGTATATTCTTTGGCATTCAGCACAGATGATAACACAGATAAGGTATGGTTATCTGGTACAAATGAAATACTTGATTAATATTCAAAAGGTCAATAATATCAATACAACTATTTAAATATTTATAAGGTACCTATGATAAAAGATAATAGTAAAATGAATAATATTTAGATATTTATAATTATGAATAAGTAATTAAAACTAATAGGTACCTTCATCAGAACTCTCTTCTATAAATCGTTGGTACTTTTTCTTCTTGGCCAAACTATCAACTTCAATTGAGGAACTTTCAGACAGTTGATAATCAATTTTCCGATGCCCGGTATGGTATGCTGAAAACGATGGTGAAGTGTGAATATGGTGGTCAGACTTACTTTAAAGTTATAGCTATATAATTGAAATTTTTGGTATTTTCAGATACCTACACCCGGCGTGGTCACTGACTTACTGCGCTCGCTCCAACAAAAGAAATCGAAAACATCCATTGACATGTTATGTAAAACCAACATGGGTTGGTGTCAGAATTAATTTTGCACCATCATTTTTAAAACGTTGACCTAGGTTTCAAAAAAAAAATTATAATTTGTCATAAGCATTGTAAACTATAAGCGTAGGTACTTATGCGTTATTGCGTTAAACAATAAACACCGAAAATCGTAAACTTAGCATGAGGCCATACCATAAAAACTAATAGTTTCAGGTAATACATTTTTACACCATCGTTCTTAACAAGTTTAAATACATAGGTTTCCAAAAAAAAAAGTTAAGAAATTCAATTGAGCGCCAAACTTTATTTATACCACTAAATTTAACAAATATTTTGTTTGAAAAATAATTCAACCCCCCTTCCCTCTTAGAGATAGGCAGTGGTGTACGCAGGGCTAAATGATATAAGCGCCAAAAGTACAAAAATTACATACCTACATAATATTTTATATAAGTTGTTATTTAAAAAGTTCGATATTATAAAAAATTGTTAAAATATAATAATATATAGTTCTAAGTTCAATATAATATGTTATTTAATATCTATTGACCCTGGCACACAGGTATTTAGGATTTTGTCTCTTACGTATGTTACGATTTTGGCGCTTTCGTAGGATACAACTTTTTTTTTCTTATCTCATTTTGACACTTATATATTCCACAGGTACGCACGGTATTTGTGAGACGGGGAGTCCATGGGTCCGGATCACCCCCAATTGTCTCTTGACTTGTACATGCTAAATTGTGTGTTTTTACATGATTAAGAAAAACAAATTTTATCATACGATACAAGGATTTTCTAAAAAATTACTTCAGTATCAAACTAGGCTGAATGGACTGTAATTTGAGTCTATTCATTGGGACATACCCCTCAATTTGGATGCAATTATTAATGAAATGGCGCTAAGTCCTAGGTGATTAGATTTTGTTTTGTAATCTCACAATACAATTTTATTTAATTACAATAAATAGTTAACAGTCAATAAGTTCTCGTGTGTTTTTTATAATACTTAAATATAAAATGTCTACTGTTGTAATCATGAATAACTAACTAGGTACCTATGTCAGCAATTTAATAGTTTACTAGTGAACTGCTTACATAAATAGTTATAGATGGTTTTATAATTAATACAAAGTTTATGATACAAACATATTATATTGTATAAAATAATTAAAAACTCAAACATTTTACATGGACTTATATATATATTATGGTGTATTTATTTAATAAACACTAATAATTAGGGGGGGAGGGGCAAAGCTTTTAGCCATTTAAATTTATTATTTTATAAATTTTGAACTACAAATTATTAATATTTTTGGTTTTGTCAAAATTTGAACTTTCAATGCTTATAAAAAATAATCATGCCTATGTATCGTTAATATTTTGAAATAGGTATAATAAAAACTCATGAGGAACCTTGTGTTATATTTTTAAGCTGTTTAACCAAACGAATAATTTTTATTGAAATTTTTAGAAAAAGAAACTAAAATTTATCAATTATAATTTACAATCCAAGCGAAGACAATCTAATCAAGGTTACCTAACAATTTTAACAAATTATCATGTATTTCTATTTGTTTTTCTTGATTATTTTAAAAAGTACTGAGAATTTTCAATTTCAACCTCCTAAAAGTACCAACTAGATTCAATTTGCTTCCAAAAACCTCCATCGAAGTTTATAACCAGAACATTTTTTCTACTAGATGTGAATATATATATTATATGTTACGGGCAAAGTAGGAAACCCGGACATTGTTATACAGTGCCCGGGCACTGTTATAAGTTATTTTTTTTTATTTGGTTAATTTACATTACTTTTGAGTTTAAAAAGTAACTCAATTACAATAGAAGTTAATTTTTTTCTTCAAAAATAGGTATCACTAGAGCTTAATAATCATGTTGTCAATACAACAATATATTAACTAAATAGGTAATAACAATCAACAATATGAAATTATTAACAGATACTCATTATGCTACGCTATTATTATTATTATTATTATTATTTTTTTTTTTTTTTTATTGAACTTAAACCCGGCAACTATGGCCATTAGCTGTTGTAGGGGATTATTAACTGTGGTTAGTAAGGTTGGTATGATAAGGTGTTGTTACGGTAGGTATGCAAACACATGCATGTGTAGGAAGGTTTTTACTACTACTGATCTGGGTGGTCACCCATCCGGAAACTAGTTGCAGCGGACGTAACTTACTTTCAGTCGTATTGCGCGACTGGTAGCAGCCAAGTCACATTTTTATTATTATTTTCCGCGAAGATACAACACAGAGTAAATAATAAGAATTTCATTCTAAAAGTAACACTTTATAGTCAAATAGTCAATAGCTATAAAAAAATATTACAGTTCAGACAACTAAACTAATAAATTATGATACTTATAAGTTATATGGTATATTTTAATATTTACACAATATTATCAATACATTCTAAAAATGTATTAAACCAAAATATTTAACGAGTAATTTAGTAATAATGATTACACAAAAGTAACTTAAATTACATATAAATTACTTACAGTAAAATGTAATTAAATTACCATAAAATTGCTTAAAAAGTAATTTCGTTACAGTAACTTGTAACTTAAGTTAAGTTACTCCCCAACACTGATTTTATTCGTTTGATACCACGACTTACGAGTTATGAGATACGGTATATCTATGTTTTAATGTTTTATATATATTTTAGGTTACATGTCAAAGCTTATAATAATTTTTTAATAGCTTATAAGTATATTCTAAATTTGTCTTGCACCCAGGTAGGGTGTGAAAAAAGTTTTTCTTCATTAACATATATCAAAAACTGGTTAAGAAATCGTTTATCCATTGAAAACTTAGATGCGTGGATGTTAATGCACCTTAACAAGGATATTTTAAATGTACCTATTATCATTTGAAGACATCCTTGCTGAAGTAGTTCAACAAAGTACTATTTTAAAAAAGGCCCCTGTTATTTAAAATGTACCTATAAAAAATTATACATAATACAATAAAATATGTTTATTATATTTTATGAATCTATAATAATTACGTAGTAAATTATATTTTATTATATATATATCTAAGTATATAGAAATGTAGTATATTTAATATTTATTGGAATATGATGAAATATTAATAAAAATATATATTAAAATTTAAAAGTGAGAATATTGATATATAAGTGAGCACAATCAACGAGTCACACAATTTATTTAATTATTATTATAAATTAACTTTATTTTAATAGTGCCGTACCAACAAACCCCCCTCCCCAACCCTATATACGCCACTGAGTGAGCAACAAATTATTCAGTTCTAACATATTCATAGTACAGGCTGTGAACTGAGAGCAGGGGCCTGCTAAAAAATGATTTCCCGGGCCGTTTGTTTTAGCTAGTCCTACCCTGGAGATACCTATTTAATTGTACGCGGTATACGCGATATACGTGAGGAGGGCTGCCGATAATACGAACTCATACGTAATTTCAACGACAAAGTGATCACATAGTATATTGCGTATTTGCGAGAACACTATAATTGCAAACAGTATAATCTAGACAATATTTCATTACCTAATCATAAAATCCTTACATATTCGAAATCGAATGATTATATTGTCACGACGTCGCGTAGTCCATTATTACTACTGTATTATTATGTAATACCAATCGGTGTAAATGCAAAAAAATTGGTCGACTTTGTAACTCAAAGCACCATACTAGTTGTGTATGTGTTTATAAAGTAAGTATAATATATCTTACGTGCCTAATATTACTTTTTAGTAATAATTTATTTAATTAAAACTATTAAAATAACTATAATTTAACAATAAATAATATTCATTTTGATCATATAAAACCACTTTTAGATAAAAATATGAATTATTCAGTAGGAGGTACCATACTGGATAATAGATTTAAAGGCAACTAATATTTAAAGCGTCTATTTCAAGTTTTTTCTATGATTTTTAAAAAATGAAATAAATCGTTTTATTGCCCAAATATAAATGGGAACTATACACAATGCCTGAACAATGTTAACTTATTCCAACTTTGGCCTCGAAATACGGTCATTGAGCACAGTAACCGGGCACTGTTTAAGAAAAAAAAGGTATACGTATACTAGCATATTATATACCTAATACTAATATTACATTATATTATGACTTTATATAGATATGCCTTTTATTTAATGTCTTATTATAAATTATTATTTAAATCATTTTAGCTTCTGACCTTGCCATATATTGGGTAATATGACAAAGTTGATCCCAAGTTAATATTTTAGATTGTACTGTTGTTTTTATTTGGATATGGTTGTATAGGTAATTGCTTAATAAATTACATCTAAGTACCAATAAGTAATATTGAATGAAAAAGTTCCTTAATTATAATTTTTTTTTTTTTTTGTTCTTTACAACACATTTTATGTAAGTTTAACTATAAGCAAATTCCAAAATAACGGCTTCATGCACAATAGTTCTTTATATTAAAAAATAAATCTTCACATAATATTTGTACAAAGTGTACTACATAAATATACATTTACTACATTCAACTTGTTTGACGGGAAAGTGAATATTGGTGCATTGGGGAAATCAAAATTTAAAATTCCCATTCATTTTAAAAAGTGCCATGAAAAACGAATTTTTTAACAAAATCGGTTTTGGTTTTTGGTGTAACTTTAAACAAATGACTGCAGATGGATGAAATGTTGACTGAATGTTTATATTAGCATTTTCTATACGCTATATGAAATGTTCAAAATATTTTGATTTGTTTTAGAGAAATTTTCAGTTTCCAATTTTATTATTTTTTTTTCTATGAATGTCAATAAAATTTTATTTGTTAGGTAAAAATGCTTGGAAATATAATACAAGGATCCTACTATATTTTTACAATAACATTTGAAAAATATTAAAAATTCTTAGTCACATTTTTTATTTATAAGCATTTAAAGTTCAAATCTTGACAAAATACGGAAAAATCACGAAAATTAGGTAATTATTTTGAGTTGAGAATTCATAAAAATTTTTCTTTTCAAATCTAAGAATTTAAAATGTTTAATATTTTTACAAGATTGGATATTCACTTATGGATTTTATTTTTCATCAAAACGACATTAGCGACTGACAAAAATGAATGTACTTCTTGAGGTCCAATTTAAAAAATGTAATGATGTTTTAATTGGTCAACAAGTCTACTTTGCATCGGTTGGAGCATATTTTTTATATTTTAGATATTTCTGAATATATTTAATACTAAAAATTTGCCCCGGGAGACGTCCAGGATTTGTTGTGCGGCCCCTTTGATGTCCCGTTCAGCGAGAACGACCGGCTACGGGCTGCCTCCCAACGTGCCACTCAGTCCTTTTATGACATGGTTGACAACATTTTAAGCTGCAAGGAGCATGATGAAAGGATAGCTGAGACCGAACGAAGAGTGAATGCAGTTACAGCCGCTCCAACTTTATTATTTATTGTATCGCATTGTATTGCATTGTATTGTACCTATTGTATTAATGTTTATTTTTAAGGTGAAGCAACCATAATTAGTTATGTGTTAAGAATGTGCATGTATTAACGTTTTTATTAAACATTAATAAACGATGGCATCAGAGGAGTAGTATTGTTCACACAGATCCTCCTCTGCTGTCGGTTCAAACGGAAAAAAAAAAAAAAAAATACTAAAAATTTATAAATTTATAAATTTATAAAATGTAAAATATTTATTCTTGTTAAGGATTTGCTAAAATTGAAAAAGTGCTACGACCGATGTAAAGTAAGCTTGTTTACCAACACAAACATCTTTCCTTTTTTTAAATCGAACCTCTAGAAGTACCTTAATTTTTGTCAGTGCGATGGCTATTTCAAGTCCATAAATTGGTTTTGAATATTTTGATCTAGACATTGAATGACTTGTGCATGTGGGTGCTTGCGACCATAAACCAGATAAGAAATAACAATGTATTGTAAATTGATTCTGGTCGCGGGTGATGGTAGGGGAGTATACACACACTAATGATCATTTACTACACAGTAATCGCAGTGATCGCAGGAATCGCAGGAATCGCAGTGATCGCAGGAACAAAATAATTGCCTAAACACAACTCCTTAAAAATGACACATTTGCAGAGGCCTTAATTATATAATTAAATATTAATTTACTTTTACTACAGACATGATTTTTACAAAAATCAAATTTTAGGCTTATAAGCATATGTTTAAAACGACTTAGGTACAAGGTACCTATCTAAATTCATGTTGTGTCCATTTTTTTGTCTACCCGTTAATTACCAGTTGTATGTAGGTACTGTACATAGTTACGATTGTTGATATTATATAATCATTAGTTATCCGTAGAGGCGTAGACCGTAGTTACTGAGCATAAATCGTGGACTAAGAGTAAAAAGGTTCTATGTTTTTTTTTTCGAAATTGACTTTTTCAAATATTCCTTATAAGTGTTCAATGGCGCATGTTTTGAGCTAGAAATTAGTTTGATACGAGTAATAATGAATGAGATACACAAAGCAAAAAGGTTCTATGTCTTTAAAATTAACATATTCGTTATTTTCGAATGTATTAGATAGAACCTTTTTACTACATAACTTTTTTTGAGGATAAAATGGTTCTATATTGAATTACAAAAACATTATTAAGAGTAAACGAGTACTATCACTACCAATAGCACAATAATATCAATATGTCGGTACGATAATTATTGTGTCGTGGTCAAAACAAATGTTTCCCATCCCGCCAATCGGATATAATAATATGATATTATAATATTGTTATCAGCTTATGTGACTGTTATTGAATACCATTTATAAATACATTGTTTTCTGGGTAGTGTTTTGAGTGTTTTGACTTAATTTTTGTTTAAATCTAATTTCCCATGACGTGGTGAAAATGTATTATAAATTAAAATAGAATTAATTGAAATACCTATGAATTTATTATTAAATGTATTTAATGTTACTTCACAGTATTATACATTTACACAGAATATTTAAATAAAAAGTGATTTAATAAAATATTAATAATTGACGTTTTAGATAAAATTATATCATATTACGAGTATATTATATTATGTTGGCCTGACTGATCAAAATTATGTAATGCACTAAAGGGTAAATAGGTTCTATCTATTAAATAAAAAAATGTTATCAAGTAAAATAGTTTTTTGTATAGAACCTTTTTACTCTAAACTGCATTTTTGTTGTTTTATATTTTTAGAGAATTAACTAAAATAGTGAGATGTTATATTTGCATGTTATATTATTATAGACAACATGCTTGATTTTTTGATATCAATTATAAACAATTATCCTTATATGATAAAAAGATATTTGACAACAAACCTTAAAAATGCTCTCCTGAAAAATTAGATATTTTGACATAGAACCTTTTTACTCTCAGCCCACGAAATATCCCGCACCATAGTAGTGGCGAAAGCTAAGTAAAAAAAAAAATAACTGCACGATTGTCTGTGTATAGTACATCGAAGCAGAAGTTGCCTATTTAAACTGTGTAAAATACGTGTAAATTTGTTATACGACATAACCATAGACGCAATTCGGACAATTGATTTAGGGGGACTAAATTTATAAAATCAATACAGACCCGCATAATTTTTTTATTAGGTGGATTTAAGAATGAATATATTTAAAAACTTAGGGGGGGCTTAAATAAAACTAGGAGGAGCTAAGCCCCCCCCAGACCCCCCTCCCCAAATTGCACCTATGGATATAACATATTTTCTAATCCATCAATTAACTCCTAGTAAACTCCAAAACATCAGAAATATTGTGTAGAACGGGCTTTAGTAAAATCATCAAAATCGTACGTTTAGAAATTAAGTTATAAATGAAAAAGTGCGAACTTTTTAATGGAAATTTATATTAAATTCAGAATCACGGTAGCCGTTGTAGTCGTCGTCGCATCAGCGTTGCTAATGTTATCAACAATATAACCGTTCTTATAGATTATTGTTTAAATACTCGATATTTAATAACGATAAAAATTAGTAATATCACAAGAAAAACCCTTCGTAAACTACGTGTAAAAATGGGTAAGTAAAAAAAATATAAGATCTTTAAGCACTATAAAGATGTGATACCATGAATAAATGCTAAGTTTGTTGAATTTAAGTAATTTTGTTTCAATAATTTATTTACTTGGCTAGGAATTATTTAGAATAGTACATAAATATTAATAACAATATTTTTAAAATAGTAATAAGTTATATTTTAATAACCTTTGGCCATTTAATTATTTTGTTCATCACACTTTGTTTCTTTTAAAAATAATTCCTCGCCAAATAAATAAATTATTGAAACAAAATAAGTTTACTTAAATTCAATATACTTAGCATTTGTTCATGATATCACATTTTTATAGTGCTTTAAGATCTTATATTTTTTTTTACTTGGCCATTTTTACATGTAGTTTACGAAGAGTTTTTCTGGTTTGTACAATTGTACTTATATGGAATCATAGTTTATTGCGTTATATTAAAATACGTTAAGAAACCTTATATTTTGCATGCTCGCAGAGTGAGCTTTCCTAGTTTCCTAACTTGTTTTACTACACAAAGTCATCTTACTGTTTGGCTAACTTGACATTTTTGAAATTCAGATAGGTACCTAATTGAACATTTATTAATATTGGTAGATTAACGAAACGATTAACTACACCGTAAGAGCATACTACTACTTTAATTTATAAAATATTATGAAAAATATCATAATAGAATATAAAATAATGAAATACAATACAAATTGTATTGTAATTTAAATATTTAATAGGTATACAAAACGTCAAAACAGTAAAATTACTTTTATTGGTAAATCGGTCATATTTAGATGTCATTGCACCCAAATGATACCAGATACTTCTGCAGTACTCTGTAGACGGAGTCGCATTCCTTATTTCTACGCATTATAATACAAATGCATAGGTAGGCATATGTCATGTAATAATCCGACTGAGTCGTTTTATTTCTTTCTATATTATAAAAGTAATAATCGTACTCTCTCACAAAAAATTACACACACAACCTACCTACTGTTCGTATACACTGGTCACTGACACACACGCGTATTAATTTTAAAATGTTTAAAAGTGTTAAAAGAATAAAAACAAATGCCACACAATTATATTTTATTCCAAAAAAACTAAAACGCTGGCAAGAGTTACAAGTTGAAGTTCTTATGCCTCAACGTTTAACGTTCCCGTACCGACTCTCGGTCAGTCCGACTAACCTTTATTGGTCCACTCTATGTACCTATCATACATTTAAGAGGACGCTACGCATGCGTTTGTTGTCTCCGTCTTACGAACGTATACGCCATAGGAAATTGTCATTCACTAGTTTCAATAATGTACTGTTAGTTTTGATATTAGAGTGAATGGACCTATTATCTAACTTTTAGGCTTAAATATTATCTTATCGTGTCGGCGGTTATTCGATATTTTAATTTCAAATTAAAATATCGAATAAGCACTGCAGATAATGTTCTTGGGTTACTTTACCCAGTTAAAAGTTTGATAATAATATATATATAGGTCAATAAAATGGCTCACTCGCGATTTTAAATTTATTTTCAATATAGTTATCAGACAATCAACTCGTTAACTCGATATGTAAATTTAATACAAGTGTTGTGGGTCACTGCCACAATATATTCTCTCCTCGTCGGTCTTTCCCAGCGTCTTTCTCTATCAAACCACCCTGTAAAAACTATATACGATGAAATATTCGAATAACACATGTGAATCTAATTTGGTGGCCGGTGGGTCATAATAGTTTAATATATAACGTATTATTATACCGAAGTTTCACTTTAAGGTTAGGTAACTACACCTACGTTAAATATTAGATGCGAAAGTATAAACTACGACAAATTGTGCTAAAGAATGCTGCGATAACTCATTTAATAAGAAAAATCATTGGTATCAAAGACAATGATTGAAAAAAAAATCCAAATGGTTTTGATTTAAAATTATAATTGGTTATACAATATACAGCAGTCACTCGATAATTAAAAATTCAGGGGACTAAGTTAAAAATTCGATACATAGAGGTTTTCGATTTACCGAGTGTTCGAATAATCCACGATCACTTTTTTTTTGTCAGCTATCGACAAACACTTGTACTTCACGGGACCCATATTGCGATTTGCAACTGACTAGTGGCTACGTTTTATTCTATTTCAACAGAGTGTACCCATTGCAGAGGTTTATTTTAGTAAAATAATACGATTAAAGTTTAGATTAGGTAGGTAAGATACTAAGGTACGAAAAAAATTATAAACTACGATAATATTTAACCACCTGTTACCTGCACCGTCGTTATTAGTTTCATTACGAGTATGTCAAATAGATTGTACATACTATTTATATGTACATACATATGAACTTACGTATAATCGCGTTTAAGGAAATTCGAATTATTGAGGTTCGTGAAAAAAAATTTGAATTTTTGAGTATGTCCCACCGACAGACATTTCGAATTATCGAGTAACTGCTGTATATGTAATTGCTTTTACAGGGTGAACAACTTATACGAGTACTGATTAGATTTGGGATTAGAGTAGCCGAGTATACTTATTCGATTGAATTTATTTCTACCAACATTTTATTGAAAAAAGAGCATTTTCGATTGACTTTTTTTTAAATTTATCATTATAAACTAGTTTAAGAAAAATAAAGCAAAATAAAGGTTGTCAGGTGTGGGGTTCGAACCCACGCTCCCGTTTGGGAACCAGAGCTTAAATCTGGCGCCTTAGACCGCTCGGCCAACCTGACTGCACGAAGAAAAGTCTACAAGCAAATCAAATTAAATTTTTATGAACTTTGAAGTTCATATTTTTACAAGATTGGATATTCACTCGATTTCTCGTGTAGTGATTTTGTTATTTTGCTATAAAAATGACAGTGTTGTTTATACAACATGGTAAATGCAAACTTTATTTATAACTTAGGTATACAGAGTTTATATAGTATTAACAATATTTTTATTATATTAGTAAATCTATTTTTTTGTTTTTTTTTTGCTATTTCGTCCAGTACTTCGTTGGATGTTATGTTTATAACCCCACGATGAACAGCCATACTCAAAATATTACCGCTAAGTCCACAACTTGATTTTCTGTAACCAGGGGTGTATTAACATGTTTCCTGAGTGTAGGCTTGTGGAAAATTGCCATCCTAAATAACTAAAATAATAATATAATATACACACAGAGTAGTACTGGACTACATGGTACACACAGTAGAAAACACGAGTACGAAAGAGTAAAGACGAATAACGGTGATAACTAAATATTATGAGTTATGACAAATAATAAGCAATCAATGTTTCAAGTTTTCAACCAAATAAATAAATAATGACTTGGGGCTAGAGCTACGTAATATTGTAAAATATACCTATACCAATCGCACTATATCACCCGTATGGGCCAATGTTCTGGGAAAGTGTAGAGCTGGTTGTTATTGAGAATTCTCGATCATTGAGTGGGATAATTCCAATATTATATTTTGTGTAAACAACTAAATATTTATAATAATAATAATATCCTAGTTCCTGGATATGAGTCTAGATAATAATATTCTGACATTCTTTCAAAATTTACAATAGTTGAAAATTTGTTTTTAGAAAAAAAAAATAGAACAAAATTGAATGCATTATAGAATATACTTAATTATAAATTGCTATAAATATTGAAAAAAAATTCATGAGAGGGATCTATCCCCCTCACCCCGTTTGACCACCACTGTTTGGGGTTAATATCTATAAACTTTAACAATTACTATCTATCTAAGAGAATGTAGATAACCTATTGCCATATTAAATAGATTTCAAATTACCATAAACTGAAAATGTTATATTCTACAAATCGCTTAAATTAAAACCTATTTACTTATTGTTTATTATTAGGGTAGAGAACTTATAGCATTTGCATATTTATTTTGCACTGCAGTCACAAACATAGCAGATAACGAAACAAATACGTTTCATGCTTTCACAAAGCTAGTTTTAACATTTTATTTCGCATATAAATGAATATTTTGAGTCCTTTTTGTTTTTAAGGCATATTTTATACTTTTATACGCAATTTTATACTTTTTGAGACATATTTATCTACTTAAATCAATTTTTTCCACACCGACTATTTTATTTCAAACAATACGGTCAAAATGTTTGGACAAAAATGTAAAAAATGTTTGTTGTATCATTGACTGTCCGTGGGCACACGTTTTTCCTAGAAGGGCAAGAGGATCGCTGATAATCCAATAATATAATTTGCTGTAATTAATTGTATTAATAATCAATAGATAGATAATCGTTTACGATCTAACGTCGTATATTACGACATCACCACTATTGCAGAGAGCCGTGTGCGCACCATGCGATTATGATTTTTAAAATATTTTAGAAAGAATTTTAAAGTGCATATTATAGGATTGTAGCGAGCTGTGACTACCTGTCCAAATACCTATCTAAATACCTGTCTAAGTAATAACATAATACGTAATCATGTATTATACGCGCCGCGTAAATACCTATAAATATAATTGTAACGCGAGCGAGCGCGTAACATTAATAATAACAATATCGATGGTACCATTGATGTTTCATTCTTATAGCGATAATATTCAAATAGTTAAATTAAAAGGCTCAATCCGTTGTTATTATAAATATTATGTCATTATATTGATATAAATCTAATATTACAAAAATACTAAAAAAAAATAAAAATAAGTGTAAAAAAATGATATTTATCTAGATAAATTACATTTATGTTATCTTTATTTTTATCTAGATAATATTTTGTTGAAATTATCTTATTTTATCTAGATAATTTTTTAGTTATCTATTTCCAACACTGGTGACCATGAGCGGCGTGCGTCAATATTATATATATGACTACGTATTATATAAATAACTTTTATTATGCCCGTGTAGAAATTGTGCGGTTACATAAAATAACACCACAAATCCACAATAACAATAAATATATGTTAGGCATCCGGCGTGTGATAATCCCACGCTAGGCCTAACCGCTAGACGACCGAGACGGTTGTGCGAAGTATAGAAGAGACTGACCCATCGAGGAACGCTGATGGACAAGCGTTCATCAGACGAGTGCCAGCCTCCATCAGAATAGTCACTAAATCTAATTTATACTTAGGGCCCGTATTACAATCGTTAAACTAATGTAATGATATGCTCACACACCATTATAATAAATAAACTAAAATCTTACAAAGTAATAAATAACGGCTAGACTGTCGCTTGTAGAAATCGGACATCCCTAATAAAACTATTGTCACCGAAAAAAAGGTACGATATCTATTATGCGATCACGAATTAAGATTATGACGGTATTTATAATATACAGTTAAACATTTATACCTATGTCCTATATATATATATATATATATATGTGATATTCACAACAATTAAGCAATACTCGACGGCAATGAATTGGGGAAAAAAATTTATAAATAGCCGGAAAATTAAATTCAACTATAATTTTATCATGATTCATGACATAATTCAAGTATTCAATTTCACGAAAAAACCGTTAATTTTTTTGGTCGGGAATAGGTTTTAGTTATAAAATCGGGATTGAAAATACGAGGTAACCGCTTTGATGTTAATATTTAGATATTTACCTTGATTACCGATAACCAATAACCGCTTCCAGCATTCCAAAACTAAAATCGGTTATCGGTTTTCGGTTCTCAAATTTACGGTTTTTTACCGGTTTTCGTTACAAACCGGTTACCGGTTTTAAGCCCTGCTTTGGAGTATTTTAAGAAATAATTATATGGATGAGGAATACCAAGAAGAAGAGTATAATTATATGGTCAATACATAATATCGAAAGTCCATGTCCAAATGCGATGATGTAAGTACAAGTACCTATATATGAATAAGAAATATTGTAATATATCTTTGTTTTTAATAAAAAAACAAATTAAGCACAATTACGTTTGACGCAAACGTATGAATAAAAATATATAACGGTGTTTTCTTCTTTTTATAAAAATGCATTAATTGTTTCAAGGACTAATTCAATTCCTAAAAAGGTGGGTAAGTGGATGTCGATCTGCTGTACAGTAGGTTACAAGTGGGTCACTGTAATGGATGGTGTTATATATTTTGTATATATTGAATTATAATAGTATATTGTGTGACAAGGGCGGGAAGTGAGCTATTTCAGGCGAGGGCCGCATTTCACCCAAGACTGAAATTGTGCATCTCGCACGAACCACACATACTATTTGTTGTCACGCTTCTGCGTTCATTGGTCGCACCATCATGGCAAAGGTAATTCAGGCTAGGATTTATGGAACAACCAGACTATTCTAAGAAAACAATATTTCATGAAAAAAACGATTTGGTTTTATTTATTTTAAGCGTCATGCATGGAAGTTATAATATAAATAATAATTATTATATTAAAATAAAATAAGAATAAAAAAAAAAAGGTGGGTAAGTGGATGTCGCTCTGCTGTACAGAAGGTTACAAGTGGGTCACTGTAATGGATGGTGTTAAATTTGAATTTAATGATTCAATGAATAAGAAAAACGATTCTGAGCGAAAACAGTCAATCAGCCTATGATATTACTAAGTATATTTGATGATATTATTGTAAATAAAGTAATTTATATATAACCTATTTACGCGGAACCTTGTTTTAAATTTTCAATCCTTAGCTATAAAAGTTGTACATTTTATAGATTATTAAATTCTATTAAATTATTAAATTAAATTAATTAGATTACAAAATAATTATTAAATTTGAAATTTGATAAATTTTAAATTTAAATGCTTATAAAAAAAAATTGTGGCTATGTATTTTTAATATTTTTCAACTGCTATTAGAACGATATATCAGGAGCCTTATATTACATTTTTACGTTTTTTAACCCAACAAATACAATTTTATTGATATTTATAGAAAAAAAAACTAAAAAAATTGAAAACTGACAATGTCCGTAATCGGTTTAAAAAGATTCAAAATATTTTGAAAATTTTATAGTGTATAGAAAATGAAAATATAAACATTCAGTAAAATTTTTATGGATTTGCAGTCATTCGTTTTTGAAGAACAACAAAATAACAAAATCGCTATACATGAGAAATCGAGTGAATATCAATAAATATTGTAAAAATATGAACTACAAACGGTCATAAAAATTTAATTGGATGTGCTTGAAGCCATTTTTTTTTTATATTAACAAACTTATAAATAATCTTGTAAAATTTTTATGAATTTTCAACTCAAAATAATATGCTAATTTTCGTGATTTTTCCGTATTTTGTCAAGATTTGAAATTTAAATGCTTATAAAAAAAAACTGCGACCAAGGATTTTTGATATTTTTCAAATGTCATCTTAACAATATAGTAGGAGTCTTGTATTACTTGTGTTATCATATATTAAACATAATTTCTTAATAATTTTTTTCTATAAATATTGATAAAATGTCTACTGGGACAAAAAGCTTAAAAGTATAATATATTAAGGTTTTTACTACGGTTTTATTATAACTTATAAGCACTTGCAGTTAAAATGTTGAGTTTTGACATCAACACACATCATTGGAAAACCAATACTTCGTTATCCTCTGCATTATACACCATTATAATTTATAATATTACACCATAATGTACGATTTATACTTATCAACCGTTGTTTTTGTCTAACTACTGTTATCACACTGCACTTATACATAAAAATATTGTTTCTCTATTCTCATTAATCGGTCGATTGTTAATACTAATCCTATACATTGGGCCACGTCCGTTTAAAATTAAAAAATACGGATACGTCTAAAGTATATATTTTCAAGTACGTTCAACGCTGCCCGTGATTTCAGAAACAACGGAAAAAACAATAACTAAAACCACTCATACATATAAATTTATAGTTCATTGTCAATGGCCTATCTTAGTTTCAGAGTTTATTAAAAAAAGTCCGATTTAAAGATTTAAATATAGCGTAGATAAACGTAGGCTTATTGGAATAAACTCTGTTGACGCGTATACGCGTCAGCGGCGTTGAAAGTGTTAGAGACGCCACGGCGACAGCAGGCTCATATCAAACTGAACAATAATAATAATAATATAGTTGGTCTGGGTGGTTGATCATTGGGGTTGACCAAGTTGATCAGTTGATCGCAAAACATACGAACTAAAACGAAAAATAGAGTACTGGAGTAACCAGGGACTCATGGTCTAATCGATACTTTTCTTCAGTTTCAGCGGTGGCTCGGCGGCTGTTGCGACAACGCGCAGCAGTAGTAACTACTCGCTCGGTCATCACAATCATAGCATACGTTCCTGTTCCATTCTGTTAGAAAATACATCATTAGATATGGCAACCTAACCAACGTTTCTGTAATGTAACCTGAGGGGGGTACAAATAAACTGTCACCCCATTAAGGTAATACTGATCTTGGAGGTGATGTCCATATTTTCTATGTGTTCTGTAAACGTAAACTGTAAAACCCTTAACCCATGTGTGTCTAATCAAGATACTTACCTACCTACTTAATGATGCGATATAATATAATAATTGATTCATTTCTTTTTATTTAGATGTGTTATTACAGAGAATCATTAGGTACCTATAGTGCAAAAATGAGGTTTTAAGGGTTAAGCCCAAAAATTTCAATAGCTCCCACCCCACCTACCTCATTTTTCAATCACATAATTTTATAGTACTTAGTATTTCAGCCTCCCAAATTTCAAATTCTATTTCAATATTGTACCTATAATAATATATTATTATCAGCTGTTCAGCCCGACGTTGTCCAGTTCAAATATTTGTACTTGTAGGTAGTTAGGTATAATAAATATATTTGTAAAACATATTGTGTATGCCATATTTCTTCTAATTATATATTTGCACTTGATATTATAGAGTCTTAACTGCAATTATTAAAGTGCAAAATAATTACATAAATATCATACAGCATTTAAAATGCTAACTTTTTTTTACATAAAAATAAAATGTTGCTTTATAATAACTAATGCTCATATACTAGGAGTACTAGTACCTACTACTTAGTAAGTATTATACAATATTGAATATTCTATTGATAAAACGAGCTTCAAAATTATTGTTTTGTACAATTTATTACACAATAATAAATTATTGATTGGATAGTGTCTGTGTTTTTGCAATAATGTAATGCTAGAATAATGGTATTATTACAGACAGAACTTGTAAATGACACTTTTTAAAAGTATTCAAGAATAGTTACAGAATTATTTTTTAAAACTACATATTTAAAAAAAGATATGAGTACAATGTACAAATAAAAATACTTCAAAAAAATAGTGAAGTATAGATACTTTCAAATATTTTTTTACCTTATAAATTAACATAACGGATTTAAATGTTGTGTGTTAATTTTATATACCTACCATATAATATTTTACATCACATCGTGTGGCGTAACTTTAAATACTCAACTGTTTTCTATGTTGAAGCATTTGATTTTCGATTGAGTATACCTAATTAACAGTTATAAAATATATTAGTTACCTAATACCTATTCTATATATTATTATTCTCAATTTCTATTTTTATTTTACGCGAATTTTACGTAATCAAAATTAAAATAAGAATTAAATATATATATTATCTTAAGCTAAAAAGATTTTTAATATATTTGAAAATTATTATTTGATTTTAAATACTGATTCTTCAAGAAAGTATTTAAAATACGTATTTTACCTTATGTTTTTTCAATCATATCATTTTATAGTACTCAGTGCTTCAGGTTGGAGTTGCAAATATCAAAAAGTTTATTGCAATAGGTTTGTCTGTTGGTTCAGATCTAAGTGACTGCACAAAACAAATGCTCAACAGGAGCAGATGAACACAGATTATAGTTATATTATATAATATTATATACATAATTATATTTTGTATAATTATTTAATCTATGTCATAATTTGATATCTTCATTAAAATAAGTAACTAATTCAAGTTTATTCCTTGATTATTTATTCCTTGCTGTTTATTTCCAAGCTGAGAAGTGATAGTCTGATAGTCAAAAATGTCTGAAAAATATGAATGGTATACTTTACAGTGTACAGTGTACACCGTTCCTACTTATTGTTTACCTATATGTAGATTTGATTTTTTTTTTTTATTTAATGTGGAAAGACTTACACAGGTAACTTCATATTTTGGTAGTAGAGGATTCTTATTTTATCAGAAAAAAAATTTCAGCCCAATTCTTATCTGTATGAGGAAAAATAGGTATATGGTCGTACGGAAACATCAATTTTTCATATTATCTTAAGTTATAACAAAGAGAAAATTGTTAAATTTGTTTAAGTTTCGAGTATCCATGCAAAGTGAGGGTTTTATTACTTGTAAATTCCAACACAATTCAATATACATTTTTACCATAAAAGTATCTTTTATCTTTTGGTAAATTAATATATATGATTATAGTATAAATTGTAATATGAAACATAAAAAATATGGATCATGATACAAGATGCAATTATTCTATATTTGATATATGTATCTGTGGACTGTGGTACTTCCAACTATAACTGTATGTAAATTTCACTTCTGATAACTATATCACAGACTATATTTTTATATATTTATATACCTATAACCCATATGTATTAAATATATTACAATATATCTAATCACTTGGTTAATTAGTACCTATAATTGATTTTCTGTGAATTTCCAAAATATTGCGAATCTACTATAAAATTGTTATTATTTACTTCCAGTATACAATAATGTTTTTAAATA
This sequence comes from Sitobion miscanthi, assembly GCA_008086715.1. Classification (NCBI taxonomy): domain Eukaryota; kingdom Metazoa; phylum Arthropoda; class Insecta; order Hemiptera; family Aphididae; genus Sitobion; species Sitobion miscanthi. Next base: position 15,628,278 of record CM017804.1, read on the forward strand.
ATAACTAGTTTCTTAACTATCGTGTTTGAAAACAGTCATAAAAATTCGTACGACTCGCGTACTAAATTATGGGATAAAAAAAAACATAATTTTGTAATCGGTTCATTTTTTGGGGGGGGGGGGGGTGTTGGAGAAATGCCCAAACGTTTGGAAAGTTATTTGTACTTGGAAGGGAGGTCGTATGAATTTCGAAAATAGTCATACAAATTCGTACAAATTGCGTACTAAATGATGGGATAAAAAAAAACACAATTTTGCCATCGGTTCATTTTGGGGGGGGGGGTGCTGGGGAAACGTTTCTCCAGCACCGCCTCAGTTTTTTGCTTGTGGGGTGAAAACTAAACGCATACAAATTTGAAAAATGGCCATACTAATGCATACTAATAGCAAGTAAATGAAAGTCCAAAAAAAATTATGAAAATCGAATGGGGGGTGTGTGCTGGAATATAAAATTAAAATCCTATGTTGTCGTTCAAAAAAGTAAAAAACTTAAAAATTATAAGGATAAAAAATATTTAAAAATATAACTTTTTAATAAAGACGTTGTTTTATAAGCGACTTGAAACTATGTAAAAAAATATTTTCAAAAATTTTACACTTTTTGAAATAATGAGTGTTGTTTGATAAAAGAATCGCCCGGTACAACCTATTTACGTGGAATCTTGTTTTAAATTTTCAATCCTTAGCTATAAAAGTTGAACATTTTATAAATTTTTAAGTACAAAATAATTATTAAATTATAAATTTTATAAATTTTGTTGAAATTTAAACTTTAAATGCTTATAAAAAAAAATTGTGTCCATGTATTTTTAATATTTTTCACGCTATTGCAAAAATATATCAGGAGCCTTGCATTAAATTTTCATGCTTTTTTACCCAACAAATAACATTTTATTGATATTTATAGAAAAAAAAAAACTAAAAAAATTGAAAACTGACAATGTTCGTAAACAACTCAAAAAAAATCAAATTATTTTCAAAATTGTATGGTGTATACAAAATGTTAATATAAACATTCACTGAAATTTTAAAATATCTACAGTCATTCGTTTTTTAATAACAATAAAATAAGAAAATCGTTACATGATAAATCGAGTGAATATCAAATGTTGTAAAAATATAAATTTCAAACGCTCATAAAATTTAATTTCACTTTCTGGTAGGCGTTTTTTTTTTTTTTTTATAAAGGTAGACAAACTTATGAAAAATCTTGTATTACATTTTTAAATCTTAGATTTAAAAAGAAAAATTTTTATGAATTTCTAACTAAAAATAAATTGCAAAATTTCGTGTTTTTTCCGTATTTTGTCAATATTTGTACTTTAAATGCTTATAAAAAAAAATCTGTGACAAAGGATTTTTAATATTTTTCAAATGTCATTGTAACAACATAATATAGGAGCTTTGTATTAATTTTTCAAGCATTTTTACCTAACAAATAAAATCTTATTGACATTCATGGAAAAAAACCTAAAAAAGTTGGAAACTGAGTATAACCGTAAACAGCTCAAAACAAGTCAAAATATTTTGAAAATGTTTCATGTATAGAAAAGGCTAATTTAAACATTCCATGTATTTACAATCATTTGTTTTAGAATTACACCAAGAGCCAAAATCGAATTTGTCAAAAACCAATTTTGAGTAAAATTTCTCGTTTTTCCTTAATTTTTATTTTGTTTTTCCGGGTGCTTTTGAAAAATATTGGGAATTTTAAATTTTGGACCTCCCAAAAGTACCAACTAGATTCACTTTCCCATCAACAAGATACATTAGATGCTGAGGTTGAAAATCGAAGCATTATTTCAACTACTAATCGTGTACACAGACACAGAAATAAAAAAATAAAAAAAACACATCATTGTTAAATCAATATCGTTCCTCTCAGAATCTAAAACTATTAAAGCCCGGCTTCCTGCCGGCTTGTATAGGTATATAACATGTTATTTTACAATAGCTTAAAACGTATATGCTTAAATAATTAGCCGCTGTAGGCACGTGCCCCTATAATAGTGCCTGCCTATAATACATAAAATATATGCCACTGCACACATAGCGGTTGAAACGCGCGCGGTCGATCCGCGGAATTATCGAAACAGCAAAAAATAGTGCGTTTCAATCGTGGATCAACAAAATATGCAGCATGCAGCGTTTCACACGCTCGTTTCAATCGCGATGTGTGGCGCCTGCCTACCTAAGGCATAATATTTTACATTTAAAATACACATCCACATACCCCTTCACCTTCCCTCCACCAAACTACGATCGCGCCTGTAGCAAACCGCAGGTACATATTATTATAATATTATACCTATACATAGCAATTATTTTAAAGGTCACTCTCTCTATAATTTTCTCCACAAATATTAACGTTTTTGGAATATTTTTTTCATTATTTAAATTGTTTAGTTTTTGAACTAAATGATACCTACATGATATTATATTTTTATAAGTATTTGAAAATATATAAATATCGGATTTCAGATTTAGATTTTTTTAGAATTTATTAGCTATTAATTAAGTGTTAATTAAGACGAGCGGATTAGTGGGCAAATGTTTTGCGGAAAACTCGTGAATGGCTTATTCCACTTCACTTCGCTCATCCAAACTTTAAATACTTACGTACTTAATTTAGTTAATTAGTTTTTTAAAAACAGTTTTACAGCTCCTTTAAGATTTGATAAAAATACTAAATTATAAATGTTATTGTTTTAGTATTATATGGTTTGACCTTTTTGCAATTTGATGTAAAAAAATGTATTATTATGTTAAATTATAAATGAGACGTGTATAATATTTAATAACGATATACCTAAATTATATATATTAAAATAGGTATATTATATACATGTGTGTCACCACTTATCACTGGGACACGTGAGCAAAATTCGTGGTGACTGTGTGACTGATTAGTGCATACATCGATAAATTCTGAAATGCATGCTGGTGCTGGTGCTGGTGTATTATATGAGGTATTATAAAAAAAATAGCTTGCATAACCGACTTTTGACGCGTCGTATCTAGTGCGCGGATTCGTATTTGAATAAGTGGAATCCAAAAAGAGTACGTTGACGTCATCAAAACGGTTGCCGACGTATTTAAGTGTGGGAAGGCTCTAACAGTCGGTTTGCACTACGCCACTGCACGAGGCCCGTCCTTTACACCGTACACAGTCGCGGAAACACCCACGACCGTCGCGCGCCGTTCGTAGTCCTCGTAAGTTCACGCCATTGGCGCGGGCTTTCACGTGACCTTATTATAGACGGAACATGCCAGACTCGCGGGGTCGGACGGTGACTGTAAATAAATTTAGGTCGTCGTACCCGCACAATATGTTGTCCCTGTCTTACACACGTACAGCGGCGTAGCCAGGGGGGGGGGGGGGTTAAGTGTTTTACACAGAGTCGATCAATATTGTTGATTATTTACTCAGGCAAAACCCTAACCGAACTAAAATCCTGCGTACGTTACTAATAATATAAATATGTAGACAGTGTGTATTTTTATTTTCATGACTCTTTTTTAATACCCTATGTATACCTATACATATACTGACCAAGTTGCAAATAATTCGTAGCGAGACCGCAAAAAAAAAGAAAAAAGATAATAATAAATTTCTTTTACTAAAGTCGACGGAGCGCAGGTATAGTTATTTAATTTAATATAATATTATTTCATATTATAAATAATAACTGTTAGATACAATGTATAATTGTATACGGAGATTAGCCAAGCAGAGAAAGATAATCATATCACAACATATTGTTTGTAGGTTGTTAGTATAGGGGAGGAACGGTTTAAAACACGTTTTTTTGTGGGTGTGGCAAGGATTCGTTGCTAAAAAACCCGGGTGGTCACCCATCCAGGAACTAGCAACGCCGGCCGTTTCCGCAGTTGAGTGTACGCACTGTGCCACATCAAGGCACAGTATAACTATTATTATCGTAGATATTGTCCGTTTTTTTTTGTCATTTGGATAATCAAGATAAATTAGTTATATGTATCACTGTATCACGAAGTAGGTATGCGCTGTGTAACGTGTCTATATAACTGTGGTCAATCTGAATATTTGCTTACGATAAATTGTGTTGCGTAAAAAAAAAAAATTAATAATTTTCCCTCATACCTATATGCCACATTATTGTATCGCGAGTACAGCGACTTACACCGTTCTCTGTTGTAGTATATGTTTGCATAATAACAGCAATAATAATATAAAATAATATATTATTATGGGTATGACAGATGATCGTGAATAATTAATAGTCGATGTGTAAAATAATGTTACGAGTAATACCCTATGTCAAGGATGCTCGTACGAAACCGTTTACGCGTAATCGCGATTAGTAAACGGAATACACACCGCACACTTCGCCGTGAGCGTTTTTTTTATCCTTCTATAAAATGTCATTTATAACACGTCAATCAGAAAACATCTATACACACCGATACACATATACACCTATACACATTGATAGTATTATCAATCGAAATACTCGTGTTTTATTCTCATTTTAAAATTCGAAATCACAACTATTTAATATGTGTACCTGCCGCATCACATATCCCTGTGTGGCTGTGTCGAGGTGAGTATGTATAGTAAGACGAGTAGTCTGCACACTTAACCTGCAGTGTACACCTGTTGCGCAATATTACGTACAACGTATTCACTTATAATATATCGACGAAAAGTAATAAATTACATACAAATGTAATGTAATAAACTGATAAACGTCGGTTTTTTATGATATTTTAATTTTTAAGTGAGGTATCAGTACGTAAAATATTAATATTTGAAAATGTTCATATTTTGATGACATCACATTTTGTGATGTCTCCCTTTCTCTTACAAATGTAAAACAGAAAACTGTTTTGCGCGGGAAAACTTTACTCCCTCTGTATTTATAGTAGAATTACCAAAATTTCACAACGCATTGGGAGTAATTTTATCTGTGTCGTAGTGTTTTCATTTTTAAAAACTTGTATACTATATTGATACCTATGACGTATTGACGTTTTATTGTGTTATGTGTATGTTAATAACATTGTTTTCAACTTTGAAGATTTTATTTATGAAAAAGTTTAATTTTTATAATCCAGAACAAATAAGAAACATAAAACTTCAAAGAATAAAATAAATTATTAAACTAAATATTTTAACTTTACACTAACATTTTTTGATGTAAAACGGGAGTGAGGCCGATTGTGGCCACTCGTGGCTCGTCGGCTCAATCTACGAATCTGCCTCAGCTCGGCGATCTCTCTCCGCGCGCATACGCTCGCCACTATACTTGCTCTGCGCCCCTTCAGTTTTGTCGGTGTACCCATAGAGCTATAAAAGATAGGTCTTTTATAAATTATAGGTCTATGGACTATGGGTGCACTTATGGACGCGTGGCATGTGCAGCTACTTTAATACTTGCAGTGTATTAACATAGATCTTTAGGTATCGCCGCGCCGAAAATATGTAAAAAAATACGAAATACTATGCGTCGACACTGGCGACCCGCGCTCTACAATTTGTATATATCCTCTGTATATAATTAAAAATAATTAATCTTATTGTTATATAAATAATTAAAGAGTAGAAGTAAATAAAATATAAATACTGATGGTACTGCTCGTAATAATTTTTATTTCAAAAATAAATTCAATAATTAGTGATGAAAATAATCTTATATTTTTCAAACATTCTGTATGTTGAAGGAATACGCTGTATACATTCAGACGTAACAACATAATAATAGAGTATATTTACTATATATTATGGTATGTTATTGTTATCGACGTTCAAAGACATCGTCATTTCGGGTAAAAAATAAATACATACACTAAAAATAAACAAAAAATAAAAACCAATCATACCATTAGATTCTTGAGACAGTACCTGATCGCCTATAATATATTTGAAAACTTTGTCTCATCGCCAATCAAAATTATGAACCGTCAAAGTGAACACTATATTTTTTTGGACGAGTAGTCGACACCGACGACCAGGGCAATGTTATAGATGTCGGCCGTGGCGTTTCAAGTTTTTTTTTTAATAAATACTATAACACTAAGTTGCAGGGCTCAGAAATTCTAGCAAATGTAATATTTTAGTAATAAATTAGGACTTAGAACATCCAAAGTAAGATACAATTTGTTTCACAATTCCCTGATGTCAAATACAAAATTGTATTTTTACTCATTTTTGCATAAAATGTTAGTGTTATTTTGCTTATTTCGAATATTAAGTGCTCTTTTTTTGATTTGTTTAGGTATATTCTATCGATTATGGATGAATATAATATGAATAGAATTTTGAATATATATATTATGAATGTATATAAATATATGAATTGATGTTTTTGAATTTTTTTATATTTGCTCATCGACAAGGTCTAACGACTAAAATTATAAAATTTGAATTATTGGACGTTTATTGAAAACTCTTGTATATATTAAAGTGACTTGATTTTTTTAGTAAAAAAATAGCCTGTACTCAATTCCTGAGTAAAAAAAAGGTATTTTAAAGAACAAAAATAAAAAAAATGTACCAATTTTTTTAAATTTGTTTTAACATTTTGAGTGCCGGGCCAAAATGACAAAACTGAGCTTGAGCTCTTATAATTAAGTGGTGTTGGGGAATAATAATAAAAATATTCAGATAAAAAATTTGTCGGCTAAAATATTGTTCAGTAAAAATAAATGTACAAGTAATTAGGTTCAATAACCTCTCTGCTGTTGTATAATATTACAGCTCATAGTATAGGTGTCGAATGTCGAGTCTCGAGTGTAGGTACCTATATAATATAGTCATTAAGGAAGCCACTGTTATAGTATGTACTGTATATATTATATTGTTGTACAATTTATTGTACATAATCGTTGCGTAAGAAAAGCGAATTTGGGTATAGAGTCAGTTAGCCTATGTATTAGTATTGGTATTGTATGTTACATTGGTATGATATATCATTGATTATATACATAGTATAATGTATAATCAATGGATATATTCATATTGCTTTTTGTCATAGTCATCAGTCCATACAGGTTCACTGTAGAAACAACAAAAAAATACAGGAAACGTTGTATGAAATCAATACATTTATCACACCGATACAAATCTAAAAATTATTCGATCGCTATAAGGTTAGAATATAATATTTTATAAAACTACAATTAATGACGTACACATGCAAATATTTGTGCATATATTAATTAATTATAATTACAGTATTAAAGTCTCTATTTTTTAAATATAAATAATTGTAATAAAAAATGGTTTTAAAACTATTTTCTTTCAAATGTATCAATAATTTCTTCGGAATTAATATTATTTAATATTTATTGTGATGGGCTTGAATGAACAATAATCAATAAGCAATATTTATCGAATAATTCTACGGTGTTATTTGTAACATATTTTTCTATACTTAAAATAGATAATAAACCGTGGTCCGTGAAGGACACACATTCGAGTTTTATGAGACGAGAGGCGGAGTACTATATTACCATACTAACATACTATAATATTATTATGAAATAATATATTGTACATTTGTACATTATATTATTATCAATAATCAGAAGTACATTAGTCGGCACATTACACACAAGGCACATTCCAACCATTGAACTATATAATAATATCATATAGTTCAATGATTCCAACACGCACTTCCCGCACGGTTTTTTCGCTCAAAATAAAACAGCAATTTTATCAATTTTAAGATACGAATTCATTCGGATACTGCAGTAAAACGAGGTTTATCTATGTAATGCAACTATACAAGAACGCCATATGAAATATAAATTGTTCAGTTGATTATACATTTTCACCAAAACAATTTGTCGGTATCAGTATTGCATTTTTAACTAGGTAATATCCAAAAGAGTCATTATGGTAGTATAACATATTTAATATTTAGATTTTTAATTCATCCAACTAATCATAACAATTAGAAGTCAAAACAAGACAGCCATAATATTTCGAGTTGTAGCATTCTTACGTTGAATAAAAATTAATTTTGTGCAATGTGTTGAATGCAACAGTAATACGCCGGTAAATGTCATTTCATAATTAGTGGATATTGCAGCCATAATAATAAATATTAAATTAAATACTGCCATATTTTAGTACATGCTGTTCTCAAAATTTAAAGACAATATACGTAAGCGCAATACAGCCAGTGTCGGCCTGGCCCAGGCGGCTGGGAGGCGATCGCCTTCGAGGCCCCGACCCGTATTTTTCAAGAAATAAATGAAATTATTTACCAACATTTACCTACTATATATAGCCCAGTGGTATGCGTTTGGATCCATTAAATAATTTTATTATTTTAATGATACTAAAATCATAATATCTATTAGTCCGTGGTAATAATAATATAATTATATTATAATTTTGGAATCTATGATTATGTTTAAATACGTACTGTAATGTTTGATCGATATTATATTATTATATATTATATATATATATATATATCGATCCATATTATGTGATAAATATGTATAAAACGTTTTTAAATTATTTTTTGAGATTTGGTATTTTTGAGAGGCATTTTGAATAATTTGCCTCCTGGGCCCTTTAGATTCCAGACCGACACTAAATACGGCAGTATTTTACAAATTCACTTAAAAACAATTCTGAATTGTTGGGTTTTAAAAAGAGTAGGTAGGTATTTCTTAATATTTTAAAACGTCATATTGACAATATTGTGCGTTACAATAATACAATGGCACAATGCTAGTAAATATTGAAGTTTTTAATTTCAAATACCTAAACGTAAGTGAAAACTCCTTGGTTTATAATATCTTCGTTTTAAACATCAAATCTTCATATTATATTATTTGTCACTATACATTTTGTGTTGTGGTGGACTAGTTTATCTTAGTTAAGCAGTGGCTTAAATATAATTATTATTAATACTATAGCTGCGTGTATGTTTGCTATACTGAAATGTTTTACAAAAAATTACAAAAAAAAGGACGTGTGCGGTAGCTCATACGTATACAGCGTGTCCCATTGCAATATCTCCAGGAAAAATGGAGATTAGTATGACTCACAGGGACAAGAAGTACAAATAGTTCATGTTTTAATTTATTTTAATGTTTTGGTATAAAAATTAAAAAATATATTTTTTTATTTAATTATTTGAAAAAAAATCGAAGATAGCCATTTTGTAGAGGTAATTTTTCTGAAAATATTGACGTTTCAACATTTTGATTTCATTAATCTCCTGATTTTTAATATTTTTTCTAATTTCTAGAAAAACAGTGAATTACTTATAATACCATAGTGGCATAGTGGTATCAAATATGTGGCCCGCGACCCACATGTTCGTACGGCCCGCGAACGCTTTCAGCGCGGCTAAGCATATTATTTTACTTCTTTAAAATTATTGTAAAAAAATCAATATGACGTACATCTTTGTAATACCTAGTATTAAATACGGTTTTATTATAATAATTACAGAACTTGATGACCTAAAAATCTTTAAAAAATGCACACATAAAAAAAAAATATTAAAAAGACTTATAAACATCAAAAATGACTATAATTTATAATCAATAGATAAAATAAATTTATTTTGTTTGTTTTGAATTTAGTAAAAAAAGGTATTTTGTCCGTAAACTTATAAATACGTAATAGTTAATATTATTATAATATTGGATATTATAATGTTGTATCGTTTTCTGATAAGATTTGATTATTAACTTATTGATCAACAATTAATTATCGTCTGATAACAATTAAACAATTATTCAATTGATTAAGAGGACGTTACCTGTCTACCCATACATTTATTGCCTCCGTCTTACACACGCACGACATAGCAAATTGTCGTTCACTAGTTTCAATAGTGTGCTGTTAATTTTGATACTAGAGTGAACTGACCTATTATAAAACTTTTAGGTCAGAACATTATCTGTGCTTAAGCGTGAAGATTTTTCAAAATATTCATTTTCAAGCAAGATATGGGTGTGTGAAATATCAAAAATAGAAAATGCTCATATCTAGCTTGAAAATTAAAACAGCGAATAAAAGCCTAAAAAATTGATAATAAGTCAAATCACTCTAATATCAAAAAAAAATTGTTGGTTGTAATTAGCCAGGTGCTTACCTAACTAATATTAATGTTTTAGATTTAGTTATTTAGTAAATTAGGAATTTTATGTATTGAGTAGATCTCTGATAATATAGGAATTTAATAAATACCTACCTATTACAATAGTCTTAACAGAAAAATAAGGGTAGGCATCCTATAATTTTTTTATGGCTTGAATATGTGTAGACTGTAGATACAAAATCCTGGGTAGTGGGTAAATGCGTTGTATCTCTCTGACTATCTCATTGCATATAAGTATGTTCACTTAATTACAAGGTTTTAATAAAAAATAATCCATTTAATAATCAAGTTAATGATTTTAAATTGTTGGAATATTAATGTCACACTTGTCATGTACGTTTTAAGACTGTGGTCTTCAACCTTAATGAGAATTTCAGAAAAAAATTCAAAACTATAATGATTGTCCTTTATTCATTATTAAATTAAAAAATGTTCATACTATAAAATTAATAATATAATAGCTATTATTGGGTTTTTTTTTTATAGTTGACAAAATTAGTTTTTCAGTATTAGTCAATCTAATTTTTGTTTTGGATTAATTAGGTTTTGATATGATATAATATTCAGATGTAGAAATGCTATTAAACAGAGACATAAGATTAAAGAGAATTAGCATATAAAATTGGAGAAAAATTAGATTATGAATTAACGCTCATTGTGATCATTCACTTTGATTTTAGGTTGAAGACCCTTTATGTATTTTAGTGTAAGAAAGGCATGTCAAACACATAGCCCATGGCTAATTTTTTATGGTCCATTGATTGTATTATAATAAAAAAATCTGTTGTATGTTATAAGTATTGTAAGTGATGCATACGATTATTATTGCAGATCTTGATTTAGAAAATTAATTCAAAGTATAATTGAAATACCTTTTAAGATTTACATATTGTCAGACTTAAGTAAATAACATACAAAATCAATGATTCTTCTAAAAATATATATTACATTTACATATTTAAATATTATATATTTTTAAATTTTCCACATGACATATGCAACATTATTTTTCTTACGATGATGGTTAAATAGTTTGACACATTTAGAAGTTTATTGTTTTATACATGAATACTCTGCTAGTTGCAAACTGTTACGTAATATTATAATGATACTTTTATTTGTTTTGAACATTAAGCCAATAAATTGTTAACTTATATTATTAGGCACTGAATTTTTTTTATTCGTCAACTTGCAGCAGTGACGTGGCGAACTTTATTAACTTATGAAGCACAATAATTTATATAAGTAATAAAGTAAAAAGACTTATTTAAGTAATTACGTATCTACGTAAATGGTAACTGAGAAAGATTGGTTTTGTCTTAGTACACACTTAATAAATTACTATAATATGTGAAATGCCTCTAGTGTCCCACCATCCTTTAGCTGAGGTACGTGCCTCATATAAAGTCCTTCGTCACACCACTGACCAGTAGAATTAGTGAACGAACCTAGGTTATAATATGTATAATGTAATACATATTGGGCTAATTATAACAGAATGTTATTAATTAAAATTATTAAATGACCAAAAGTAAGTTTCTTACTTAGATTGAGATAGTATGTTGGTACAAATTAAAAAAGAACTCAACATTCTTCTATAATATTGTATTATTTGTAATTAGAATTTTTTTCTCTTAAAAAAAGAATTATTATTATTATTTTATAATAAAAACTGTACAAATATTTCTAAATAATATATACATTTTATTGTAAATGTATTAGTTATTAGTAATAATGCATATTTAGGATTTTTTAGTGCATATTTGGTTGGTTTTTAATGCATATAAATCCGCGCTCTAGTTATTACCTTCTATTTAAATAAATGTATTATGTATACTATGGATTGTATAACAATAATTGTTAAAATGTTTATAAATAATAAGTTTTTTTAATTTGTACTACTTACTATTTAAAGAAATGTATTGGAAATTAGGATGTAGACATTAAAATGTAAGAACAAAATGGCCAACTTCAATTTTATTTTAAACAATTAAATAAAAATATATATATTTTAATTTTTTTACCAACACATTATAATAAATTAAAACATGAAATGTTTGTAGTTCTTGTCTCTGAAAGTCTTATTAAAAACCAGAATTATGATATCTCCTTTATTTCAGGAGATATCGCAATGGGTAAATTCTCACGGGACACCTGTATATTGACAGTTTTGTTTAAGTAACAAACAAAAAAGGGGGAAAGTTGGTAACCGCTGAGTACCAATCTGCTGTACAGTTTTAGGTATTGAGTTTACTTCGTCATTGAGTTAGTCGCTATAATAGAGTACCTAATGGCTAGTACTATACTACTATACAGTATATGACGTATGTATTGAATTTGAATTCAATAGCATATACGAAATACGATTGAGCGGGACAGTCAGTAATAATATTGTAGAGTTTAGACAGCCGTCAATATAGTTTTATAATATGTATAGTATATTATGGGAAAATAATATGTTTTAGCAACTAAGCAATTAAAATTGGTCAGACCAGCAAAGTAAATAACTATAATGACTAGGTGCACCGTCCGTTTTGTGCCGCAAGTGCAGGTTGAAACAATGCATGCGGTGACTGCACAATTTGATCACATATTATTTACAAGTTTGCGGCGCCGCAGAATAAAAGAATATTTTGTCAGCATGCAAATCGAGGTAATCGTTTCGACGTATTATTGGAATTAGAATCGTATGTTTGAGTAAAAATTAAACATTTTTTCATGATCACGATATTACGAACTGACATGTGCATGCGAATGCGTGCGAGAGCCCTCCGTGGCTCCGTACTGCTACAATTGACCCGCTTGGACGCCACACACACTAATAATCATTTACGACTAACCCATAGATCTCGGGTGCCGCGACGAGATTAAAAATTACCTAAATGATTCTCCTTAAATCAATGCCATAGCGAGGCCCCTTAATAAAGAATCTTAATAAATCATTGAGCTTCATTTACCTATTTAAAAAACTATTAACGTTTATGAAAATATTCCCCACTTGAAAAAATCCTAAATAAGCTACTGTGCCTGAGTGCAATATAATTGACGCCTGCATTATTGACCGGTTAGTCCCCCACGACTCATCGACAACCCTTATAGATTTATCGAGTAGGAAATTTAATGTGCATAACGACAATGACTAATGACGCGAGGTAAAATCACATGGAATTTAAGATGGTACAATTTAGTTAGAGGGGAGGGGAGTCTCTGATCAAATTAGTCTGGTGCAATGATTACGGATCGCACATAAGTCAGACCACATTTTGTATTGCTAAACTTTGTTGACGACCATTTTGAACACAAAACATTGTACATACCTACTATTTAAGCTAATAGGCAATTATTATTATTTAAATTCCAGACGGCGACCGATAAAAACGGACACAGCCGAAACGCTATCGGCAAAACAATACATTTTATAGGCTGCCAAAAATAGAAAATTCACCAGTCTACTGGGGGGGCATGGCCCCTTGCCCCCTCCTTTTGGATCCGCGCTTGTGATTAGGGACTGCACATAAATCAAATCACATTTTTTGTTGCTAAACTTTGTAGACAGCCTCACACAGAACTTACGAAGTTGCTGGGGGATTTCCGCGTTGGCACCCTCCTAGCGGTGACGTTAACCACGACAACAATGACACACGACAGCCGATAGATGCAGATTTTTTCATCTAATCGGTGTCTAAGCCCAAGCCAGTATGACGATAATGTAGTAATTATAATAATAGGTAACAATGCAAGACCTACTATGAGATATTATTTAATAGCCTTATAGCCTATAGGTAAGAATGTATATGATTTACTATATTTGACCTCACAATGATATGAATGAGTGTATAGTTGCTTCAAATATATCACAAAATACCAGAAGTAAAACTGGGCTGCTGATGCTCGGATAATAATAAGAAAAAAATTATGCACGCATTGTAACTTGAATAAAAAGTATATAAAAATCAAAGAAACGATGAAAAATATGTACGCTGCAATAGCGGGACGACGACTATGACAACATTTATATCGACAATAAAAAAAAATAAACAAATTAAAATAGAAATTTTCTTATGCCTATAAATAGATCAAAAAAATTCAAAATATTTTGAAATTGTAATTGTGTATAAAGTATAGACACTAGTGAAAGTGTTAAGTACTTATCTATAATTATTAGGCTTATAGTTATACCAAAAAAACTAAAACCATTTTGTCGAAAACTGGTTTTGTGTAAAAATTTTTGTTTTTTCTTAATTTTTTTTTTTTTGGTTTTTTCGACGCTTTAGACTGGTTTAGAGACTCAATTTTTCCATTTTTAGCTCTCTAAAGTCCCAACTAGATTCACTTTCCTGCCAGAAAAGATATTGAAGTTGAAAATCATTGAATTTTTATTTAAACTATACCTACTTATCGTGTATACTATATGACAAAATAGATACACAAAAAAAAACCCAATTATTAATGTAAAATTAATAAATTCATCGCTCCGCTTGCAGAATCTAAAATAGTATTGGTCTAGATTTAACACACACATCATATTTCCCATATTTATAGAAAATGCATTGTTGAGTTGAACGATCCGTGTGCTGGGGGACATCTTACGAATATTCTCGGTTTGTTATCAACTGACGGCCGAAACCAACGATGTTATTTTTAGATTAGGTGTACCAACAAATAAGAATAAAATAATATAAAAATAATAATAAACGAAATGTAATAAATAATTATATTATAATATAATAATTTTACATTATTAAACTTGATCATGGCTAAAATTAATTTAAATTTGGTAATTTAAAATTAAACCGGCATAACATTTTACAACTTGAAATGTACAACGCTTTTTTAATTTTTATGAATTCTCAACTCAAAATAATTTGCCAATTTTCGTGATTTTTCCGTTGTTTTGTAAAGATTGAAGTTTGCTTTTAATGATATTGGAAAAAAAAACTGTGACTAAAGATTTTTAATATTTTTCAAATATCAGTGTAACGTTATAGTAGGAGTCTTATATTAATTTTCAAGTTTTTTTACAAAATAAATAAAGTTTTATTGACATTCATAGAAAAAAAGACTAATAAAATTGAAACTGAGAATGTTCCTAAACAGTTTAAATCAAATCAAAATATTTTGAAAATTGTATGGTGTATAGAAAAGGCTAATATAAACATTCAATTAAAATTTCATGTATCAACGGTCATTTGTCTAAATTATGCACCAAAAACCAAAATCGATTTTCTGAAAAACAGATTTTGCGTAAAAATTCCCGTTTTTCATTAATTTTTCTTTTGTTTTTCACGGCGCTTTTGAAAACTACTGGGAATTTTCACTTTTGACCCCCCAAAGTACCACCTAGATTTTACATTTTTACTGTCCCAAAAGGTGAATAAATAAAAAAAAACAAAATAAAAAACCAGGGCTTGAAACCGTGGTTAACAGTTTTTACCGAAAACCGGTAATTTCCCGGAATTTTGGGGAACCTATAATCGGTTACCGTTATTATAAACCTATTTGTACTCCCGGTTATCGGTTACCAGTAACTGCTGACAATTTTTCAGCTAACATAAAACGTTATAATAACGTAATATGTTTTAACCGGTTAAGAAACGATTACCGTATTATAAATACTGACTACTGTTACGTATAACACTAAGATTATGTTAATTTATTTTGCTATATAAATGATTATACGCTCGTAGTTCTAAGGTTTTATAAATAATAAGTTCCTAAAACTATTCTTAAATCATACTATTATATCTCGTTTTTTTTTCCCTAGTCTCAATTCTTGTATAATAATTCAAATAATTGGTATTCTACATTTCTATTTCCTACCTACCTATAACATAAAATATCGTTGGTTGGTAATGACTAATGAGTAATGACGGTACTCGATAGTCGATAGTCCCGGTCTCCCTCGTCGTATATGTACTAGGAAATCTAAAAATAGTTTGATTCCTATAAAAACACGATATGTATTAAGTATACGGGTACAAAGGTTTGTAGTACAGTTTTTTTTTAGAAAACCAGTATTCAATCGGTTACCGGTAATCGACATTTTTTGGTTAAGCGGTTATCACTTAACGGTAACCTGGTAATTTGAATCTAGTACCGGTAATTGATTACCGCTAACAACAGGACCGGTATAAAACCAATAACCGGTATCCAAAAATTTTCGATTAAATTAATAACGGTTCGTTCAAGCCCTGTAAAAAAACACATCATTGTAAAATCAATATTTTCGTCAATTTTTTTTCAAAACATTCATCATTCCATTCAGAATCTAAAATATTCATATAAATATAATTAATCCAATTAAATCTTTAATTAAAAACAAGGTGAAATAGTGATTGTATCAGCATTTTTATTAATAAGTACCTAATGGATTATTAGATCCTGTTATATGTAAAAAAAAAGATGAATAAAAGTAAATAAAATAATAATTTAAGGTAAAATAAAATGGATTGAGAAAATCGTGTTAATGTAGCATTATTAATTGAGAATCCTCCTCAAATTCAAATTACAATCATGGAATTGCTGATTAAAGATTTGTGATAACTGATAAGTAATAACTGTTGTACCTCAAAATGATTTTTGTCCTCGTGGTAATACATATTCTATAAAAGCTGTTATATTTGTTAATAGTAATAATAATACTCCAATAATTCATGTTATTTTAAGGTTAAATTAATTTATATAATTTTTTTGTCTAATATGAATATAAATTATAATGAAAAATATTGATGCTCTATTAGCATAAAATAAACGAATTAGTCTTCCGAAATTAATATTTCGATTTATATTAATAATTCTTTGAAAAGCTAAATTAATATCTGTTTTGTAATGAAAAGCTAGAAATAATCCTGTTAAAATGTATAATACGTTCGGGCATATAATTAACTAAACAAGTTATTAGTAAAGATCCAAAATGTCATATAAAACTAATTATATCAGGTGTTGGTAAGTTTAATATAGGTGATAACATTTTTATTATATTTTTTTTCATTAGTTATTTTTTTGTCGAATTGGAGGGTTCAGTAATTGGTCCTTTATTAATTTTTAATGTTCAAATAATTAAAATTAATATAAAAAAAAAAATAAATATAATTATATATATTAAAATATTATTGGGTATTATGATTTATAAATATATTTAATACATAAAAATTGTCTTCAAATATGAATTTATTTTCATAATTTATTTTTTCTATATTAAGAAATAATTTAAAGTAATATAATATTAAAAATATAAAAATTATTTATAAACCATTGTTTTAAAATTTTTTTTAATTCATTAAAAGCAATATTCTTTGAAATATATAAAAAAATAATTATAATACTCCAATATATAAAATAAAAACTATAAATGAGATTCACGTTGTTTTATTAATACAATTAATTATTATAGTTAAAGATATCGTTTAAGTTAAAATAACTAAATTTGATATAATAGGTGATTCTATTATTGTTAATTATATTTAATTGCTATAATTAAATTAGTTAAGAAGATAAGTGTTAAAATTCAGTATATATTTTAATTAAAATATTTTTAAATTATATTAGGTATATAGTTTTTTTTTTTAAGAAAATAATTGGGTTTAGACAGAATATTTTTTTAAATATTCATAAAGTTTATATTTTATTATTTTTTTTATGTTTTTTAATTATAAAATTTAAATAGTTTAATTAAAGAGCATTATTATATTGAAGATATAAAGGAAAAATTACTAATAACTATTTTTTAATAAATTTGTTTGTTTTTGTAGTTTTTTATATATAATTATATTAATAACTTCGGAACTGAATTATGTCAAAATTATGGTAAATATTTGGAAAATTGCGGTGAAAATATTGAGCGAATCCGTCACCCGAATTCGCTGTGTATAGCCAGACAGAACGATAACCACCGCGAAATCCGCTCGACGAATATCGCCGTGTTATAGCCCCAGCCTTACACTGCGTATGCACGTCATGCATTCATGCCACCGAGTCTCCGTCGAGGTTACGTTACTAGAAAACACAACGTTAAGTGTTAAAAACATGGGACACTTTTTATACGCACTTAAAATGTGTTCCTACCAATGAATAGCACGGTAAAATATAAGAGTTATACACCATATTATACAGTGGCGTACTTATAGGATTTTGCTGCCTTGGCTGGTAGGTACATATTTTTTTTAATGCCCCTTCTTTCCCTCCCCGGTTTTTTTTAGTGGCAATTTTTCTCACCCGTAAAAAACGTACAACACATGTGATATGGTCATATAGTACCATGCAGTATAAAAAATCTAATTAGTGCCCAAAATACAGCCCCCAGACTACAATATTACTGACAGCCATCACGTGAAATTGATTGATCAAACATTTTTTAAAAGCTAATAATTAGTGTAATTAATAATTATCACATTATAAATATTTAATTACAAATATACATACTTGTATACAATAGGTACCTATACTTTTTAATAATTAAAAGTAAATTAATATATAATAAATAATTTTCTAAAATTAACAATAATATTATTTTGTTTTAAATCACGATTTCAAACAACATATTTTAATGGTTCTTTGAAAAGATTGGGTACCTACCTACATTCATTAACTATTTTTTTGATGATTTGATTATTTATTTTGTATTATTTGACGTATCGATCATTTTAAATAGTTTTATTTTTATTTTATAATCTTTTAAATATTGTATCTATAGGTATAATTTGTAAAAACGATTTATAATTATAATTTATTATTAAGTTATTAATATTTAAATTATCGCCAAAATATTATTAGGAAACATAATATTTTATTTGGGGGATATATAGTAAATAATATAAAAAAAATTATTATTGTTATTGTTTGAAAATTATAGTATAAATATTGAAAAATAAGTTAATAGTACTTATATATTTTAAATTTTTAACATATAGATTGATTTTTTAAATATAATGTTTCTTTAATACCTACTTGATTCATAATTTTTTTTAACGATATATATGTATACTTATCCTATGACTGTATTTATATGCAGTCATTAATGCGTATTAACTCAATGCGCATTGAGTTAATCCGGGAGTTGGGTGTATATAAATGCATTTTTTTAATTCGCATTAAAATAATGCGAATTTATTATTTAATTCTATTCGTTAAATCGAATTAACTTTTACTCCGGTATTAAGAAATACATGTAAACGCTTTAATGCGAGTTAATTTTTTGAATTATTATTATTTTGAAAAACATTTTTAGAATTTTTTTGGTCATGTAATACAAAGTATAAAACATGAACTAAAAAACATTCGCATGAACTTAAGATTTTATTTGATATCTAATCTTGATATTTTAGTTGCATATGAACCCGCTCCCTAATGCGCATTCTTTCAATGCGCATTAACTGCTGCATATAAACGTGATAAGTTATAGGTACCTATATATTTGTAATTAAATATTAATGATGTGGTAATTACACTAATTAGATTTTAAAAAATATTTACTCAATAATGTTCATGAAGTTGTGACTTGTGAATAATATAAACTAATATTGTATGCTGGTGATTTTTATTCTGATTACCACGGACAGTATATTACTATTGTGAAAAATGAAACTTGAGTACATAAATAATTGGTTTTTTTTATGTTTTTAAGTGAATGGGGTGGGGTCACCACACATGCTTCTTTTCGCGCAATACCAGTTGGGGGCTACAGCCCCCCTCAAAATTTTAGCCCTAGTTGGGCCACCGTCTGCTTTGTGTAAATTTGTTTTATTGTGCGTGGGCCAGAGAGAGTAAACAAATAGTGTGCTGACATCCATGTTGTTTATTTTATTAGTTATTTTAACACAATTTTCTTTTGTAATTTATTGTATAATATGTTAATTACTCCAACAAATGAACGACTATAATAAAACGACCGATAAGGCGGCACCGCTGTAGTATAAGAGAAGAATGCTAAGTATTATATTACGATGTGTTTCAAGTTTTCAATGCTGAATAGTTAATATTTTTTTTATTTTGGTACGCTATTGACTCTTTTGTATAAAAAATTGTACGCCTGTTGTACAGACGTACAGTACAACTGTACTAAAATCGTGTGATACAAAAACGATTTCACACAGTCACACACGTGACACGTATATACTGAGTACTTTGCTCAACAAAAAAAACAACGTAGAGTTTTCTGTTCTACAATAACGATTATAATTTATAAATAAAATGTAAACATAAATCATGAGATAGTATTATAGTCGTCGACAGTCACACAGTCGTCTTCAACTTATCTACACTGAACCCGGTGGGCAACGAGCGACGACAAATAATATCAGCTGTGAAAAAAAAACATTATACATTTATATAAAATATACTTCAAATCAATGATTTTAAGACATAATATTATTCCGATCAAACTGCTATTAGTTAGATACTTATTCAAAACAATATAAGTTTCATGTAATTTAATATTTTATTTTCCAATATTATAAAATCAGGGCATCATAAGCACAGTATAAAGAATAATAATAATACTACTCTTTATACTGTGGCATAAGCATGTGAAATCAGCTTCTCTCAGAATTATAAGTTAATTTAAATATTAAAATATTTTAATTACAATCACCCTGGTAAAAATATTCAAAATGCATGCATTTCGACCTATAAGCCTGCAAAAAATAAACATACTTCTTATAGTATTCTAATTTTAATTTTTAATACTAATTTGAATTTGTTAGCCTCTTTTCTATGTTTTGTAGGAAAAATTTTTAAATTTTTTTTTCTCATTGGCCTTTAAAGTATACTCATTGAGTCATTTTGAGAAATTAAGTACGTTCGTTTGGAACCATAGTACATAAACTTTTCAAAACATTGAAAATCTATCTCCTACTAAAACACAGAATAAAAGCTAACAAGTTCAAATCTTTTTTTGAAATTAAAATTAGACTACTAGAAGTATGATAAATTTTTGCCGGCTTTTTGACGTTATTAATTTTCACGTACTCGCGTAAGTATAAAAATATTTTTGAGTGAGTCTACGTTGGCATAATATTAATATATTATTATGCATGCGCGTACGTGAAGATGATAATCTACACTCACACATCGACGAAGACCCAACGACCACGAACAATAGCCACTAACTTAATGAAACGAGTAATTACTAATTCCGTTCAAATTTTAATTAAAATATCTATAAAAACTTTGTTTATACCGTTTTTAGAGTTTTCGGTTACAGTAAAAACTATTTATGAGAAACCTTTTATTCATTTTTCAAGATTTTTGACCCATCAAGAAAATGTATAAAAAATATTAAATATTTTAAATGTCTATAAAATAACTCAGTTAAAGTATTTTGAAAAATGTATTGTGTATTTAAAAATAATATTCGTGATATTAATCGATGAAAAACACAAAGGGTTTTTATTATATACCTGTGCATGGACTGCTATATGATGTTCATATAGCCGCATAGGTACGAAATTTAAGTACCAATACACGTCATAAATCATAATATATAATGATTAATGACGTTATAGTCCAGTTGTGGTCAAACGGGGGGGGGGGAAGATCCCCCTCATAAATTTTTTCCAATATTTATAACAATTTATAATTAAGTATATTCTATAATGCATTAAATTTTGTTCTATTTTTTTTTTTTTCTAAAAACAAATTATTAACTATTATGAATTTCGATAGAATGTCAGAATATGTTTATACGTGTTTATATAACATGACTATATTATTATCTAGACTCATATCTAGGAACTAGGATATTATTATTATTAATATTTAGTTGTTTACATAAATATAATAATATGATATATATATAATATGGGAATCATCCCACTCGATGATAGAGAATTCTCAATAACCAGCTCTACACTTTTCCAGAACATAGGCCATACGGGCGATAGTGCGATCGGTAGGTTTATTTTACAATATTACGTAGCTCTAGCCCCAGATCATAAGTTGGTTGAAAACTTGAAATATCGATTGCTTATTATTTGTCATAACTCGTAATATTTAGTTATCACCGTGATTCGTTTTTACTCTTTCATACTCGTGTTTTCTACTGTGTGTCCATTTAGTGTACTAAAGTGTATTACTATTATACACGGTCGGTGTTTTTTGTAATATTGACTATTTTGTCTATTTTACATTTTCACAATTACTATGTCTAATAAAAGGAAAATTACTAAATATTTTGGTGCAAGTTGCTCTACTTCTAAACGTTCGGCGGATGAAACAATATATAAGTAAGACGAATTAGCAATAAAAACAAAAAAATAGATTTACTAATAAAATAAAAATATTGTTAATACTATAACATATTAATTATAATGACTGTATACCTAAGTTATAAATAAAGTTTGTATTTACCATCATTTTATAAATTGATATTAGACAAAACCATACATTATATTTTTAATAATAAAATAATGCATGTTAAAAAATCATCCATATCCCCCCCCCCCCATGACAAAGTCATTTGCCCGCCACTGCGTTTTACGTATACTTACTAATATATAGATCCAATACGAAATATATTCGCATGGCAAAAGATTCGTAGATCTAAATTTAGTAAGTTATATAAAGTACTAAATTACGTCCGTAAACGAATATATTATGACAGATTAATAATTACCGAACAATATCCAAGTAGGCTAGTCCCCATTCTCCACCAATGGTACATTTCATAACTACTACATTTTATAACTCCATGATTAGTATAATATTATATTGTTTTTTGCCTATATTAATTAAAAACATTTAAGGCGCGCGGTGCCGATATCACTTTGTCCTCAAAAATACACTGCGGGAATAACGATACCGCCTTGTCAAATCAACCAAAATTCATAATTTTTTTTTTAATTGCTAAAGGGAAATATTTTACAGCCCGCGTCGATCTCTGTTTTTCAATATTTTATTATCAAACTTTATAATATGTCTAAAAAAGTACAAGATAAACAGTATTTTTTACAAATTTTTTTAATTCAATTATTTAAAATAAAATACAAAATCAGAGATCGATGCGGGCTGTAGGAAGTCTTCTAAGTTCAGATAAGTAGATATCGGGTAGTAGATTAGTGAAAAAGTATTATAATTGAGGTGGCAACTATGGGAAAGGGCTTACAAAATATGTTCCTACTTCCCGTTATATATAATTCAATTTTTTGAGAAATAACAGTAGTTGATTTGTTATGTTCCTCTAATGGGTTATTTTTCGCTCTCAGAATTATTCATTAAACCCCCTTTTTTTTACTAATAAGTAATAGAATAGCAGTTACAAATAGGCAATCACTACTCACAGGCAAAGCAAGACAGAGAAAAAAATTAATATAATAATATTAATATGTTATATATATAAAAAAAAAAATAATAATTTTAATTCACGTGGATCAGTATACCTATATTTAGTGTCATCCTGTCCAAAGTTAAATAGATCGTTTACCAATTTTCAACAAGGATTTTTTATTCAATTTAGATTTTTCAATAAATTATAGTTTTTTATTTAACTGTTTTTTATTCAAATTAGTCTTTTTTATTTTCTAATTCAGATTTTTTTTTATCCAAAAAGGCTTTTTGTCCATTTAAGATTTTTTATTCAACAAGACTTTTTAACCAATTTAGATTTTTTTATCCAATTTAAGTTTTTTATTCAACAAGACTTTTATTTAGATTTTTTTTATTAAATATGATTTTTAGTAAAAACTACAATCCTTATCGAATTAATAAAATAATAATTTTAAGTATACATTAATTTTTTAGTCGGTAATATTAATCATTTTTATGGTTCAATTATATTCATAGTTTTTAAGATTAATTTGTATTAATTATTGAAATTAATTCGAGACAAATTGTAATTTTTATTAAAAAATCTAAATTGAATAAAAAAGTCTTGTTGAATAAAAAATCTGAATTGGATAAAAAGCCTAGCTTATTAAAAATGTTATTCAATAGAAAAAATTGTAATTGCATAAAAAGTCTTGTTGAATAAAAATCTAAATTGAATAACAAAAATTGATTTGCAAATCATTTATTACCTAGTCAAATTAATACATTAAAACTTTTACTATTACGTTATTACGTTTATATTAACTTTATTAATGATGGAAAATCACTACAAACCTAGTTTATATGAGTGTTGCTAAGATTTAATATTTTGTATGATAATTATTGTTAATGTATGCAAACTAATATAATATTATTATAATTTATAATATACTTAATATGTTTAGACAAACTTAAACAAGTTTTTTTTCTTCAAAATGATAGTTTCATAATTTGTATCAAATATGGCTATAAAAAACAAAAAATATGTTATAATCCTTCAGTTTAATATTTTCAAAATTTTTATTATCTATAGTTAAATACAATATGTTAATCTTTATATAAACTAAATTTTTTCATGAATATAATACGTACCTAGAAGTTGTATGATAAAATACATAACAAAAGATAAGTTTACAATTTAACTGAAATAATAATTTATCTTCATATTATTTCTGTGGCTTGGTGCAAGAAGGGCCAATATCATATTTTGACAAAGTTCAGAAATTCAATATATTAAATTGGCCAATTTTTAAAATGTATATAAAAATCTTAAATTTATTATTTTGCAAGAAATAATTCTGTTACTTAATTATATTTGTTTTATTTTGTTGTATGACTCTCATTTTGTTTTCAATTATAAATATGTACGTTTTAGTTTGACATTAGCCACCCAGAAAAAAAACAATATTACTTTGGTTTGACATTGGCTAAAAACTAAAATTTAAAATAAACAATTTTTAATAATTAAAGAACTTGACTTTTTTATGAAAACATTTCCACATTTTAACTATAATATTCAATTGAGCATAATGTTGTAACTTATACATTTATAAACTTAATTAATTGATTTCAAAATGGCCAATCTCAACATAAGACATAAGCCCATAATAAATCAATTATTGTCAAAAAGGCCAATTTTAAATCTAATTTGGTCATACAGCATTATAAAAGACACTGGCCCTTTAAACACTAGTAACATAACCAAATTTTCGAGCAAATTTTAATGACATTTTGTCAAAATGTGACAATGGCCCTTCTTGCACCAAGCCACAGATTTATATAGTATAGTAGATATATTCAAACTGTACAATTATTTCAGACTTAACTGGAATTGATTTTACTGCCAAATCATCATATATTTCCCAATTGTTATTTAACCTTCTACAATACGCTTTATAGTGATCTACACCACTTATGTTGCCGGTCAATGAACAAATTCCTCTGAGTTCATAGTTCATATTTTGAACACTTAGTATAGGGGGGATATCTGATAGTTTTATAAGTACATTGGCTCTTGGATTTTGGCTGGTAAATCCTTGCATTAATAAAACGACAAAATTATACGCATATGACACCTACCAGGAGACTGCTACGTGTGCAAATCCCCGCATACGAGCGGGTCGTTCGTTAAAAAGAGTTTATTCAGCAGATTCCTTGGACCAGTCGTATGGAGAAAGGAATCCAACTCGCCTGTTGTCGCCTGTTGTCACATGCGTATCAGTTTACAATATTATAATATGTTCGATTATCTTACAGATTAATATAATAAAACTTCAACATATTTAGAATAATTGTTACTAACAGTATTCAGTGGTTCTTAACAGATTTCTATTTCTCTCGGGATTTTTGTTCGGGGGAGGGGGCCTACAAAATATGTTCCTACTTCCCATTATATAATAATATTTAGTTCACCTTTTTTGCCTAAACACAAATACACAGTATTACTACTTATAGTTATTTCGACTTTCATCGTTTCGTGACTTAGGCAGTTGATACTCGACGACCGTAATAAATAATATCGTCACAACTCACAATCGATAAAAGCGACGCGACGGCTTACGACCGCAGTATATAAATCTAAATAATTTTCAATGAAATAATTATTCGGCGATTACCACAAGACACAACACAAAGTGCAAACCTCATTTACATTTGTATGACTGTATCGAATATGATAATCGAATTCAAAAAAAAAAACATTGTAATATATTATATTATTATTATATTTGTGACAAAAGTACGAAACATAAACTATAAAAAAAATAAAATATTTATAATAGTATTATATAATCTGATATAAAAATAATTCTGGTCTTTCGGGTGCGCCACTGATAAAGCCATATAATATATACATGTTTATATAAAATGAATGCATGGTGAGTGCAGAGTGCTGTATATATCATTATTTTGTTAAAATTATTACACATAGTAAATCATTTCCGATGACCACTGACCATTTCACGAAAATATACCCATATATTCACGAAATTAATAAATTTAGTATCCATTTTATGAACATAAAAACGTTTTCATAACGTTATGGATGGAACTTCATGAAATGGATATCTATTTCGAACTACATATCATGAAAAATTTAACTATGAGGAAGCTACAAATTGACTCTATAAACTACATTATTAAACATTGATATATCTCAAACAGTGGTCTAACCCACGGAAAATTAATTTAAAATTGTTAAAATGTTAAGGTTATAAAAATTAAAAGTTATTATTTTTAAAGATTCTTATTTTCTTAACAATTTCTCTAACAAAAAAAATCATAACAATTGTGTAACATATTATATTAGTTATAATTTATAGAAGCCATAGACGGAAATATCAAATCATTGTCTACCAAAAAATGGACTGCCTTTTAGATTGAAAAAGATAAAAAAAAAATAGAATAATATTCATAAGGTATTTAATATTTTACTATACCTATTCAATGTCATCGATGACCAGAATTAAATATAAAATATAGACGTACCATGTACAAATAAAGATATATAAATACTTATAAAAACAATTTTGCTACTTTATTTTAATATTATTCAATTTATTCTGTTTTATGAATTTGCTTACTTTTTTTCCTATTAACATTGAGTATAGATACTAATACTATATACTATAAAATATATACTCACTGTTATAAATTCTATACAGATAATTGCTAACCATTTTATAAATCATTAACTGTCAAATAATTGAATAATTAATGACACTCAGAAAGTGCAAATAAACAATGATTGATTTGTCCAATAATTTATATTGAATATATGTTAGGTAACTTATATTCTTAACCATTTTGTTTTTAGTGAATTATTTTCAATCATAATTGTCTCATCACATACATTACTCAAACTTGTCATTTACCAATTTCATACTATTTGTATTGTCATATTATAATTTTTAAGATTAGTGTGATGTGACAACAAATATTATTATTATTATACTGTAATCCTAGACGTAAGAAAAAAAGCCCTGAAATAAAATCACTATAAAAAAAGCACTGGCTATAGGAAAAAAGGCTATAGGATATAAATAATTTATTCTGAATAATTGATATTTACATTCTTATTATTTTAAACATATCTAATGAATTATCGTGCTTTAAATAAGTAAAATATAATTATTCATTTTTTATACTTTTTTATCATATTATTTAATAACAATTGGTAAGTAAAAAAGTACCAATAAGTACCTATACCAAAAACTGTTTTTCATCAATCAATTAATATATTTATATAGTTGTATATAATAATACTTACAATTTTGAAAACCCTTTGAAATAGAAACAAAAATATAAAATAGGTAACATGAAAATAGTCAATAGTACTTTTAATAAAAATATTGTAAAAAAGTAAAAAAAATCGTTGCTAAAAAACCCGGGTGGTCACCCATCCAGGAACTAGCAACGCCGGCCGTTTCCGCAGTTGAGTGTACGCACTGTGCCACATCAAGGCACAGTATAACTATTATTATCGTAGATATTGTCCGTTTTTTTTTGTCATTTGGATAATCAAGATAAATTAGTTATATGTATCACTGTATCACGAAGTAGGTATGCGCGTGTGTTTGTCTATATAACTGTGGTCAATCTGAATATTTGCTTACGATAAATTGTGTTGCGTAAAAAAAAAAAATAAATAATTTTCCCTCATACCTATATGCCACATTATTGTATCGCGAGTACAGCGACTTACACCGTTCTCTGTTGTAGTATATGTTGCATAATAACAGCAATAATAATATAAAATAATATATTATTATAATATAAAATAATATATTATTATGGGTATGACAGATGATCGTGAATAATTAATAGTCGATGTGTAAAATAATGTTACGAGTAATACCCTATGTCAAGGATGCTCGTACGAAACCGTTTACGCGTAATCGCGATTAGTAAACGGAATACACACCGCACACTTCGCCGTGAGCGTTTTTTTTATCCTTCTATAAAATGTCATTTATAACACGTCAATCAGAAAACATCTATACACACCGATACACATATACACCTATACACATTGATAGTATTATCAATCGAAATACTCGTGTTTTATTCTCATTTTAAAATTCGAAATCACAACTATTTAATATGTGTACCTGCCGCATCACATATCCCTGTGTGGCTGTGTCGAGGTGAGTATGTATAGTAAGACGAGTAGTCTGCACACTTAACTGCAGTGTACACCTGTTGCGCAATATTACGTACAACGTATTCACTTATAATATATCGACGAAAAGTAATAAATTACATACAAATGTAATGTAATAAACTGATAAACGTCGGTTTTTTATGATATTTTAATTTTAAGTGAGGGTATCAGTACGTAAAATATTAATATTTGAAAATGTTCATATTTTGATGACATCACATTTGTGATGTCTCCCTTTCTCTTACAAATGTAAAACAGAAAACTGTTTTGCGCGGGAAAACTTTACTCCCTCTGTATTTATAGTAGAATTACCAAATTTCACAACGCATTGGGAGTAATTTTATCTGTGTCGTAGTGTTTTCATTTTTAAAAACTTGTATACTATATTGATACCTATGACGTATTGACGTTTTATTGTGTTATGTGTATGTTAATAACATTGTTTTCAACTTTGAAGATTTTATTTATGAAAAAGTTTAATTTTTATAATCCAGAACAAATAAGAAACATAAAACTTCAAAGAATAAAATAAATTATTAAACTAAATATTTTAACTTACACTAACATTTTTTGATTGTAAAACGGGAGTGAGGCCGATTGTGGCCACTCGTGGCTCGTCGCTCAATCTACGAATCTGCCTCAGCTCGGCGATCTCTCTCCGCGCGCATACGCTCGCCACTATACTTGCTCTGCGCCCTTCAGTTTTGTGGCGTGTGTACCCATAGAGCTATAAAAGATAGGTCTTTTATAAATTATAGTCTATGGACTATGGGTGCACTTATGGACGCGTGGCATGTGCAGCTACTTTAATACTTGCAGTGTATTAACATAGATCTTTAGGTAGGTCGCCGCGCGCGAAAATATGTAAAAAAAATACGAAATACTATGCGTCGACACTGGCGACCCGCGCTCTACAATTTGTATATATCCTCTGTATATAATTAAAATAATTAATCTTATTGTTATAAATAATTAAAGAGTAGAAGTAAATAAAATATAAATACTGATGGTACTGCTCGTAATAATTTTTATTTCAAAAAAAATTCAATAATTAGTGATGAAAATAATCTTAATTTTTCAAACATTCTGTATGTTGAAGGAATACGCTGTATACATTCAGACGTAACAACATAATAATAGAGTATATTACTATTATATATATTATGGTGTTATTGTTATCGACGTTCAAAGACATCGTCATTTCGGGTAAAAATAAATACATACACTAAAAATAAACAAAAAATAAAAACCAATCATACCATTAGATTCTTGAGAGACAGTACCTGATCGCCTATAATATATTTGAAAACTTTGTCTCATCGCCAATCAAATTATGAACCGTCAAAGTGAACACTATTTTTTTTGGACGAGTAGTCGACACCGACGACGACAGGGCAATGTTATAGATGTCGGCCGTGGCGTTTCAAGTTTTTTTTAATAAAATACTATAACACTAAGTTGCAGGGCTCAGAAATTCTAGCAAATGTAATATTTTAGTAATAAATTAGGACTTAGAACATCCAAAGTAAGATACAATTTGTTTCACAATTCCATTGATGTCAAATACAAAATGTATTTTTACTCATTTTGCATAAAATGTTAGTGTTATTTTGCTTATTTCGAATATTAAGTGCTCTTTTTTTGATTTGTTTAGGTATATTCTATCGATTATGGATGAATATAATATGAATAGAATTTTGAATATATATATTATGAATGTATATAAATATATGAATTGATGTTTTGAATTTTTTTATATTTGCTCATCGACAAGGTCTAACGACTAAAATTATAAATTTGAATTATTGGACGTTTATTGAAAACTCTTGTATATATTAAAGTGACTTGATTTTTTTAGTAAAAAAATAGCCTGTACTCAATTCCTGAGTAAAAAAAAAGTTTTTTAAAGAACAAAAATAAAAAAAATGTACCAATTTTTTTAAATTTGTTTTAAATTTTGAGTGCCGGGCCAAAATGACAAAACTGAGCTTGAGCTCTTATAATTAAGTGGTGTTGTTGGGGAATAATAATAAAAATATTCAGATAAAAAATTTGTCGGCTAAAATATTGTTCAGTAAAAATAAATGTACAAGTAATTAGGTTCAATAACCTCTCTGCTGTTGTATAATATTACAGCTCATAGTATAGGTGTCGAATGTCGAGTCTCGAGTGTAGGTACCTATATAATATAGTCATTAAGGAAGCCACTGTTATAGTATGTACTGTATATATTATATTGTTGTACAATTTATTGTACATAATCGTTGCGTAAGAAAGCGAATTTGGGTATAGAGTCAGTTAGCCTATGTATTAGTATTGGTATTGTATGTACTATTGGTATGATATATCATTGATATATACATAGTATAATGTATAATCAATGGATATATTCATATTGCTTTTTGTCATAGTCATCAGTCCATACAGGTTCACTGTAGAAACAACAAAAAATACAGGAAACGTTGTATGAAATCAATACATTTATCACACCGATACAAATCTAAAAATTATTCGATCGCTATAAGGTTAGAATATAATATTTTATAAAACTACAATTAATGACGTACACATGCAAATATTTGTGCATATATTAATTAATTATAATTACAGTATTAAAGTCTCTATTTTTTAAATATAAATAATTGTAATAAAAAATGGTTTTTAAAACTATTTTCTTTCAAATGTATCAATAATTTCTTCGGAATTAAATTATATTAATATTTATTGTGATGGGCTTGAATGAACAATAATCAATAAGCAATATTTATCGAATAATTCTACGGTGTATTTGTAACATATTTTTCTATACTTAAAATAGATAATAAACCGTGGTCCGTGAAGGACACACATTCGAGTTTTATGAGACGAGAGGCGGAGTACTATATTACCATACTAAATACTATAATATTATTATGAAATAATATATTGTACATTTGTACATTATATTATTATCAATAATCAGAAGTACATTAGTCGGCACATTACACACAAGGCACATTCCAACCATTGAACTATATAATAATATCATATAGTTCAATGATTCACCAACACGCACTTCCCGCACGGTTTTTTGCTCAAAATAAAACAGCAATTTTATCAATTTTAAGATACGAATTCATTCGGATACTGCAGTAAAACGAGGTTATCTATGTAATGCAACTATACAAGAACGCCATATGAAATATAAATTGTTCAGTTGATTATACATTTTCACCAAAACAATTTGTCGGTATCAGTATTGCATTTTTAACTAGGTAATATCCAAAAGAGTCATTATGGTAGTATAACATATTTAATATTTAGATTTTAATTCATCCAACTAATCATAACAATTAGAAGTCAAAACAAGACAGCCATAATATTTCGAGTTGTAGCATTCTTACGTTGAATAAAAATTAATTTTGTGCAATGTGTTGAATGCAACAGTAATACGCCGGTAAATGTCATTTCATAATTAGTGGATATTGCAGCATAATAATAAATATTAAATTAAATACTGCCATATTTTAGTACATGCTGTTCTCAAAATTTACAAAATACAATATAGCATAGCTACATAGCATATAACGGCCAGTCGGCGGCCTGCCCCACGGCTGGAGGCGATCTCGACCCGACCTATCCGTTATTTTTCAAATTTTTACCATTTACTACTATATATATAGCCCAGTGGTATGCGTTTGGATCCATTAAATAATTTTATTATTTTAATGATACTAAAATCATAATATCTATTAGTCCGTGGTAATAATAATATAATTATATTATAATTTGGAATCTATGATTATGTTTAAATACGTACTGTAATGTTTGATCGATATTATATTATATATATTATATATATATATATATATATCGATCCATATTATGATAAATATGTATAAAACGTTTTTAAATTATTTTTTGAGATTTGGTATTTTTGAGAGGCATTTTGAATAATTTGCCTCCTGGGCCCTTTAGATTCCAGACCGACACTAAATACGGCAGTATTTTACAAATTCACTTAAAAACAATTCTGAATTGTTGGGTTTTAAAAGAGTAGGTAGGTATTTCTTAATATTTTAAAACGTCATATTGACAATATTGTGCGTTACAATAATACAATGGCACAATGCTAGTAAATATTGAATTTTTAATTTCAAATACCTAAACGTAAGTGAAAACTCCTTGGTTTATAATATCTTCGTTTAAAACAAATATTCTATATATATATTATTTGTCACTATACATTTTGTGTTGTGGTGGACTAGTTTATCTTAGTTAAGCAGTGGCTTAAATATAATTATTATTAATACTATAGCTGCGTGTTGTTTGCTATACTGAAATGTTTTACAAAAAATTACAAAAAAAGGACGTGTGCGGTAGCTCATACGTATACAGCGTGTCCCATTGCAATATCTCCAGGAAAAATGGAGATTAGTATGACTCACAGGGACAAGAAGTACAAATAGTTCATGTTTTAATTTATTTTAATGTTTTGGTAAAAAATTAAAAAATATATTTTTTATTTAATTATTTGAAAAAAAATCGAAGATAGCCATTTTGTAGAGGTAATTTTTCTGAAAATATTGACGTTTCAACATTTTGATTTCATTAATCTCCTGATTTTTAATATTTTTTCTAATTTCTAGAAAAACAGTGAATTACTTATAATACCATAGTGGCATAGTGGTATCAAATATGTGGCCCGCGACCCACATGTTCGTACGGCCCGCGAACGCTTTCAGCGCGGCTAAGCATATTATTTTACTTCTTTAAAATTATTGTAAAAAAATCAATATGACGTACATCTTTGTAATACCTAGTATTAAATACGGTTTTATTATAATAATTACAGAACTTGATGACCTAAAAATCTTTAAAAAATGCACACATAAAAAAAAAATATTAAAAAGACTTATAAACATCAAAAATGACTATAATTTATAATCAATAGATAAAATAAATTTATTTTGTTTGTTTTGAATTTAGTAAAAAAAGGTATTTTGTCCGTAAACTTATAAATACGTAATAGTTAATATTATTATAATATTGGATATTATAATGTTGTATCGTTTTCTGATAAGATTTGATTATTAACTTATTGATCAACAATTAATTATCGTCTGATAACAATTAAACAATTATTCAATTGATTAAGAGGACGTTACCTGTCTACCCATACATTTATTGCCTCCGTCTTACACACGCACGACATAGCAAATTGTCGTTCACTAGTTTCAATAGTGTGCTGTTAATTTTGATACTAGAGTGAACTGACCTATTATAAAACTTTTAGGTCAGAACATTATCTGTGCTTAAGCGTGAAGATTTTCAAAATATTCATTTTCAAGCAAGATATGGGGTGTGTGAAATATCAAAAATAGAAAATGCTCATATCTAGCTTGAAAATTAAAACAGCGAATAAAAGCCTAAAAATTGATAATAAGTCAAATCACTCTAATATCAAAAAAAAATTGTTGGTTGTAATTAGCCAGGTGCTTACCTAACTAATATTAATGTTTTAGATTTAGTTATTTAGTAAATTAGGAATTTTATGTATTGAGTAGATCTCTGATAATATAGGAATTTAATAAATACCTACCTATTACAATAGTCTTAACAGAAAAATAAGGGTAGGCATCCTATAATTTTTTTATGGCTTGAATATGTGTAGACTGTAGATACAAAATCCGGGTAGTGGGTAAATGCGTTGTATCTCTCTGACTATCTCATTGCATATAAGTATGTTCACTTAATTACAAGGTTTTAATAAAAAATAATCCATTTAATAATCAAGTTAATGATTTTAAATTGTTGGAATATTAATGTCACACTTGTCATGTACGTTTTAAGACTGTGGTCTTCAACCTTAATGAGAATTTCAGAAAAAATTCAAAACTATAATGATTGTCCTTTATTCATTATTAAATTAAAAAATGTTCATACTATAAAATTAATAATATAATAGCTATTATTGGGTTTTTTTTTTATAGTTGACAAAATTAGTTTTTCAGTATTAGTCAATCTAATTTTGTTTTGGATTAATTAGGTTTTGATATGATATAATATTCAGATGTAGAAATGCTATTAAACAGAGACATAAGATTAAAGAGAATTAGCATATAAAATTGGAGAAAAATTAGATTATGAATTAACGCTCATTGTGATCATTCACTTTGATTTTAGGTTGAAGACCCTTTATGTATTTTAGTGTAAGAAAGGCATGTCAAACACATAGCCCATGGCTAATTTTTTATGGTCCATTGATTGTATTATAATAAAAAATCTGTTGTATGTTATAAGTATTGTAAGTGATGCATACGATTATTATTGCAGATCTTGATTTAGAAAATTAATTCAAAGTATAATTGAAATACCTTTTAAGATTTACATATTGTCAGACTTAAGTAAATAACATACAAAATCAATGATTCTTCTAAAAATATATATTACATTTACATATTTAAATATTATATATTTTTAAATTTTCCACATGACATATGCAACATTATTTTTCTTACGATGATGGTTAAATAGTTTGACACATTTAGAAGTTTATTGTTTTATACATGAATACTCTGCTAGTTGCAAACTGTTACGTAATATTATAATGATACTTTTATTTTTTTGAACATTAAGCCAATAAATTGTTAACTTATATTATTAGGCACTGAATTTTTTTTATTCGTCAACTTGCAGCAGTGACGTGGCGAACTTTATTAACTTATGAAGCACAATAATTTATATAAGTAATAAAGTAAAAAGACTTATTTAAGTAATTACGTATCTACGTAAATGGTAACTGAGAAAGATTGGTTTTGTCTTAGTACACACTTAATAAATTACTATAATATGTGAAATGCCTCTAGTGTCCAGGACACCCACCATCCTTTAGCTGAGGTACGTGCCTCATATAAAGTCCTTCGTCACACCACTGACCAGTAGAATTAGTGAACGAACCTAGGTTATAATATGTATAATGTAATACATATTGGGCTAATTATAACAGAATGTTATTAATTAAAATTATTAAATGACCAAAAGTAAGTTTCTTACTTAGATTGAGATAGTATGTTGGTACAAATTAAAAAAGAACTCAACATTCTTCTATAATATTGTATTATTTGTAATTAGAATTTTTTTCTCTTAAAAAAAGAATTATATTATTATTATTATAATAAAAACTGTACAAATATTTCTAAATAATATATACATTTTATTGTAAATGTATTAGTTATTAGTAATAATGCATATTTAGGATTTTTTAGTGCATATTTGGTTGGTTTTTAATGCATATAAATCCGCGCTCTAGTTATTACCTTCTATTTAAATAAATGTATTATGTATACTATGGATTGTATAACAATAATTGTTAAAATGTTTATAAATAATAAGTTTTTTTAATTTGTACTACTTACTATTTAAAGAAATGTATTGGAAATTAGGATGTAGACATTAAAATGTAAGAACAAAATGGCCAACTTCAATTTTATTTTAAACAATTAAATAAAAATATATATATTTTAATTTTTTTACCAACACATTATAATAAATTAAAACATGAAATGTTTGTAGTTCTTGTCTCTGAAAGTCTTATTAAAAAACCAGAATTATGATATCTCCTTTATTTCAGGAGATATCGCAATGGGTAAATTCTCACGGGACACCTGTATATTGACAGTTTTGTTTAAGTAACAAACAAAAAAGGGGGAAAGTTGGTAACCGCTGAGTACCAATCTGCTGTACAGTTTTAGGTATTGAGTTTACTTCGTCATTGAGTTAGTCGCTATAATAGAGTACCTAATGGCTAGTACTATACTACTATACAGTATATGACGTATGTATTGAATTTGAATTCAATAGCATATACGAAATACGATTAAGCGGGGCAGTCAGTAATAATATTGTAGAGTTTAGACAGCTGTCAATATAGTTTTATAATATGTATAGTATATTATGGGAAAATAATATGTTTTAGCAACTAAGCAATTAAAATTGGTCAGACCAGCAAAGTAAATAACTATAATGACTCGGTGCACCGTCCGTTTTGTGCCGCAAGTGCAGGTTGAAACAATGCATGCGGTGACTGCACAATTTGATCACATATTATTTACAAGTTTGCGGCGCAATAAAAGAATATTTTGTCAGCATGCAAATCGAGGTAATCGTTGCGACGTATTATTGGAATTAGAATCGTATGTTTGAGTAAAAAATAAATGCAAGACCTACTATGAGATATTATTTAATAGCCTTATAGCCTATAGGTAAGAATGTATATGATTTACTATGTTTGACCTCACAATGATATGAATGAGTGTATAGTTGCTTCAAATATATCACAAAATACCAGAAGTAAAACTGGGCTGCTGATGCTCGGATAATAATAAGAAAAAAATTATGCACGCATTGTAACTTGAATAAAAAGTATATAAAAATCAAAGAAACGATGAAAAATATGTACACTGCAATAGCGGGACGACGACTATGACAACATTTATATCGACAATAAAAAAAAATAAACAAATTAAAATAGAAATTTTCTTATGCCTATAAATAGATTAAAAAAATTCAAAATATTTTGAAATTGTAATTGTGTATAAAGTATAGACACTAGTGAAAATGTTAAGTACTTATCTATAATTATTAGGCTTATAGTTATACCAAAAAAACTAAAACCATTTTGTCGAAAACTGGTTTTGTGTAAAAATTTTTGTTTTTCCTTAATTTTTTTTTTTGGTTTTTTCGACGCTTTAGAGACTCAATTTTTCCATTTTTAGCTCTTTAAAGTCCCAACTAGATTCACTTTCCTGCCAGAAAAGATATTGAAGTTGAAAATCATTGAATTTTTATTTAAACTATACCTACTTATCGTGTATACTATATGACAAAATAGATACACAAAAAAAAAACACAATTATTAATGTAAAATTAATAAATTCATCGCTCCGCTTGCAGAATCTAAAATAGTATTGGTCTAGATTTAACACACATATCATATTTCCTATATTTATAGAAAATGCATTGTTGAGCTGAACGATCCGTGTGCTGGGGGACATCTTACGAATATTCTCGGTTTGTTATCAACTGACGGCTGAAACCAACGATGTTATTTTTAGATTAGGTGTACCAACAAATAAGAATAAAATAATATAAAAATAATAATAAACGAAATGTAATAAATAATTATATTATAATATAATTTTACATTATTAAACTTGATCATGGCTAAAATTTAATTTAAATTTGGTAATTTAAAATTAAACCATCATAACATTTTACAACTTGAAATGTACAACGCTTTTATTAATTTTTATGAATTCTCAACTCAAAATAATTTGCCAATTTTTGTGATTTTTCCGTGTTTTGTAAAGATTTGAAGTTTAAATGATTATTGGAAAAAAAACTGTGACTAAAGATTTTTAATATTTTTCAAATATCAGTGTAACGTTATAGTAGGAGTCTTATATTAAATTTTCAAGTTTTTTTACAAAATAAATAAAGTTTTATTGACATTCATAGAAAAAAAGACTAATATAATTGGAAACTGAGAATGTTCCTAAACAGTTTAAATCAAATCAAAATATTTTGAAAATTGTATGGTGTATAGAAAAGGCTAATATAAACATTCAGTTAAAATTTCATGTATCAACGGTCATTTGTCTAAATTATGCACCAAAATCGATTTTCTGAAAAACAGATTTTGCGTAAAAATTCCCGTTTTTCATTAATTTTTCTTTTGTTTTTCACGGCGCTTTTGAAAACTACTGGGAATTTTTACTTTTGACCCCCCAAAGTACCACCTAGATTTTACATTTTTACTGTCCCAAAAGGTGAATAAATAAAAAAAACAAAATAAAAAACCAGGGCTTGAAACCGTGGTTACCAGTTTTTACCAAAAACCGGTAATTTCCCGGAATTTTGGGGAACCTGTAATCGGTTACTGTTATTATAAACCTATTTGTACTCCCGGTTATCGGTTACCAGTAACCGTGACAATTTTTCAGCTAACATAAAACGTTATAATAACGTAATATGTTTTAACCGGTTAAGAACCGATTACCGGTATTTATAAATACTGACTACTGTTACGTATGAACTATAATAATATTATGTTTAATTTATTTTAGCTATATAAATGACAGTGGCGGTTTTCCTGGGGAGGCAAGGGAGGCAGTGCCTCCCTTGAAAATAAGAGAAATATATGGTTAATATTATTTAAATAATAATATATATATATTAAAATTATGTATTGAGAAATTATTTAAAGTCCG
The DNA here is from genome assembly GCA_008086715.1 of Sitobion miscanthi. Taxonomy (NCBI): domain Eukaryota; kingdom Metazoa; phylum Arthropoda; class Insecta; order Hemiptera; family Aphididae; genus Sitobion; species Sitobion miscanthi. The sequence goes on from CM017804.1 coordinate 15,667,103, forward strand.
TGCCCAGTTTTCGGTCTTTAAATAAGACCGTGGTGCCTATATGGCTATATGTAAAAGACTGCCCAGTGACCGTGCGCGACAAGGGAATACCTATATTATTAATATTGTTTATAGAATATACTAATAATATACTGTAAATTACCACGCACAATATACTAGGCTACGGCTGCCCCTCCATACATCCCGGCGAGTCGACGGCGGCTTCCCACTTTTACAGGAGGCAACCGCCGCTGCCGTTATTGATACGTTACATGTGTACACAAATTTACGCACACAGACGCATATAAAAGATGCAAGTAGCGCATGCGCGATTCTCTGTGGAGACTGCACATAACCGTTGCCTCCGTCGGAAAACGTCACCGTCGTCACTGCGCCTTAGCGGCTGACCACGAACCACAGAATAGAATAAGATATCTTAGTTCATGATTGTATTATCATTAATCGCGTTTAATAACCATAGACTAAGTCTATGTTTATAACAGAATTGATATTATGATGATTATTATGTTTATTATCTATGTTAATAGGATTATTTAGATTATTCAATATTTCAATTTTATTATTGAATTATTCTATTATCTGTGTGACAGACTATAGGTACTGTGGTCTGTGAGTTTATTAAAGCAATCAGTTTTTATTGTTCCATAAGGTATTTTTTCATTTTTTTTTAAATGAATCCAGTTTATGACCCGATTGTATTACTTTTAGAACTTCCTTACAGACGTTGGAGAATTGTTGACAAAAACGATTTACTTAGGCAAGGTAAGCCAACTCCTTCTTTAACGTGTTTGTTCGCAGACAAAAATGGCTCAAAAATTTTTTGTAGGTCTTTCAATTCAAATGTATATACTAAACATCCTTGGGTATGTGGTAGTTTTTATTTACAGAAGTTATTCTGTTGGCCATGCATTTTATTGAGTCAATCAAATTCTGTTTGGATCACATTAGGATACGCTGATTTTAAAAATCTCTCTAGAAGTATCCTGAGACATGAAGCTTCCAAAGACCACATTCACAATTATTTAAATCTAAAAAATTTAGAAAAAAATACTAGTGTTATAGACATAATAGGTGAACATGGCAAATTATTTAAATTGCGTTATAATGAAAATGTAAGATTAAATAGGTTATGCATGGAACATATAATTGATTTAGTATTATTTTTGGCTAAACAAGAGTTAGCATTCCGTGGGCATGATGAAAGTTCAAATTCCATAAATAAAGGCAATTTTCGAGAGTTAGTTGAATTACATTTTAGTAGATGCTCTTTAGAAGTAAAAAATCATTACAAGTCATTGCAGAATAAATTTACAGGTACATCAAAAATCATACAAAATGAAATAATTTCATGTATATCTGAATATTTAACTGATCATATAAAACATGAAATTAAACAATCCATGTTTTATTCTGTACAAATTGATGATACAACAGACCTAACTCAGAAAACACAATGTTCTGTAATTTTAAGATACATAACTAATAAGTCTGAGTTAGTTGAACGTTTTTTTGGTTTTTATGATGTCAGCGAAGATCATACTGCTGAAGGATTATTTAATTTAATCACTTCTCTTTTACTTGAGTTTAATATTGAAAAAAAATTGGTTGGTCAGTGCTATGATGGTGCTAGTGTGATGGCTGGAAATTTAAATGGTTTACAAGCTCGAATAAAAGAAATTGCACCCAATGCATTATTTACTCATTGTTTTGCACATAAATTAAATTTAGTATTGCAACATGGATGTAATAGTAATAAGACATGTCGCATATTTTTTGCCAATATTACTGGAATATCTGCTTTTTTTCATAATTCAACATCCCGTACTAATGTAGTAGACAGTATTATAGGCAAACGCATTCCCCAGTTTGTACAGACAAGATGGGCATCTAGATCAAAAATTATACATTTATTAGTTAAAGAATGGATTAACTTTAAAGAAGTTTTTGAAGCTATAATAAATGATCCTAAGTCATCATCTGATTCTATTTGTGGATCAGTTGGACATTTAAAAAATCTTCAATCTTTTGAATTTGCATTTTTAGGACACATTTTTAGTGATATATTTTTAATTACAGATACCTTATTTAATACATTGCAAAACAAATCATTTGATATAGAATATTGTTTAAGGAAAATAAGTATTGTATGTGATCTTATAAAAAACAAAAGAAACGAAACAGAATTTTCAAAAATATATAATAATGCAGTTACTTTAACTAAATTGCCCAAACCTTCTAGAAACAATACCAATATGGAATCAAGTTATAGAATTTTATTTTATGAAATTATTGATAAATTTTGATGCAGTTAAGTGTTAGATTTAAGGATACTGATAGATTAATATTTTTACAATTAGCTGACGTTACAAATTTAAAGATTATTGTAGTATATTCCCCACATGTGCTTTAAATAATCTTATAAAAACTTATTCTAATATTTTTCATAATGTGGACAAATTAAAAGTAGAACTAGAAGTGTTGTATAATAATGTCAATTATCATAACCTACCACATATTTATGATATGATCAAGATTTTTGAAAAAGATGGCTTAAAGGAAGTTATGCCTGAAGTATATAAGTTATTTTCATTAATATTAACCATTCCATCTACTAGTGTTTCTGTCGAAAGAAGTTTTTCTTGTCTGAAACGTATAAAGACCTATTTAAGAAACAGTACATCTCAACAGCGTTTAAGTTCTTTGTCTACAATATCCATAGAAAAATTATTAATCCAACAGCTCAAAGAAAATGAACCATTTTATGAAGACATTATTAATATATATGCCAGTAAAAAAGATAGAACTATTGAATTAATATATAAAGTATAATATTATTTTTATACTCTTCATTATTTTTCTCAGTTTATTTTATACTTCTTAAGATTATTTTATTACTAGAAAGACACTAGTTAATTCATAAACTAAAATCTGTTACATTTTTTATTATTTATTCAAATATGTTTTTATGGTTATACTTTTATTTTAGTTACTTGAATTTGTATATTTTTTAATTTAGAAACTAAAAATTGTTATTATTTAGAATATAATTTTTTTCATTTGAAATTTTCTTTTACATCAATTTGTAATTCAAAACTAGAAAGACTCTTTATAGGTTTTTGTGTCTCGGTTTTATTCAAATTAAAGATATATAGTATATTATATACCAGTAAATTGTAAATAACTTTAATTATGAGAAATAGTGAAAATGAAACAGTCCTCTAACAGATTTTTAAAGAAAGAATATTGTTTTTAAATAAAATAAATGTTTAGAAGGGTGCAAAATTGTTGCCTCCTCAAAAATTTCATGCCAGAACCGCCACTGATAAATGATTATAGGCTCGTAGCTTCTAATGGTTTTATAAATAATAAGTTCCTAAAACTATTCTTAAATCATATTATTATATCTTCGTTTTTTTTCCCTAGTCTCAATTCTTGTAATAATAATTCAAATAATTGGTATTCTACATTTCTATTTCCTACCTACCTATAACATAAAATATCGTTGATTGGTAATGACTAATGAGTAATGACGGTACTCGATAGTCGATAATCCCGGTCTCCCTCGTCGTATATTGTACTAGGAAATCTAAAAATAGTTTGATTCCTATAAAAACACGATATTGTATTAAGTATACGGGTACAAAGGTGTAGTACAGTTTTTTTTTAGAAAACCAGTATTCAATCGGTTACCGGTAATCGACATTTTTTGGTTAAGCGGTTATCAATTAACGGTAACCTGTAATTTTGAATCTAGTACCGGTAATTGGTTACCGCTAACAACAGGACCGGTATAAAACCAATAACCGGTATCCAAAAAATTTTCGATTAAATTAATAACGGGTTCAAGCCCTGTAAAAAACATACATCATTGTAAAATCAATATTTTTCATTCAATTTTTTTCAAAACATTCATCATTCCACTTAGAATCTAAAATATTCATATAAATATAATTAATCCAATTAAATCTTTAATTAAAAACAAGGTGAAATAGTGATTTTATCAGCATTTTTATTAATAAGTACCTAATGGATTATTAGATCCTGTTATATGTAAAAAAAAAGATGAATAAAAGTAAATGAAATAATTATAATTTAAAATAATAATGGATTGAGAAAATCGTGTTAATGTAGCATTATTAATTGAGAATCCTCCTCAAATTCAAATTACAATCATGGAATTGCTGATTAAAGATTTGTGATAACTGATAAGTAATAACTGTTGTACCTCAAAATGATTTTTGTCCTCGTGTAATACATTCTATAAAAGCTGTTATTTTGTTAATAGTATATAATAATACTCCAATATTCATGTTATTTTAAAGTTAAATTAATTTATATAATTTTTTGTCTAATATGAATATAAATTATATGAAAAATATTGATGCTCTATTAGCATAAAATAACGAATTAGTCTTCCGAAATTAATATTTCGATTATATTAATAATTCTTTGAAAAGCTAAATTAATATCTGTTTTGTAATGAAAAGCTAGAAATAATCCTGTTAAAATGTATAATACGTTCGGGCATATATTAACTAAACAAGTTATTAGTAAAGATCCAAAATGTCATATAAAACTAATTATATCAGGTGTTGGTAAGTTTAATATAGGTGATAACATTTTTATATATTTTTTTTCATTAGTTATTTTTTTGTCGAATTGGAGGGTTCAGTAATTGGTCCTTTATTAATTTTTAATGTTCAAATAATTAAAATTAATATAAAAAAAAAAATAAATATAATTATATATATTAAAATATTATTGGGTATTATGATTTATAAATATATTTAAATACAAAAATTGTCTTCAAATATGATTTATTTTCATAATTTATTTTTTCTATATTAAGAAATATTTAAAGTAATAAATATTAAAATATATAAAATTATTTATAAACCATTGTTTTAAAAATTTTTTTTATTCATTAAAAGCAATATTCTTTGAAATATATAAAAAAATAATTATAATACTCCAATATATAAATAAAAACTATAATGAGATTCACGTTGTTTTATTAATACAATTAATTATTATAGTTAAAGATATCGTTTAAGTTAAAATAACTAAATTTGATATAATAGGTGATTCTATATTGTTAATTATATTTAATTGCTATAATTAAATTAGTTAAGAAGATAAGTGTTAAAATTCAGTATATATTTTAATTAAAATATTTTAAATTATATTAGGTATATAGTTTTTTTTTTTTAGAAATAATTGGGTTTAGACAGAATATTTTTTTAAATATTCATAAAGTTTATATTTTTATTTTTTTTTATGTTTTTTAATTATAAAATTTAAATAGTTTAATTAAAGAGCATTATTATATTGAAGATATAAAGGAAAAATTACTAATAACTATTTTTTAATAAATTTGTTTGTTTTTGTAGTTTTTTATATATAATTATATTAATAACTTCGGAACTGAATTATGTCAAAATTATGGTAAATATTTGGAAATTGCGGTGAAAATATTGAGCGAATCCGTCACCCGAATTCGCTGTGTATAGCCAGACAGAACGATAACCACCGCGAAATCCGCTCGACGAATATCGCCGTGTTATAGCCCCAGCCTTACACTGCGTATGCACGTCATGCATTCATGCCACCGAGTCTCCGTCGAGGTTACGTTACTAGAAAACACAACGTTAAGTGTTAAAAACATGGGACACTTTTTATACGCACTTAAAATGTGTTCCTACCAATGAATAGCACGGTAAAATATAAGAGTTATACACCATATTATACAGTGGCGTACTTATAGGATTTTGCTGCCTTGGCTGGTAGGTACATATTTTTTTTAATGCCCCTTCTTTCCCTCCCCGGTTTTTTTTAGTGGCAATTTTTCTCACCCGTAAAAAAACGTACAACACATGTGATATGGTCATATAGTACCATGCAGTATAAAAAATCTAATTAGTGCCCAAAATACAGCCCCCAGACTACAATATTACTGACAGCCATCACGTGAAATTGATTGATCAAACATTTTTTAAAAGCTAATAATTAGTGTAATTAATAATTATCACATTATAAATATTTAATTACAAATATACATACTTGTATACAATAGGTACCTATACTTTTTAATAATTAAAAGTAAATTAATATATAATAAATAATTTTCTAAAATTAACAATAATATTATTTGTTTTAAATCACGATTTCAAACAACATATTTAATGGTCTTTGAAAAGATTGGGTACCTACCTACATTCATTAACTATTTTTTTGATGATTTGATTATTTATTTTGTATTATTTGACGTATCGATCATTTGAAATAGTTTTATTTTTATTTTATAATCTTTTAAATATTGTATCTATAGGTATAATTTGTAAAAACGATTTATAATTATAATTTATTATTAAGTTATTAATATTTAAATTATCGCCAAAATATTATTAGGAAACATAATATTTTATTTGGGGGATATATAGTAAATAATATAAAAAAAATTATTATTGTTATTGTTTGAAAATTATAGTATAAATATTGAAAAATAAGTTAATAGTACTTATATATTTTAAATTTTTAACATATAGATTGATTTTTTAAATATAATGTTTCTTTAATACCTACTTGATTCATAATTTTTTTTAACGATATATATGTATACTTATCCTATGACTGTATTTATATGCAGTCATTAATGCGTATTAACTCAATGCGCATTGAGTTAATCCGGGAGTTGGGTGTATATAAATGCATTTTTTTAATTCGCATTAAAATAATGCGAATTTATTATTTAATTCTATTCGTTAAATCGAATTAACTTTTACTCCGGTATTAAGAAATACATGTAAACGCTTTAATGCGAGTTAATTTTTTGAATTATTATTATTTTGAAAAACATTTTTAGAATTTTTTGGTCATGTAATACAAAGTATAAAACATGAACTAAAAAACATTCGCATGAACTTAAGATTTTATTTGATATCTAATCTTGATATTTTAGTTGCATATGAACCCGCTCCCTAATGCGCATTCTTTCAATGCGCATTAACTGCTGCATATAAACGTGATAAGTTATAGGTACCTATATATTTGTAATTAAATATTAATGATGTGGTAATTACACTAATTAGATTTTAAAAAATATTTACTCAATAATGTTCATGAAGTTGTGACTTGTGAATAATATAAACTAATATTGTATGCTGGTGATTTTATTCTGATTACCACGGACAGTATATTACTATTGTGAAAATGAAACTTGAGTACATAAATAATTGGTTTTTTTTATGATTTTTTTATGTTTTTAAGTGAATGGGGTGGGGTCACCACACATGCTTCTTTTCGCGCAATACCAGTTGGGGGCTACAGCCCCCCTCAAAATTTTAGCCCTAGTTGGGCCACCGTCTGCTTTGTGTAAATTTGTTTTATTGTGCGTGGGCCAGAGAGAGTAAACAAATAGTGTGCTGACATCCATGTTGTTTATTTTATTAGTTATTTAACACAATTTTCTTTTTTTATTGTATAATATGTTAATTACTCCAACAAATGAACGACTATAATAAAACGACCGATAAGGCGGCACCGCTGTAGTATAAGAGAAGAATGCTAAGTATTATATTACGATGTGTTTCAAGTTTTCAATGCTGAATAGTTAATATTTTTTTATTTTGGTACGCTATTGACTCTTTTGTATAAAAAATTGTACGCCTGTTGTACAGACGTACAGTACAACTGTACTAAAATCGTGTGATACAAAAACGATTTCACACAGTCACACACGTGACACGTATATACTGAGTACTTTGCTCAACAAAAAAAAACAACGTAGAGTTTTCTGTTCTACAATAACGATTATAATTTATAAATAAAATGTAAATATAAATCATGAGATAATATTATAGTCGTCGACCGTCACACAGTCGTCTTCAACTTATCTACACTGAACCCGGTGGGCAACGAGCGACGACAAATAATATCAGCTGTGAAAAAAAAACATTATACATTTATATAAAATATACTTCAAATCAATTTTTTTAAGACATAATATTATTCCGATCAAACTACTATTAGTTAGATACTTATTCAAAACAATATAAGTTTCATGTAATTTAATATTTTATTTTCCAATATTATAAAATCAGGGCATCATAAGCACAGTATAAAGAATAATAATAATACTACTCTTTATACTGTGGCATAAGCATGTGAAATCAGCTTCTCTCAGAATTATAAGTTAATTTAAATATTAAAATATTTTAATTACAATCACCCTGGTAAAAATATTCAAAATGCATGCATTTCGACCTATAAGCCTGCAAAAAATAAACATACTTCTTATAGTATTCTAATTTAATTTTTAATACTAATTTGAATTTGTTAGCCTCTTTTCTATGTTTTGTAGGAAAAATTTTTAAATTTTTTTTTCTCATTGGCCTTTAAAGTATACTCATTGAGTCATTTTGAGCAATTAAGTACGTTCGTTTGGAATCATAGTACATAAACTTTTCAAAACATTGAAAATCTATCTCCTGCTAAAACACAGAATAAAAGCTAACAAGTTCAAATCTTTTTTTGAAATTAAAATTGGACTACCTACTAGAAGTATGATAAATTTTTGCCGGCTTATTGGCGTTATTAATTTTCACGTACTCGCGTAAGTACAAAAATATTTTCGAGTGAGTCTACGTTGGCATAATATTAATATATTATTATGCATGCGCGTACGTGAAGATGATAATTTACACTCACACATCGACGAAGACCCAACGACCACGAACAATAGCCACTAACTTAATGAAACGAGTAATTACTAATTCCGTTCAAATTTTAATTAAAATATCTATAAAAACTTTGTTTATACCGTTATTAGAGTTTTCGGTTACAGTAAAAACTATTTATGAGAAACCTTTTATTCATTTTTCAAGATTTTTGACCCATCAAGAAAATGTATAAAAAATATTAAATATTTTAAATGTCTATAAAATAACTCAGTTAAAGTATTTTCAAAAATGTATTGTGTATTTAAAAATAATATTCGTGATATTAATCGATGAAAAACACAAACAATTAAAATAAAGGGTTTATATTATATACCTGTGCATGGACTGCTATATGATGTTCATATAGCCGCATAGGTACGAAATTTAAGTACCAATACACGTCATAAATCATAATATATAATGATTAATGACGTTATAGTCCAGTTGTGGTCAAACGGGGGGGGGGGAAGATCCCCCTCATACATTTTTTCCAATATTTATAACAATTTATAATTAAGTATATTCTATAATGCATTAAATTTTGTTCTATTTTTTTTTTTCTAAAAACAAATTATTAACTATTATGAATTTCGATAGAATGTCAGAATATGTTTATACGTGTTTATATAACATGACTATATTATTATCTAGACTCATATCTAGGAACTAGGATATTATTATTATTAATATTTAGTTGTTTACATAAAATATAATAATATGATATATATATAATATGGGAATCACCCCACTCGATGATAGAGAATTCTCAATAACCAGCTCTACACTTTTCCAGAACATAGGCCATACGGGCGATAGTGCGATCGGTAGGTTTATTTTACAATATTACGTAGCTCTAGCCCCAGATCATAAGTTGGTTGAAAACTTGAAATATCGATTGCTTATTATTTGTCATAACTCGTAATATTTAGTTATCACCGTGATTCGTTTTTACTCTTTCATACTCGTGTTTTCTACTGTGTGTCCATTTAGTGTACTAAAGTGTATTGCTATTATACACGGTCGGTGTTTTTTGTAATATTGACTATTTTGTCTATTTTACATTTTCACAATTACTATGTCTAATAAAAGGAAAATTACTAAATATTTTGGTGCAAGTTGCTCTACTTCTAAACGTTCGGCGGATGAAACAATATATAAGTAAGACGAATTAGCAATAAAAACAAAAAAATAGATTTACTAATAAAATAAAAATATTGTTAATACTATAAAATATTAATTATAATGACTGTATACTTAAGTTATAAATAAAGTTTGTATTTACCATCATTTTATAAATTGATATTAGACAAAACCATAAATTATATTTTTAATAATAAAATAATGCATGTTAAAAAATCATCCATATCCTCCCCCATTTTGTATGATAGTTATTGTTAATGTATGCAAACTAATATAATATTATTATAATTTATAATATACTTAATATGTTTAGACAAACTTAAACAAGTTTTTTTTCTTAAAAATGATAGTTTCATAATTTGTATCAAATATGGCTATAAAAAACAAAAAATATGTTATAATCCTTCAGTTTAATATTTTCAAAATTTTTATTATCTATAGTTAAATACAATATGTTAATTTTTATATAAACTAAATTTTTTCATGGATATAATACGTACCTAGAAGTTGTATGATAAAATACATAACAAAAGATAAGTTTACAATTTAACTGAAATAATAATTTATCTTCATATTATTTCTGTGGCTTGGTGCAAGAAGGGCCAATATCATATTTTGACAAAGTTCAGAAATTCAATATATTAAATTGGCCAATTTTTAAAATGTATATAAAAATCTTAAATTTATTATTTTGCAAGAAATAATTCTGTTACTTAATTATATTTGTTTTATTTTGTTGTATGACTCTCATTTTGTTTTAAATTATAAATATGTACGTTTTAATTTGACATTAGCCACCCAGAAAAAAAACAATATTACTTTGGTTTGACATTGGCCAAAAACTAAAATTTAAAATAAACAATTTTTAATAATTAAAGAACTTGACTTTTTTATGAAAACATTTCCACATTTTAACTATAATATTCAATTGAGCATAATGTTGTAACTTATACATTTATAAACTTAATTAATTGATTTCAAAATGGCCAATCTCAACATAAGACATAAGCCCATAATAAATCAATTATTGTCAAAAAGGCCAATGTTAAATCTAATTTGGTCATACAGCATTATAAGAGATATTGGCCCTTTAAACACTAGTAACATAACCAAATTTTCGAGCAAATTTTAATGACATTGGTCAAATAGTCTCTATTTTGTCAAAATGTGACAATGGCCCTTCTTGCACTAAGCCACAGATTTATATAGTATAGTAGATATATTCAAACTGTACAATTATTTCAGACTTAACTGGAATTGATTTTACTGCCAAATCATCATATATTTCCCAATTGTTATTTAACCTTCTACAATACGCTTTATAGTGATCTACACCACTTATGTTGCCGGTCAATGAACAAATTCCTCTGAGTTCATAGTTCATATTTTGAACACTTAGTACAGGGGGGATATCTGATAGTTTTATAAGTACATTGGCTCTTGGATTTTGGCTGGTAAATCCTTGCATTAATAAAACGACAAAATTATACACCAGGAGACTGCTACGTGTGCAAATCCCCGTATACGAGCGGGTCGTTCGTTAAAAAGAGTTTATTCAGCAGATTCCTTGGACCAGTCGTATGGAGAAGGGAATCCAACTCGCCTGTTGTCACATGCGTATCAGTTTACAATATTATAATATGTTCGATTATCTTACAGATTAATATAATAAAACTTCAACATATTTAGAATAATTGTTACTAATAGTATTCAGTGGTTCTTAACAGATTTCTATTTCTCTCGGGATTTTTGTTCGGGGGAGGGAGCCAACAAAATATGTTCCTACTTCCCATTATATAATAATATTTAGTTCACCTTTTTTGCCTAAACACAAATACACAGTATTACTACTTATAGTTATTTCGACTTTCATCGTTTCGTGACTTAGGCAGTTGATACTCGACGACCGTAATAAATAATATCGTCACAACTCACAATCGATAAAAGCGACGCGACGGCTTACGACCGCAGTATATAAATCTAAATAATTTTCAATGAAATAATTATTCGGCGATTACCACAAGACACAATACAAAGTGCAAACCTCATTTACATTTGTATGACTGTATCGAATATGATAATCGAATTCAAAAAAAAAAAAACATTGTAATATATTATATTATTATTATATTTGTGACAAAAATACGAAACATAAACTATAAAAAAAATAAAATATTTATAATAGTATTATATAATCTGATATAAAAATAATTCTGGTCTTTCGGGTGCGCCACTGATAAAGCCATATAATATATACATGTTTATATAAAATGAATGCATGGTGAGTGCAGCGTGCTGTATATATCATTATTTTGTTAAAATTATTACACATAGTTAATCATTTCCGATGACCACTGACCATTTCACGAAAATATACCCATATATTCACGAAATTAATAAATTTAGTATCCATTTTATGAACATAAAAACGTTTTCATAACGTTATGGATCGAACTTCATGAAATGGATATCTATTTCGAACTACCTATCATGAAAAATTTAACTATGAGGAAGCTACAAATTGACTCTATAAACTACATTATTAAACATTGATATATCTCAAACAGTGGTCTAACCCACGGAAAATTAATTTAAAATTGTTAAAATGTTAAGGTTATAAAAATTAAAAGTTATTATTTTTAAAGATTCTTATTTTCTTAACAATTTCTCTAACAAAAAAAATCATAACAATTGTGTAACATATTATATTAATTATAATTTATAGAAGCCATAGACGGAAATATCAAATCATTGTCTACCAAAAAATGGACTGCCTTTTAGATTGAAAAAGATAAAAAAAAAAATAGAATAATATTCATAAGGTATTTAATATTTTACTATACCTATTCAATGTCATCGATGACCAGAATTAAATGTAAAATATAGACGTACCATGTACAAATAAAGATATATAAATACTTATAAAAACAATTTTGCTACTTTATTTTAATATTATTCAATTTATTCTGTTTTATGAATTTGCTTACTTTTTTTCCTATTAACATTGAGTATAGATACTAATACTATATACTATAAAATATATACTCACTGTTATAAATTCTATACAGATAATTGCTAACCATTTTATAAATCATTAACTGTCAAATAATTGAATAATTAATGACACTCAGAAAGTGCAAATAAACAATGATTGATTTGTCCAATAATTTATATTGAATATATGTTAGGTAACTTATATTCTTAACCATTTTGTTTTTAGTGAATTATTTTCAATCATAATTGTCTCATCACATACATTACTCAAACTTGTCATTTACCAATTTCATACTATCTGTATTGTCATATTATAATTTTTAAGATTAGTGTGATGTGACAACAAATATTATTATTATTATACTGTAATCCTAGACGTAAGAAAAAAAGCCCTGAAATAAAATCACTATAAAAAAAGCACTGGCTATAGGAAAAAAGGTTATAGTATAACTATAAATTATAGCTTTTACCTATAATTGCACCAAATTTCCAAATTTATTATACAACTTATTATATTTAGAAATTGTACTAATTAATTATAAAGAAAAAAAAGATGAGTAAGTGGATGTCGCTCTGTTACATTGTATAGGTTACAATAGTAGGTCATTGTATAATGGATGGTAATAAATTTGAATTGAATGATATAATATCATTGTATACGAAAAACGATTCTGAATGGAGAGTGGAGACGGTTTTTTCAGTGTGGATATTTTATATTATATTTATATTGTTATTACTTGTTATTAATAGTCGGCAAGTTGAATTAAAATTATAAAATTACAACAATAAATAACCAAAATATTTTCATGGTTATTTAATGTGAAATTTCCTCCACGTTTGAACATGAAATAACTAAAAAAAAATATATATTTTTATATTTTTGAGCTTTTTTGTTTACAGAATAACCTACTTACGTAGTGGAATATATTTTTATACATTTTTAACTTCAAATCAATTTTAAATTTTAAATTTGATAAATGTTGTCAAAAATCAAACTTTAATGCTTACAAAAAAAAATTATACATATGAATTTATAATATTATTTAACTACCTACTATTGTGACAATATATCAGGAGCTTATTGTATTAATTTACATGCTTTTTGACCCAACGAATAACATTCTATTGGCATTCATAAATATAATAAAATTCTTCGTACGCCATATTCTCAGCTGTTCCTTCATTCCTTTTATTATGTTTTTCTTCGTATACACGATTATAATTTATAGTGAATAATACTGTTGATTATAAATTATAATTATGATATTTATAATCAATAATAGGTACATTTAGTAATATTACGATATTCACATATACCATAGTGACAGTACCATATGGAAATTAATAATAATGAAATAAAACAATAATATTGTTTAAATTTAAGTAAATTATTTAAAAAAAAAAAACGTAGAAATTATTATGTTTGCTGACTTGGGAATAAAATCCTTAAATTGCTGACTAGGAAATTTTTTTAAGTTCATTTTTAATGTTTTTAGGGTCATTCACTTCCGAGTCTTAGTTATAATGCTTGAACTGCATAAATTCTTTTATTGCACTTCACACTCACAGTTGTTTATATTTCAATATAATATCATCTCCGTCGCTATCGTGTTACGTACATAACTTAGGAGTCATTGTCCCGTGTTTGAAACAAATCATATTATTATGCAATATGAAACTTATTCAGTGTCAATTTTTTGTTGCCAGATTCCTCTCATAGTTGTTATTTATTATTATACCTATTATTATTTTATGAACAGTCAACAGTGTATAATATAATACAACACAAGAATGTGGCTGAAATACCTATATTCAGCTGGCTTAGTGGCGTAAGATATTATTATTATATATAGGTGCTGATTTGAACTGTAATTCCTTTATATATAATATTATACGTATGTATAGTACAGTTAACGACCCAGATAATTAAGATCATAAAACTTCCAAGTCGACTTTCTTGTAATAAATGGGAGTGGATATCAAAACTTAATAATAAGTCACGATTGACCATAATATATGCGAAAAAGCATATGGATTTGTCAAAATAATCGCTTCAAACCCATGGCTAGAACATACACGCAGAAAAATAAATAATGCATTATATTTTTTTGGTTATTGAAAACTCGTAATATAATATCCAAAACATAGGATAATGTTACAAACAAATCCATATAGTCATCTAATCTAATCTAATTGATCATTTGTTTTCATAATCGTCTGAAAAAAAGATAAGAAATCGTATCGGTGTCATGAATTAACGACTAAAGCCCACATTGAACTCCGTAATTGTTCAATATTTTTTTTAAAAACAGTATTATATTATTATTTTAAATAAATAAAAAATCCAGAGTTCAATGCGGGCTGTAGAATATAATATCTATTATAGTACATACCGTTCCCTCCCTTCCTTTAATGGTATTTGACAGTAGATATGTGAAAAGTATTACAATTGAGGTGGCAACTAAAACATAAAATATCATTTTCAAACTTTATAATGAATTGTCGAAAATTTGGTAAAGTGGCACCGGGTTCAAATTCTATTGAAATAGAGTTCATCGCTGCTTTTTCAAAATCAGTTGTATCTAATGTTAACAAACATTAAACGCTATACGAGACAATAAAGATAAACGTGATATTATCGGAATCTTCCAATGTTACACTTTTATTTTGGTAAAAATAGCAAAAAAAAAAATTGAATGATTAATTAGGTATATGCTTCGAAATGTAGTTGCCACAAATTTCCAAGCGTCTACTCGTATAATGAACTATGTAATTTGTCATATCTCATAACTCGTAATAATAATAACAATTAGGTAATAATTAATACCTATATGAATTATTTGGCGTAAAAAGTAACACATATTATAATAATATACTGACAAGATAATATATCGTTACACTGCACACTACTAAAATATAAAAAAAATATTAAAAATATTAAGCAAAGAACCGCGACAATTATGTATAAAGAAAATTCCAAAAGAAATGCATATCACATATATATGTTTATATATATATATATATCATATTATATAAATATAAATAATATCATAAATCAATAATTTTGAGTGTTGTGAAGTATTTCGTACAATAATAATTGCGGTCTACGTCTATACGTTTGTTTTATAAATAAATCTATATTAAATATTTCGTTATCATACCAACGCCAAAAAATAAAAATCTAAGTTTGTATGTATCTTGAAAACTACGCCAATTTTTGTGGGGCCTTTGATCATATCATTTTTTCCTACTTTACTTCAATCTGATTTATACTGGACCATCGAACGATTTTTTTTCGATCTTATAACGACCTCGTTTATATTACGGTATTTATAATTTATATTACCTAATAACTTTTGGTGAGTCTGTAATAAAAGTAAAATTATGATACGTTAAGGCACCTTTTAGCAGTGACGGATCCAGGGGAGGGGGTGGCCCAGACATATTTTTTTATAAATATAATTATTATATATGAAATATTAAATAACAAATAAACAAAATCTAAACTTTTTTTCACATTGTCGCTTTATACATTAAATAATTAATAATTTATTTATCACATTGATTACATATTACCTACTATTATAACAACATTTTTAAATTAAGAATAAAGTATAATATTTTATTATAATTGTATTTGTGATGTAAAAAAATTGTTGCCCCCCCCCCCAGATCTTTGCTCTGGATCTGTGCCTGCCTATTAGTGACTATTATTTAAGGGGAACAATTTAGGCAATTTATAATCTTGTCTTCGCTGCCTGTAATTTTTGTATTGGTCGTAAACTCGTAAATGGTTATTATTGTGAGTGCGGTTCTATATGTGTAAAATACTAAAATATAAAATTATTATATCGAAAAAATTCGAACTCGATAACAATAGATTTCATATCTACCGGCTGCGGGCGAACGGTCACGACCATTAGGTTCCATAATACACTTACGCGCGTGCGAATCATGTTTTTCATAACTAGGAATGAATATGGCAACTTTCTATCAGGATCGTATTTTGATTAATATACGAGTTCCATGTGTTTAGGTCAGTGACAATATTATGTACATTTTTCTGTTTTTTTAGATTAACACGACACGGTATCGTTTAACACGCTGGCGTACGTGCAATTATTGTTTTAGATTCAGAGCGGAGCGATTACAATGTGTTTTTTATTTTTATTATACAATCACTATCGGTATAATAATATTAAACTATTCGTCTTAGATTGTAATACTGCAGTAGTGCAGCAATAGCCAATGAGATCGCAGCAGCCCCCTCCTAAGAATCAGCCTAATTGTATTGTCCTTCGCCGGATGTTACAATGTCGGTACGCCGTCCATAATAGTCTATACAGTATAGTACGCACAAGCTTCACGCACTAATCGCGGACGCCGACTCCGTTAATAATTTCAAATTATATAATATATTGTTAAATACTTTTAATTCATTTACTGTTAAATATAACCGTCCACCGTTTTACGCGCACGTCGGACGATATTTTTTTGATTACACGCATTTCCCGATTTCCGTTGATTCACAGCAAGAACGTGGTCGTTTATATGTCTGCAAAACCCTGAACGTGGATGATCAGACTGCAATTATCTACTAATATTTTGTCGTATACGAGCATTGGTAAGGTATTATAAGCACGATTTTAATTATAATTTAGAAGTTGAGGTTGGATTTCTAAGTAATTATAGGTATATATAATATTTTCCCAATTGATGTTTTTAAAGTGAATGTACCTATAGTTGCATTCGGGAGGTAAACATTGAAAATTCCCAGTAATTTTCTTAAGCGTCGGCAAACAACAAAACAAATTATGGAAACACGGGAATTTTTACGCAAAATCAGTTTTTGTGTAATTCAAAAACAAATAACCATAGATAATTGAGTTTTTGACAGTTTTTATTAGTATTTTCTAAACTTCATAAAATTTTAAAAATATTTTGACTATTTATGATTTATTTATAGGCATAATAAATTTTCTGTCCCACAATCGTTGGAATTATATTGCTGTATACCTACACCTGTTGTGCCATGAATTGTGGACTATAGTGAGGGCTGGTGGCCCATGTATGATATACCTTCTCTTCCCGGTCAGCTAAGAATTAACTAATATAACTGTAATATATTTTAATAACTTATTAGTTGTCACTATAATATAATAACAAGGCAATAACAGACGCATTCGGATCGCAAGTGTACGCGATAAATTGCGCAGATTTAATTTTAGCGCGTTCGGTCGCGATCAAACTCTAAAACTAAACCGTGTATTTCAAATGTTCATATTCACACGAAACGATTTTAACGCGCCATAGGCCATTTTTTCCAATTTTTATTCATTCAAAAGTTGAAAACAGTAGAAAATTTTTATTTTTTAATTATTTGATTTGTTATTTATACTGCAAATATTAAAAATTTTAATATTTAGAGGTTTTAAATTTTAGTTATACATTTTTGTAAATTTAGATTCTGAACTGAGTGATGAATGTATACATTTAATAGATTGATTTTACAATGATTTTTTTTTTTTATTATTTATTTTTGTGTCAGAAGACAAAGTTTGGATAAGTAATAGTGCTTCAATCTTAAAAATCAAGGGTGGTTTTGGGTAGCAATGTGAATGTATATTGTACTTTGGGGGGTCAAAAGTAAAAAATGTTCAATAGTTTTTAAATAGTTTTTAAATGCAACATGAAAAACAAAAAAAAAAAATAGAGAACAATGGTCATTTTTACGTAAAACCAGTTTTTTTTTAAATTTTTACCAAATGTTTATATTAGCATCATCTAAACATGGTAACATTTTTACTTTTTTGAGCTATGTATATATAGGCAGTTGAAATTTTCAATTTTTTTTATGTTTTAATCGTAGGTTTCAATTTTTTTATAAGCATAGAAAGATCAAATTTTTACAAATTATAATAAAATCGCAAAAATTTGAAGTTATTTTGTAGTTTAAAATTCATAAATTTTTAACTATTTATATCTTAGATTAGAAAATTTGGTACAAGATTCTCCATTAGTTTTTCTTAGATTATCTGTAAAAAAAAAACTCTGCCAGATTATAACCACAAAATTCTTCAAAATCACACGAATATTTGCAAATTATTTTGTAGTTCAAAATGTATAAACTTTTTTGTATTCATAGCTAAGAATTGAAGATTTAATACAAGCTTGTTCAAAAGTTTTGCTTACAATATTTATAAAAAAAATTGAGCGTAAGTCAATTAAAAAATTATTAAGAGTATCTAAATTTTAAATTTTATATTAAAAATATAAAAATTCACCCGTAAAAATATCAAACGGTTTTAGATTCAAAATAAATAAATAAAATATAATAGACGGACAAATCGTCTCCGTTCAGAATGGTTTTTCATATACAATGATACCTATCATTGCATTCAAATTAAACACATCTATTATAGTGACCTACTCTATGACCGAGGTCAACTCAACTCCTACTGTACAGCAAAGCGAGTTCCCGATTTTTTGTTTATTATTTTTTGCCATTTAATCATTGCATTTGATTTATTTTTAATTATTAAGAGGGGGGCGAGCATGAAATACTTCTATCATACTATAATTGACTATTTATTTTAAGAAAATAGTTTTCGTCACCCAGTATAAACTTCCTTAAAAAATACACTGCCTACACCCCTCTATTAAGTTGATATTGTTACTTAATTTTTATTATAATCATCTATAAGTCCACTTATATTTGACATTACTATTACCTATAATTGTATCGACAATATTAAAAATATAAATTTATCGTCAAACAGATAAACTCACGGCGCCAACAGTATTTGGAAATTGCGTTTTTTCAAAAAACCTTTTGCAACATCTTTCCAGTCATCTGTTGTCGGTTCTGCCATTTCCTTAGGTTGTAATACTTCCCATAAAACTTCACAAGTTTTCCGCACAATCATAGCTATAGTAGACACTCCTGCCAGAAATTCAAAATGCAGAGATGAGAAAAGCGTTCCAGTTGCTAAATACCTAAATACGCAAATACATAAAAAAGTAATGACATAAATCCAATTAAGACTTTAAAGACTATATCTCGAATTTTAAATTTTAGTAAAATAGTTGATTACATTGTATATTATACATTTTATAATATATTTTTAATTATTATTATTAATAAACACAAATAAGTGATGATGATTGTTATAATATTTTGCGCTATAGTTAAATAGGTAGTATACAATAAGTGAACTAATAAAAATTAAAAAAAAAAATATATGACAGTATTTTGATATGGATGTGTTTAATATCTTTACATTAACAAAATATAAAACAAAATTAAATTTAAAATATTATATAGGTAATTTAACTTTAAAATATTAACATGAATAACTTAATATTTATAAATAGGTATTTAATTTATATTTATAATATTTATAAATATTAATATTTAATGAAGATATGTTGCAAAGTCTGAAAATTAATTTAAAATAGATGCATGTTATTAATCACGTTACCTACAGACATAAATAAATTTAAGGCTGAATAACAGTTTTTTGGATGGTAAAATTAAAATTGAACTGACGGTAGTATGTCGTTTGAACAATAAAAAATCATTTGGATAGGGCAGAAAAGTGTTGAGTATTTATTTTTTAATTTGGTTTAAGGTGTGTTGTATATGTGTGTATGTGGGTATGCTGTATATAGTATGTACTATGTGTGTATGTACTATATATACATGTATGTATGTAAGTATATATATGTGTATGTATATATGGTATATACTGGAGGCTCACATATACACTCAAATGTGTTGACTCAGGGCAAAAGGAGTGTGTCACCGTTTCGGTTCTCACGATGGTCTACGTGACCAAAATGGCTGGGTCAGCACATACCGAAGGCCCCGGACGGACCGTTGCGACGGGCCCGGTCGGTGGCAGACAGTCGAGTAAAGTCCGTAAAGAGTGAACGACACGATCGTGACTCTATCGAGTAATTCTTAAGTTTTATATCAGAGCATCTTTTTATATTACAACAGAGCATCATTTAGTTTTTAATCAGAACCTCGTATTTTAGTGTAAAATCAGTATTCAATATATTCTTTTTAATAGTGTTTTAATCTAATAAATCAATAATTCTATTTCTATTAAATCCTTGTGTATTTTATTCAACACCAACTCCTATATTTGAACGCCATGCGACGGTGGACTACGCTTCAGGTGTGTAATTTATATAAGTACATACGATTTATCAAATGTTAAAATATTACAATTGTAATTTCAGTAGGTATACACATCATTACATCTATGATAATTAACTAACATACACCAACATGTAATAGTAAAAGTCTCCACAAAATTGATGTATAACAATGGTTTGCTTAACTTCACTTTTACACATAGACACATTAGAAATCGAGTTAGAAATAATGTTTAAAGAATAAATAAATAAATAATGTAAATATAATTTTCTATTCTTCTTATTGTGACTTATTAAAAGGTACCTAGTGTTAAACATTAATTATTAAAAAATATTCCTAGAACCAAACGTATTATATTATTACATTATTACATTGCAATGGTACTTTTGATTGATATCCTATCTACCATTAACATACAATATTATATATATAATTTGAAATAAATTAAATATAATTAATTCAAATTAAATTAAATAAGTGACATGGGAGCATTATTACAATAATGTTGGATTATTATTTTTTTTTCTTCATACATAATAATATGTAGATTCTATATAAAATAATTGTATTTTTAATATTTTTTAAGTAATCAGTTTCATACGAAGTGTACAAGCGTACAGTACTGTAGTCTCGGTAGTCTTATACTTACTGCCACTAAGTGCAGTTGATCGATCGTACTCATTATAGTTTTATATTACAATTTTATACCACCTATTGTGATTTGATGCGTGTTATATAATGGTTCATAACTTTAAAACCACTCTCGATTCGCGCTCATGTGATCTGACGCCCCTAAGGTTAATACCCACACATCTGTTGTAGTATTATTAATCCTTGACTCGCTTACAAATGCATTTAAATTTGTACTTGTAGTACCGGTTTTGCCACCGTTCATACTACGTAGGTAATTCCTACAATCTCGTTTATAATGCCCGATTTTACCACAGTTAAAACATTTAACATTACTTTTATTAGTAAATTCATTTTTACCTTTACCATAATTGCCGTTTCTTCCATCAGAAATGTTTTGAAATTTGGCTGGAAATACAATCGAATTCTCTTATTCAGCAACTTCACCTTTGATTTGGATCATCCGTGATTCTTCGATCAACAACCGACTAGTTAAATTATTTATTGTTTTACTTCAAGCTGGGATAGATGTGATGTATGTGTGTATGATAAATGATGTAGTGTTTACTATTTATAGTGTCCGGGTTCCATCGAAAATCTGAGTTGCAACTATCCGTATTACAGCAGCAACTGAGTTTTACCTGCTTGGAACGAAAACTGTTCGTTGCCACTCATTCTGCTTTTTCACAGTCATCCTGTGAGTAAATACAACCCTATAAATTGTATTTAAAATAAAAACATGATAAAATTAAATACAATTCTATAATTATTAAGTTGTATTACCTTAAACCTTAAAGCCACTTTATTTAAAAGCGTATGGCATAACAATACTTGGCCCTTTATCTAAGGTACAATGGCTAGTCGAAATGGAGCAATTTTCACCGAGGTCGAGATCACACGAACCAAAGTCGGTGAACTCGCATCTCAGTGCATTTACCGCACAACTATAAATTATCAGGGTTGTAATTATTCCACAATTATTATTGATTTAATTTTTCTGCGATTTTCAGAAATATTATTTTACAATTTATTTTCACTTCAAATTTGTAATCTCTATAATCTGAAGACATACGTGGTTAAAACATTTATTGCTCCGAAGATTTAATTTTTAATTTAAATTTTAATCTTTTTTTTTTTTCGTCAATGTTGTCCTGCGCATAGTAGGATATGTCTGCATAACAATACGGTGTCCCTTTCCCCAAATCGCAATGGATAATTGAAGTGGAGCAATTTTCACTAAGTGCAAGATCACACGAACTATAGTCGGTGAACTCGCACTTAAGTGCATTTGCTCCACTACAAAATATTAGCATTATGGTAGAAATCAATACGGACAATCTCCCGGTTTTCTCCATTTTTCTGCAATTTTCAGAAATATTATTTTACAATTTATTTTCACTTCAAATTTGTAATCTCTATAATCTGAAGACATACGTGGTTAAAACATTTATTGCTCCGAAGGTACAATTTTTAATTTAAATTATAATCTGTGTCTTTTCAGTACAAAATTATTTCTCTATGTCTATCTATGAAAACTATTGTCTACATTATACGGTTGAATTAAAACTATGGAAATATATATTTTATACTGCATACCAGTAGTTTTTTTTAAATATATAAATAAGTAAATAAGTAAATAATAATTATAATTCACGATAATTAAAATAATATCTAGGTAAAAAAAAAGTACGTATCCGCCCATGGATAAAAGTATAATACTTAATAATATTTAACAGTTATTACAAAAGAAAAATAATTATTAAATTTACTTACTCGATATAGTTTGTATGCTACATACATGGCACCTAGGAACATCAAATAACAGGCCGTCTCAACCAACACTTTTTCCACTATTTCTCCATCACTTGGTTCAGCTAAGATAGAAAAATAAAAATAAATTTATTATTACATTTTTTAGCTAACGATATATGTGTGTAAAAATTATGATAAATAATGTATTGTTTACTATTTATAGTGTCCGGGTTCCATCGAAAAACTGAGTTGCAACTATCTGTATTACAGCAGCAACTCAGTTTGACCTGCGTAGAACGAAAACTATTCGTTGCCACGCATTCCGCCGTCTCACAGTCGTGGTGCGAATAAATACAACCCTATAAATTGTAATTAAAACAAAAACGTGATAAAATTAAATACAATTCTACAATTATAAGTTAATATTACCTTAAACATTAAAGTAACCTTATTTAGTTGCGTATTGTTATGCCAAGCGGCATAACAATACGGTGTCCCTTTCCCCAAAAGACAATGGCTAATTGAAGTGGAGCAATTTTCACTAAGTGGAAGATCACACGAACTATAGTCGGTGAACTCACACTTAAGTGCATTTGCTCCACTACAAAATATTAGCATTTTGGTAGAAATCAATACGGACAATCTCCCGGTTTTCTCCATTTTTCTGCAATTTTCAGAAATATTATTTTACAATTTATTTTCACTTCAAATTTGTAATCTCTATAATCTGAAGACATACGTGGTTAAAACATTTATTGCTCCGAAAATACAATTTTTAATTTAAATTATAATCTGTGTTTTTTCAGTACAAAATTATTTCTCTATGTCTATCTATGAAAACTATTGTCTACATTATACGGTTGAATTAAAACTATGGAAATATATATTTTATACTGCATACCAGTAGTTTTTTTTAAATATATAAATAAGTAAATAAGTAAATAATAATTATAATTCACGATAATTAAAATAATATCTAGGTAAAAAAAAAGTACGTATCCGCCCATGGATAAAAGTATAATACTTAATATTATTTAACATTTATTACAAAAGAAAAATAATTATTAAATTTACTTACTCGATATAGTTTGTATGCTACATACATAACACCTAGGAACATCAAGTAACAGGCCGTCTCGATTAAAACTTTTCTGCGAATTTGTTCATCACTTGGTTCAGCTAAGATAAAAATAAAAATAAATTTATTATTACATTTTTTGGCTAACGATATATGTGTGTAAAAATTATGATAAATAATGTAGTGTTTACTAATTTATTTATAGTGTCCGGGTTCCATCGAAAAACTGAGTTGCAACTATCTGTATTACAGCAGCAACTCAGTTTGACCTGCGTAGAACGAAAACTATTCGTTGCCACGCATTCCGCCGTCTCACAGTCGTGGTGCAAATAAATACAACCCTATAAATTGTAATTAAAACAAAAACGTGATAAAATTAAATACAATTCTACAATTATAAGTTAATATTACCTTAAACATTAAAGTAACCTTATTTAGTTGCGTATTGTTATGCCAAGCGGCATAACAATACGGTGTCCCTTTCCCCAAAAGACAATGGCTAATTGAAGTGGAGCAATTTTCACTAAGTGGAAGATCACACGAACTATAGTCGGTGAACTCGCACTTAAGTGCATTTGCTCCACTACAAAATATTAGCATTTTGGTAGAAATCAATACGGACAATCTCCCGGTTTTCTCCATTTTTCTGCAATTTTCAGAAATATTATTTTACAATTTATTTTCACTTCAAATTTGTAATCTCTATAATCTGAAGACATACGTGGTTAAAACATTTATTGCTCCGAAAATACAATTTTTAATTTAAATTATAATCTGTGTTTTTTCAGTACAAAATTATTTCTCTATGTCTATCTATGAAAACTATTGTCTACATTATACGGTTGAATTAAAACTATGGAAATATATATTTTATACTGCATACCAGTAGTTTTTTTTAAATATATAAATAAGTAAATAAGTAAATAATAATTATAATTCACGATAATTAAAATAATATCTAGGTAAAAAAAAGTACGTATCCGCCCATGGATAAAAGTATAATACTTAATATTATTTAACATTTATTACAAAAGAAAAATAATTATTAAATTTACTTACTCGATATAGTTTGTATGCTACATACATAACACCTAGGAACATCAAGTAACAGGCCGTCTCGATTAAAACTTTTCTGCGAATTTGTTCATCACTTGGTTCAGCTAAGATAAAAATAAAAATAAATTTATTATTACATTTTTTGGCTAACGATATATGTGTGTAAAAATTATGATAAATAATGTAGTGTTTACTAATTTATTTATAGTGTCCGGGTTCCATCGAAAAACTGAGTTGCAACTATCTGTATTACAGCAGCAACTCAGTTTGACCTGCGTAGAACGAAAACTATTCGTTGCCACGCATTCCGCCGTCTCACAGTCGTGGTGCGAATAAATACAACCCTATAAATTGTAATTAAAACAAAAACGTGATAAAATTAAATACAATTCTATAATTATAAAGTTATATTACCTTAAACATTAAAACCACTTGATTTAATTGCGTATTCATACCAAGCGGCATAAAAATACAGTGTCGCTTTCCCCAAAATGCATTCATTTTCAATAGTGGAGCAATTTGCACCGAGTGCGAGATCACACGAACCAAAGTCGGTGAACTCGCATCTCAGTGCATTCACCGCACAACTATAAATTATCAGAGTTGTAATTATTCCACAATTATTATTGATTTTCTTCATTTTTCTGCGATTTTCAGAAATATTATTTTACAATTTATTTTCACTTCAAATTTGTAATCTCTATAATCTGAATACATATTATGTAGTTAAAACATTTATTGCGTCGAAGATTTAATTTTTAATTTAAATTTTAATCTTTTTTTTTTTTCGTCAATGTTGTCCTGCGCATAGTAGGATATGTCTGATTGCCTTTACCTCATCTATTTCTATTGGTAGATTAAGGGACCACTCACTCCACATGTTCGATTAATTTCGATCTAGACCCCTTGAAATTTCCTCAACTCATTGCCGATTGCTAGGTACAGTCGAAGGCAAGTGGGAGCTACTAGTTGATGGAATCTAAATAAACAGGAAATAATTTGTAATACAAATTAAACATAAATAAATCAATAAAAATTGTTTAGTGAGGTTTCTATTATGCCCCATAGAGATCGCTTGCCTTTACTTCATTTAATTCTATTGGTGGATCGATGGACGGCCTATCCCATGAGTTTTTGTCATTTGAAAAACAATACTATAAACACAGGAAATAATTTGTTATAAAAATTAATAAAAAATAAATCAAACCTTTTTTAACGATTATCATTAGCTTAACTTACCCACTAAACATTTTAATTCCAAAATGATGAAAAAAAAAACTTTGTTTCTTATAAATGAATAGTAGAATAAGAATAATTCTTTAAAAGGCAATGTATTAATTGTTGAACAATTAATTCAATGATGTTACTAAGGAAGATATAAATATAATAATTATATAATTATTATCTTTCGTAGAATTACTCTACGAAAGATAATGAATTGATTATTGAACTATTATATCAATGATGTTCCTTAAGGCATTTTTTTAAGGTATTAAATATTAAGTAAAATCGTATCATATAATATTATTTTCTTTAAGTATAGATCAGCGGTTCTAAACCCGTTGTCCGCGGCCCCCGGGGGTTCGTGATACTTATGCCGGGGGTCCACTAATAGGTGCATTTATTATAACTTGTCAAAAGTCATATAAACTTATTAGGAAGGTACAGGTTTATGCTATTAAAACTTGGACATTGACAATAATTAAAACAAATCATATTTGGTGTTTTTATCAATTCTCCTTAAAATATTTACCCCGATTTTGTTATTTGTTTGATTTAAACGAATATGAAAAACCCCATGACAAATTACTATTAAAATCTATTAGGTACTTACCAAAGAAAGTTTTTGGCAACACATGAACACATTTAAGACGAGCTAATAAATTATAATACTTACCTAAAAGTATCTAGTCATAGAGAAACAATAATGAATAATGGTTACCAATAAATTGAATAAAACCTTATAATGAACAGAAAGCTTCAATTTGTCAATAAGTATAAAAGTCAAATGTTCTGTTAAACCTATATGTAACCATACTGAAACTTCAAATTTGTATTGAGCAAATAACATTGTTTATATAATTTAAATTAATTGTTACACACTTAGAATCAGTTAAAAATAATAATATATCATATTATTATCATGTACCTACCTTATATTAAATAAAAATGTATTAAAACGCAAAATACTAATTTCTATTCAATTTGTGTTGAATGTCCACTTTTAATTATGGTATAGGTACCTACAGGCTACTATTGTATTCAAATATAAGAGTCGCTAATGAAAACTATGGACCTATTTACTTGGACAATAGTACTTGGAGATACAACAGTTAGGTAATTTACAATTGAGCAATTGACAGATCTCATTTTTGTGTATATAGGTACTATATTCACGCATGACCAATGTAATGTATCGTTGGTTTAACGATTTACAATTTGATGGTATGTTTTTGATCTTAGAGTTCAAAATTGACAAGTCTGTACACTATAAGAACTTAATATAAGAACCACTGGCTAGACATTGCGTTCTGTAAGTTCTGAGTGTTTTCAAATGTGCGTGAAGTGGAACCGCTGTTATGTAGGTACTACATTCACGCATGACCAATGTAATGTATCGTTGGTTTAACGATTTACAATTTGATGGTATGTTTTTGATCTTAGAGTTCAAAATTGACAAGTCTGTACACTATAAGAACTTAATATAAGAACCACTGGCTAGACATTGCGTTCTGTAAGTTCTGAGTGTTTTCAAATGTGCGTGAAGTGGAACCGCTGTTATGTAGGTACTACATTCACGCATGACCAATGTAATGTATCGTTGGTTTAACGATTTACAATTTGATGGTATGTTTTTGATCTTAGAGTTCAAATTGACAAGTCTGTACATTATAAGAACTTATTATAAGAACCACTGGCTAGACATTGCGTTCTGTAAGTTCTGAGTGTTTTCAAATGTGCGTGAAGTGGAACCGCAGTTATGTAGGTACTACATTCACGCATGACCAATGTAATGTATCGTTGGTTTAACGATTTACAATTTGATGGTATGTTTTTGATCTTAGAGTTCAAAATTGACAAGTCTGTACACTATAAGAACTTAATATAAGAACCACTGGCTAGACATTGCGTTCTGTAAGTTCTGAGTGTTTTCAAATGTGCGTGAAGTGGAACCGCTGTTATGTAGGTACTACATTCACGCATGACCAATGTAATGTATCGTTGGTTTAACGATTTACAATTTGATGGTATGTTTTTGATCTTAGAGTTCAAAATTGACAAGTCTGTACATTATAAGAACTTATTATAAGAACCACTGGCTAGACATTGCGTTCTGTAAGTTCTGAGTGTTTTCAAATGTGCGTGAAGTGGAACCGCAGTTATGTAGGTACTACATTCACGCATGACCAATGTAATGTATCGTTGGTTTAACGATTTACAATTTGATGGTATGTTTTTGATCTTAGAGTTCAAAATTGACAAGTCTGTACACTATAAGAACTTAATATAAGAACCACTGGCTAGACATTGCGTTCTGTAAGTTCTGAGTGTTTTCAAATGTGCGTGAAGTGGAACCGCTGTTATGTAGGTACTACATTCACGCATGACCAATGTAATGTATCGTTGGTTTAACGATTTACAATTTGATGGTATGTTTTTGATCTTAGAGTTCAAAATTGACAAGTCTGTACATTATAAGAACTTATTATAAGAACCACTGGCTAGACATTGCGTTCTGTAAGTTCTGGGTGTTTTCAAATGTGCGTGTAAGGCAACCGCTGATATGGCATGTAAGTTCCATCTTGTGTAATGAATAATAATTATATAAAAATTATCGACCAAGTATTGCAATCATTACAAACAATATTTGTGTACTTACAAGTAGTTGGTACCTATATCATATGCAGTAAAGTGGACAATTTTAAATGATTTCGTTAAATCAGTAATTTTATATAATAATATTTAATAGGCAGGTACTGTACAATTTGTATTTAGATAAAAATACATTAAATATTAGATGATGATGATAGTATGATATTATATTACAAAATTTAAAATGAAATAGTTACGAAAAGTGATTACAAAATTAATTTGTATTAAAATATTTCAATGGTACTATTAAATGTTTGTAATCCGCGATTATATTATATCGGTATCACACAATATATTTTAACAGAACTGAAGACAATTTTCAAAAGTGTTGGGCGAGTCAAGAAAATTATTATTTTTAAAATTAAATTAACGTAGGCAATAGCAATATGAAATTGCAATTTCCATCAAACAAAAACTAAATAAAATTATTTCTCTATGACTATCTATGAAAACTATTGTCTACATTATACGGTTGAATTAAAACTATGGAAATATATATTTTATACTGCATACCAGTAGTTTTTTTTAATTATATAAATAAGTAAATAAGTAAATAATAATTATAATTCACGATAATTAAAATAATATCTAGGTAAAAAAAAAGTACGTATCCGCCCATGGATAAAAGTATAATACTTAATATTATTTAACATTTATTACAAAAGAAAAATAATTATTAAATTTACTTACTCGATATAGTTTGTATGCTACATAGCACCTAGGAACATCAAATAACAGTCCGCCTCAACCAGCACTTTTCCCCCTATTCCTAGTTGATTGATCGTACTCAATTATAGTTTTATATTACAATTTTATAAAAAATTAATTGTAATAAAAATAATTATAAATGTGTATGTTTTGTTATGTTTACTTATGTAGTTTGTGTTATAAAATAATTATTATAATGTTAGTTATGATAACATAAGATGTTTTGTAAAAAAAAGGTATTCGTAAAAAATTTGGTAAGGGGGTTGCGCGATCTACAAAAGGTTAAGAACCGCTGAAGTAGAGCTTAGCTCATAGATCTATAAAAAATTATAATTTTATGGTGTTCGAGAATCCTGGAATTCAGGAAAAATCTTGCTAAACAAAAGAAAAATAATTATTAAATTTACTTACTAGATATAGTTGGTATGCTATATACATAGCACCTAATAGCATTAAATAACAGGCCGTCTCGATCAAAACTTTTTTAATAATTTTTTCATCACTTGGTTCAGCTAAGATAAAAATAAAAATAAATTTATTATTACATTTTTTGGCTAACGATATATGTGTGTATGATAAATTATGGAGTGTTTACTATTTGTTGTGTCGGGCGTCGATCGAAAAACTGAGTTGCAGCTGTCTGTATTACAGCAGCAACTCAGTTTGACCTGCGTAGAACGAAAACTATTCGTTGCCACGCATTCCGCCGTCTCACAGTCGTGGTGCGAATAAATACAACCCTATAAATTGTAATTAAAACAAAAACGTGATAAAATTAAATACAATTCTATAATTATTAAGTTATATTACCTTAAACACTACTGTCACTTTATTTAGTTGCGTATTGTTATGCCAAGCGGCATAACAATACGGTGTCCCTTTCCCCAAATCGCAATGGATAATTGAAGTGGAGCAATTTTCACCAAGTGCAAGATCACACGAACTATAGTCGGTGATCTCGCACTTAAGTGCATTTGCTCCACTACAAAATATTAGCATTATGGTAGAAATCAATACGGACAATCTCCCGGTTTTCTCCATTTTTCTGCAATTTTCAGAAATATTATTTTACAATTTATTTTCACTTCAAATTTGTAATCTCTATAATCTGAAGACATACGTGGTTAAAACATTTATTGCTCCGAAGATACAATTTTTAATTTAAATTATAATCTGTGTCTTTTCAGTACAAAATTATTTCTCTATGTCTATCTATGAAAACTATTGTCTACATTATACGGTTGAATTAAAACTATTGAAATATATATTTTATACTGCATACCAGTAGTTTTTTTTAAATATATAAATAAGTAAATAAGTAAATAATAATTATAATTCACGATAATTAAAATAATATCTAGGTAAAAAAAGAGTACGTATCCGCCCATGGATAAAAGTATAATACTTAATAATATTTAACAGTTATTACAAAAGAAAAATAATTATTAAATTTACTTACTCGATATAGTTTGTATGCTACATACATGGCACCTAGGAACATCAAATAACAGGCCGTCTCAACCAACACTTTTTCCACTATTTCTCCATCACTTGGTTCAGCTAAGATAGAAAAATAATAATAAATTTATTATTACATTTTTTAGCTAACGATATATGTGTGTAAAAATTATGATAAATAATGTATTGTTTACTATTTATAGTGTCCGGGTTCCATCGAAAAACTGAGTTGCAACTATCTGTATTACAGCAGCAACTCAGTTTGACCTGCGTAGAACGAAAACTATTCGTTGCCACGCATTCCGCCGTCTCACAGTCGTGGTGCGAATAAATACAACTCTATAAATTGTAATTAAAACAAAAACGTGATAAAATTAAATACAATTCTATAATTATTAAGTTATATTACCTTAAACACTACTGTCACTTTATTTAGTTGCGTATTGTTATGCCAAGCGGCATAACAATACGGTGTCCCTTTCCCCAAATCGCAATGGATAATTGAAGTGGAGCAATTTTCACTAAGTGCAAGATCACACGAACTATAGTCGGTGAACTCGCACTTAAGTGCATTTGCTTCACTACAAAATATTAGCATTATGGTAGAAATCAATACGGACAATCTCCCGGTTTTCTCCATTTTTCTGCAATTTTCAGAAATATTATTTTACAATTTATTTTCACTTCAAATTTGTAATCTCTATAATCTGAAGACATACGTGGTTAAAACATTTATTGCTCCGAAGATACAATTTTTAATTTAAATTATAATCTGTGTTTTTTCAGTACAAAATTATTTCTCTATGTCTACCTATGAAAACTATTGTCTACATTATACGGTTGAATTAAAACTATGGAAATATATATTTTATACTGCATACCAGTAGTTTTTTTTAAATATATAAATAAGTAAATAAGTAAATAATAATTATAATTCACGATAATTAAAATAATATCTAGGTAAAAAAAAAGTACGTATCCGCCCATGGATAAAAGTATAATACTTAATAATATTTAACAGTTATTACAAAAGAAAAATAATTATTAAATTTACTTACTCGATATAGTTTGTATGCTACATACATGGCACCTAGGAACATCAAATAACAGGCCGTCTCAACCAACACTTTTTCCACTATTTCTCCATCACTTGGTTCAGCTAAGATAGAAAAATAAAAATAAATTTATTATTACATTTTTTAGCTAACGATATATGTGTGTAAAAATTATGATAAATAATGTATTGTTTACTATTTATAGTGTCCGGGTTCCATCGAAAAACTGAGTTGCAACTATCTGTATTACAGCAGCAACTCAGTTTGACCTGCGTAGAACGAAAACTATTCGTTGCCACGCATTCCGCCGTCTTACAGTCGTGGTGCGAATAAATACAACCCTATAAATTGTAATTAAAACAAAAACGTGATAAAATTAAATACAATTCTATAATTATTAAGTTATATTACCTTAAACACTACTGTCACTTTATTTAGTTGCGTATTGTTATGCCAAGCGGCATAACAATACGGTGTCCCTTTCCCCAAATCGCAATGGATAATTGAAGTGGAGCAATTTTCACTAAGTGCAAGATCACACGAACTATAGTCGGTGAACTCGCACTTAAGTGCATTTGCTTCACTACAAAATATTAGCATTATGGTAGAAATCAATACGGACAATCTCCCGGTTTTCTCCATTTTTCTGCAATTTTCAGAAATATTATTTTACAATTTATTTTCACTTCAAATTTGTAATCTCTATAATCTGAAGACATACGTGGTTAAAACATTTATTGCTCCGAAGATACAATTTTTAATTTAAATTATAATCTGTGTTTTTTCAGTACAAAATTATTTCTCTATGTCTACCTATGAAAACTATTGTCTACATTATACGGTTGAATTAAAACTATGGAAATATATATTTTATACTGCATACCAGTAGTTTTTTTTAAATATATAAATAAGTAAATAAGTAAATAATAATTATAATTCACGATAATTAAAATAATATCTAGGTAAAAAAAAAGTACGTATCCGCCCATGGATAAAAGTATAATACTTAATATTATTTAACATTTATTACAAAAGAAAAATAATTATTAAATTTACTTACTCGATATAGTTTGTATGCTACATAGCACATAGGAACATCAAATAACAGTCCGCCTCAACCAGCACTTTTCCCCCTATTCCTAGTTGATTGATCGTACTCAATTATAGTTTTATATTACAATTTTATAAAAAACTAATTGTAATAAAAATAATTATAAATGTGTATGTTTTGTTATGTTTACTTATGTAGTTTGTGTTATAAAATAATTATTATAATGTTAGTTATGATAACATAAGATGTTTTGTAAAAAAAAGGTATTCGTAAAAAATTTGGTAAGGGGGTTGCGCGATCTACAAAAGGTTAAGAACCGCTGAAGTAGAGCTTAGCTCATAGATCTATAAAAAATTATAATTTTATGGTGTTCGAGAATCCTGGAATTCAGGAAAAATCTTGCTAAACAAAAGAAAAATAATTATTAAATTTACTTACTAGATATAGTTGGTATGCTATATACATAGCACCTAATAGCATTAAATAACAGGCCGTCTCGATCAAAACTTTTTTAATCATTTTTTCATCACTTGGTTCAGCTAAGATAAAAATAAAAATAAATTTATTATTACATTTTTTGGCTAACGATATATGTGTGTATGATAAATAATGTATTGTTTACTATTTATAGTGTCCGGGTTCCATCGAAAAACTGAGTTGCAACTATCTGTATTACAGCAGCAACTCAGTTTGACCTGCGTAGAACGAAAACTATTCGTTGCCACGCATTCCGCCGTCTCACAGTCGTGGTGCGAATAAATACAACCCTATAAATTGTAATTAAAACAAAAACGTGATAAAATTAAATACAATTCTATAATTATTAAGTTATATTACCTTAAACACTACTGTCACTTTATTTAGTTGCGTATTGTTATGCCAAGCGGCATAACAATACGGTGTCCCTTTCCCCAAATCGCAATGGATAATTGAAGTGGAGCAATTTTCACTAAGTGCAAGATCACACGAACTATAGTCGGTGAACTCGCACTTAAGTGCATTTGCTCCACTACAAAATATTAGCATTGTGGTAGAAATCAATACGGACAATCTCCCGGTTTTCTCCATTTTTCTGCAATTTTCAGAAATATTATTTTACAATTTATTTTCACTTCAAATTTGTAATCTCTATAATCTGAAGACATACGTGGTTAAAACATTTATTGCTCCGAAGATACAATTTTTAATTTAAATTATAATCTGTGTTTTATCAGTACAAAATTATTTCTCTATGTCTACCTATGAAAACTATTGTCTACATTATACGGTTGAATTAAAACTATGGAAATATATATTTTATACTGCATACCAGTAGTTTTTTTTAAATATATAAATAAGTAAATAAGTAAATAATAATTATAATTCACGATAATTAAAATAATATCTAGGTAAAAAAAAGTACGTATCCGCCCATGGATAAAAGTATAATACTTAATAATATTTAACAGTTATTACAAAAGAAAAATAATTATTAAATTTACTTACTCGATATAGTTTGTATGCTACATACATGGCACCTAGGAACATCAAATAACAGGCCGTCTCAACCAACACTTTTTCCACTATTTCTCCATCACTTGGTTCAGCTAAGATAGAAAAATAATAATAAATTTATTATTACATTTTTTAGCTAACGATATATGTGTGTAAAAATTATGATAAATAATGTATTGTTTACTATTTATAGTGTCCGGGTTCCATCGAAAAACTGAGTTGCAACTATCTGTATTACAGCAGCAACTCAGTTTGACCTGCGTAGAACGAAAACTATTCGTTGCCACGCATTCCGCCGTCTCACAGTCGTGGTGCGAATAAATACAACCCTATAAATTGTAATTAAAACAAAAACGTGATAAAATTAAATACAATTCTATAATTATTAAGTTATATTACCTTAAACACTACTGTCACTTTATTTAGTTGCGTATTGTTATGCCAAGCGGCATAACAATACGGTGTCCCTTTCCCCAAATCGCAATGGATAATTGAAGTGGAGCAATTTTCACTAAGTGCAAGATCACACGAACTATAGTCGGTGAACTCGCACTTAAGTGCATTTGCTTCACTACAAAATATTAGCATTATGGTAGAAATCAATACGGACAATCTCCCGGTTTTCTCCATTTTTCTGCAATTTTCAGAAATATTATTTTACAATTTATTTTCACTTCAAATTTGTAATCTCTATAATCTGAAGACATACGTGGTTAAAACATTTATTGCTCCGAAGATACAATTTTTAATTTAAATTATAATCTGTGTTTTTTCAGTACAAAATTATTTCTCTATGTCTACCTATGAAAACTATTGTCTACATTATACGGTTGAATTAAAACTATGGAAATATATATTTTATACTGCATACCAGTAGTTTTTTTTAAATATATAAATAAGTAAATAAGTAAATAATAATTATAATTCACGATAATTAAAATAATATCTAGGTAAAAAAAAAGTACGTATCCGCCCATGGATAAAAGTATAATACTTAATAATATTTAACAGTTATTACAAAAGAAAAATAATTATTAAATTTACTTACTCGATATAGTTTGTATGCTACATACATGGCACCTAGGAACATCAAATAACAGGCCGTCTCAACCAACACTTTTTCCACTATTTCTCCATCACTTGGTTCAGCTAAGATAGAAAAATAAAAATAAATTTATTATTACATTTTTTAGCTAACGATATATGTGTGTAAAAATTATGATAAATAATGTATTGTTTACTATTTATAGTGTCCGGGTTCCATCGAAAAACTGAGTTGCAACTATCTGTATTACAGCAGCAACTCAGTTTGACCTGCGTAGAACGAAAACTATTCGTTGCCACGCATTCCGCCGTCTCACAGTCGTGGTGCGAATAAATACAACCCTATAAATTGTAATTAAAACAAAAACGTGATAAAATTAAATACAATTCTATAATTATTAAGTTATATTACCTTAAACACTACTGTCACTTTATTTAGTTGCGTATTGTTATGCCAAGCGGCATAACAATACGGTGTCCCTTTCCCCAAATCGCAATGGATAATTGAAGTGGAGCAATTTTCACTAAGTGCAAGATCACACGAACTATAGTCGGTGAACTCGCACTTAAGTGCATTTGCTTCACTACAAAATATTAGCATTATGGTAGAAATCAATACGGACAATCTCCCGGTTTTCTCCATTTTTCTGCAATTTTCAGAAATATTATTTTACAATTTATTTTCACTTCAAATTTGTAATCTCTATAATCTGAAGACATACGTGGTTAAAACATTTATTGCTCCGAAGATACAATTTTTAATTTAAATTATAATCTGTGTTTTTTCAGTACAAAATTATTTCTCTATGTCTACCTATGAAAACTATTGTCTACATTATACGGTTGAATTAAAACTATGGAAATATATATTTTATACTGCATACCAGTAGTTTTTTTTAAATATATAAATAAGTAAATAAGTAAATAATAATTATAATTCACGATAATTAAAATAATATCTAGGTAAAAAAAAAGTACGTATCCGCCCATGGATAAAAGTATAATACTTAATATTATTTAACATTTATTACAAAAGAAAAATAATTATTAAATTTACTTACTCGATATAGTTTGTATGCTACATAGCACATAGGAACATCAAATAACAGTCCGCCTCAACCAGCACTTTTCCCCCTATTCCTAGTTGATTGATCGTACTCAATTATAGTTTTATATTACAATTTTATAAAAAACTAATTGTAATAAAAATAATTATAAATGTGTATGTTTTGTTATGTTTACTTATGTAGTTTGTGTTATAAAATAATTATTATAATGTTAGTTATGATAACATAAGATGTTTTGTAAAAAAAAGGTATTCGTAAAAAATTTGGTAAGGGGGTTGCGCGATCTACAAAAGGTTAAGAACCGCTGAAGTAGAGCTTAGCTCATAGATCTATAAAAAATTATAATTTTATGGTGTTCGAGAATCCTGGAATTCAGGAAAAATCTTGCTAAACAAAAGAAAAATAATTATTAAATTTACTTACTAGATATAGTTGGTATGCTATATACATAGCACCTAATAGCATTAAATAACAGGCCGTCTCGATCAAAACTTTTTTAATCATTTTTTCATCACTTGGTTCAGCTAAGATAAAAATAAAAATAAATTTATTATTACATTTTTTGGCTAACGATATATGTGTGTATGATAAATAATGTATTGTTTACTATTTATAGTGTCCGGGTTCCATCGAAAAACTGAGTTGCAACTATCTGTATTACAGCAGCAACTCAGTTTGACCTGCGTAGAACGAAAACTATTCGTTGCCACGCATTCCGCCGTCTCACAGTCGTGGTGCGAATAAATACAACCCTATAAATTGTAATTAAAACAAAAACGTGATAAAATTAAATACAATTCTATAATTATTAAGTTATATTACCTTAAACACTACTGTCACTTTATTTAGTTGCGTATTGTTATGCCAAGCGGCATAACAATACGGTGTCCCTTTCCCCAAATCGCAATGGATAATTGAAGTGGAGCAATTTTCACTAAGTGCAAGATCACACGAACTATAGTCGGTGAACTCGCACTTAAGTGCATTTGCTTCACTACAAAATATTAGCATTATGGTAGAAATCAATACGGACAATCTCCCGGTTTTCTCCATTTTTCTGCAATTTTCAGAAATATTATTTTACAATTTATTTTCACTTCAAATTTGTAATCTCTATAATCTGAAGACATACGTGGTTAAAACATTTATTGCTCCGAAGATACAATTTTTAATTTAAATTATAATCTGTGTTTTTTCAGTACAAAATTATTTCTCTATGTCTACCTATGAAAACTATTGTCTACATTATACGGTTGAATTAAAACTATGGAAATATATATTTTATACTGCATACCAGTAGTTTTTTTTAAATATATAAATAAGTAAATAAGTAAATAATAATTATAATTCACGATAATTAAAATAATATCTAGGTAAAAAAAAGTACGTATCCGCCCATGGATAAAAGTATAATACTTAATATTATTTAACATTTATTACAAAAGAAAAATAAATTAAATTTACTTACTCGATATAGTTTGTATGCTACATAGCACATAGGAACATCAAATAACAGTCCGCCTCAACCAGCACTTTTCCCCCTATTCCTAGTTGATTGATCGTACTCAATTATAGTTTTATATTACAATTTTATAAAAAACTAATTGTAATAAAAATAATTATAAATGTGTATGTTTTGTTATGTTTACTTATGTAGTTTGTGTTATAAAATAATTATTATAATGTTAGTTATGATAACATAAGATGTTTTGTAAAAAAAAGGTATTCGTAAAAAATTTGGTAAGGGGGTTGCGCGATCTACAAAAGGTTAAGAACCGCTGAAGTAGAGCTTAGCTCATAGATCTATAAAAAATATAATTTTATGGTGTTCGAGAATCCTGGAATTCAGGAAAAATCTTGCTAAACAAAAGAAAAATAATTATTAAATTTACTTACTAGATATAGTTGGTATGCTATATACATAGCACCTAATAGCATTAAATAACAGGCCGTCTCGATCAAAACTTTTTTAATCATTTTTTCATCACTTGGTTCAGCTAAGATAAAAATAAAATAAATTTATTATTACATTTTTTGGCTAACGATATATGTGTGTATGATAAATAATGTATTGTTTACTATTTATAGTGTCCGGGTTCCATCGAAAAACTGAGTTGCAACTATCTGTATTACAGCAGCAACTCAGTTTGACCTGCGTAGAACGAAAACTATTCGTTGCCACGCATTCCGCCGTCTCACAGTCGTGGTGCGAATAAATACAACCCTATAAATTGTAATTAAAACAAAAACGTGATAAAATTAAATACAATTCTATAATTATTAAGTTATATTACCTTAAACACTACTGTCACTTTATTTAGTTGCGTATTGTTATGCCAAGCGGCATAACAATACGGTGTCCCTTTCCCCAAATCGCAATGGATAATTGAAGTGGAGCAATTTTCACTAAGTGCAAGATCACACGAACTATAGTCGGTGAACTCGCACTTAAGTGCATTTGCTTCACTACAAAATATTAGCATTATGGTAGAAATCAATACGGACAATCTCCCGGTTTTCTCCATTTTTCTGCAATTTTCAGAAATATTATTTTACAATTTATTTTCACTTCAAATTTGTAATCTCTATAATCTGAAGACATACGTGGTTAAAACATTTATTGCTCCGAAGATACAATTTTTAATTTAAATTATAATCTGTGTTTTTTCAGTACAAAATTATTTCTCTATGTCTACCTATGAAAACTATTGTCTACATTATACGGTTGAATTAAAACTATGGAAATATATATTTTATACTGCATACCAGTAGTTTTTTTTAAATATATAAATAAGTAAATAAGTAAATAATAATTATAATTCACGATAATAAAATAATATCTAGGTAAAAAAAAAGTACGTATCCGCCCATGGATAAAAGTATAATACTTAATAATATTTAACAGTTATTACAAAAGAAAAATAATTATTAAATTTACTTACTCGATATAGTTTGTATGCTACATACATGGCACCTAGGAACATCAAATAACAGGCCGTCTCAACCAACACTTTTTCCACTATTTCTCCATCACTTGGTTCAGCTAAGATAGAAAAATAAAAATAAATTTATTATTACATTTTTTAGCTAACGATATATGTGTGTAAAAATTATGATAAATAATGTATTGTTTACTATTTATAGTGTCCGGGTTCCATCGAAAAACTGAGTTGCAACTATCTGTATTACAGCAGCAACTCAGTTTGACCTGCGTAGAACGAAAACTATTCGTTGCCACGCATTCCGCCGTCTCACAGTCGTGGTGCGAATAAATACAACCCTATAAATTGTAATTAAAACAAAAACGTGATAAAATTAAATACAATTCTATAATTATTAAGTTATATTACCTTAAACACTACTGTCACTTTATTTAGTTGCGTATTGTTATGCCAAGCGGCATAACAATACGGTGTCCCTTTCCCCAAATCGCAATGGATAATTGAAGTGGAGCAATTTTCACTAAGTGCAAGATCACACGAACTATAGTCGGTGAACTCGCACTTAAGTGCATTTGCTTCACTACAAAATATTAGCATTATGGTAGAAATCAATACGGACAATCTCCCGGTTTTCTCCATTTTTCTGCAATTTTCAGAAATATTATTTTACAATTTATTTTCACTTCAAATTTGTAATCTCTATAATCTGAAGACATACGTGGTTAAAACATTTATTGCTCCGAAGATACAATTTTTAATTTAAATTATAATCTGTGTTTTTTCAGTACAAAATTATTTCTCTATGTCTACCTATGAAAACTATTGTCTACATTATACGGTTGAATTAAAACTATGGAAATATATATTTTATACTGCATACCAGTAGTTTTTTTTAAATATATAAATAAGTAAATAAGTAAATAATAATTATAATTCACGATAATTAAAATAATATCTAGGTAAAAAAAAAGTACGTATCCGCCCATGGATAAAAGTATAATACTTAATATTATTTAACATTTATTACAAAAGAAAAATAATTATTAAATTTACTTACTCGATATAGTTTGTATGCTACATAGCACATAGGAACATCAAATAACAGTCCGCCTCAACCAGCACTTTTCCCCCTATTCCTAGTTGATTGATCGTACTCAATTATAGTTTTATATTACAATTTTATAAAAAACTAATTGTAATAAAAATAATTATAAATGTGTATGTTTTGTTATGTTTACTTATGTAGTTTGTGTTATAAATAATTATTATAATGTTAGTTATGATAACATAAGATGTTTTGTAAAAAAAAGGTATTCGTAAAAAATTTGGTAAGGGGGTTGCGCGATCTACAAAAGGTTAAGAACCGCTGAAGTAGAGCTTAGCTCATAGATCTATAAAAAATTATAATTTTATGGTGTTCGAGAATCCTGGAATTCAGGAAAAATCTTGCTAAACAAAAGAAAAATAATTATTAAATTTACTTACTAGATATAGTTGGTATGCTATATACATAGCACCTAATAGCATTAAATAACAGGCCGTCTCGATCAAAACTTTTTTAATCATTTTTTCATCACTTGGTTCAGCTAAGATAAAAATAAAAATAAATTTATTATTACATTTTTGGCTAACGATATATGTGTGTATGATAAATAATGTATTGTTTACTATTTATAGTGTCCGGGTTCCATCGAAAAACTGAGTTGCAACTATCTGTATTACAGCAGCAACTCAGTTTGACCTGCGTAGAACGAAAACTATTCGTTGCCACGCATTCCGCCGTCTCACAGTCGTGGTGCGAATAAATACAACCCTATAAATTGTAATTAAAACAAAAACGTGATAAAATTAAATACAATTCTATAATTATTAAGTTATATTACCTTAAACACTACTGTCACTTTATTTAGTTGCGTATTGTTATGCCAAGCGGCATAACAATACGGTGTCCCTTTCCCCAAATCGCAATGGATAATTGAAGTGGAGCAATTTTCACTAAGTGCAAGATCACACGAACTATAGTCGGTGAACTCGCACTTAAGTGCATTTGCTTCACTACAAAATATTAGCATTATGGTAGAAATCAATACGGACAATCTCCCGGTTTTCTCCATTTTTCTGCAATTTTCAGAAATATTATTTTACAATTTATTTTCACTTCAAATTTGTAATCTCTATAATCTGAAGACATACGTGGTTAAAACATTTATTGCTCCGAAGATACAATTTTTAATTTAAATTATAATCTGTGTTTTTTCAGTACAAAATTATTTCTCTATGTCTACCTATGAAAACTATTGTCTACATTATACGGTTGAATTAAAACTATGGAAATATATATTTTATACTGCATACCAGTAGTTTTTTTAAATATATAAATAAGTAAATAAGTAAATAATAATTATAATTCACGATAATTAAAATAATATCTAGGTAAAAAAAAAGTACGTATCCGCCCATGGATAAAAGTATAATACTTAATAATATTTAACAGTTATTACAAAAGAAAAATAATTATTAAATTTACTTACTCGATATAGTTTGTATGCTACATACATGGCACCTAGGAACATCAAATAACAGGCCGTCTCAACCAACACTTTTTCCACTATTTCTCCATCACTTGGTTCAGCTAAGATAGAAAAATAAAAATAAATTTATTATTACATTTTTTAGCTAACGATATATGTGTGTAAAAATTATGATAAATAATGTATTGTTTACTATTTATAGTGTCCGGGTTCCATCGAAAAACTGAGTTGCAACTATCTGTATTACAGCAGCAACTCAGTTTGACCTGCGTAGAACGAAAACTATTCGTTGCCACGCATTCCGCCGTCTCACAGTCGTGGTGCGAATAAATACAACCCTATAAATTGTAATTAAAACAAAAACGTGATAAAATTAAATACAATTCTATAATTATTAAGTTATATTACCTTAAACACTACTGTCACTTTATTTAGTTGCGTATTGTTATGCCAAGCGGCATAACAATACGGTGTCCCTTTCCCCAAATCGCAATGGATAATTGAAGTGGAGCAATTTTCACTAAGTGCAAGATCACACGAACTATAGTCGGTGAACTCGCACTTAAGTGCATTTGCTCCACTACAAAATATTAGCATTATGGTAGAAATCAATACGGACAATCTCCCGGTTTTCTCCATTTTTCTGCAATTTTCAGAAATATTATTTTACAATTTATTTCACTTCAAATTTGTAATCTCTATAATCTGAAGACATACGTGGTTAAAACATTTATTGCTCCGAAGATACAATTTTTAATTTAAATTATAATCTGTGTCTTTTCAGTACAAAATTATTTCTCTATGTCTACCTATGAAAACTATTGTCTACATTATACGGTTGAATTAAAACTATGGAAATATATATTTTATACTGCATACCAGTAGTTTTTTTTAAATATATAAATAAGTAAATAAGTAAATAATAATTATAATTCACGATAATTAAAATAATATCTAGGTAAAAAAAAAGTACGTATCCGCCCATGGATAAAAGTATAATACTTAATATTATTTAACATTTATTACAAAAGAAAAATAATTATTAAATTTACTTACTCGATATAGTTTGTATGCTACATAGCACATAGGAACATCAAATAACAGTCCGCCTCAACCAGCACTTTTCCCCCTATTCCTAGTTGATTGATCGTACTCAATTATAGTTTTATATTACAATTTTATAAAAACTAATTGTAATAAAAATAATTATAAATGTGTATGTTTTGTTATGTTTACTTATGTAGTTTGTGTTATAAAATAATTATTATAATGTTAGTTATGATAACATAAGATGTTTTGTAAAAAAAAGGTATTCGTAAAAAATTTGGTAAGGGGGTTGCGCGATCTACAAAAGGTTAAGAACCGCTGAAGTAGAGCTTAGCTCATAGATCTATAAAAAATTATAATTTTATGGTGTTCGAGAATCCTGGAATTCAGGAAAAATCTTGCTAAACAAATTTTTCTTGATTTTGCGATCTAATTAAATGTGAACAGGAATATGCTTAATACAAAGAGTTGTTATTAATACCCATTATAGACATAATTATAAATTCTTATAGAGTGTGTTGGTTAATTTTAGACTTTTACTTGTTTTGTAATCTTGACCACGAAATAATAATTGATTTACAGTCTTAACATTAAATTAATGAAACCAAATGGAAGGATTTTACTGTAATATATTATAAACAATAAATTTAATCAAATTTAATCGTACTTCTAAAGTGTAGTTGTTTTTAATACGTTATAAGCTGCACTGACACCTTTAGCCGTCATTTCGTTGGATCGCATGTGTTTGATGACGGTTTTAAATTTATTTTCT
This sequence comes from Sitobion miscanthi, assembly GCA_008086715.1. Taxonomy (NCBI): domain Eukaryota; kingdom Metazoa; phylum Arthropoda; class Insecta; order Hemiptera; family Aphididae; genus Sitobion; species Sitobion miscanthi. The sequence continues at coordinate 15,711,676 of CM017804.1, forward strand.
ATTAGTATTATTTTGACTAGTATTAGGATATATCTTTTTTTTTCGTCAATTTTGTTCTGCGCATAGTAGGATATGTGTGTAATTTACTATTTTGAGGTTTATAATAACACGTAAAAATAAGTAATTTTACCTAGCACGGTGATATGTGTGTACCTATCCAAAATTGATACATAGCTAACGTGATAATATTTATATTTACAATTATTAGAGCAGTTGTATCAAAAATATTTATATGATAGTACATTTTTATATGATAAAACTTTTTAGAAATCAGGATTTTGCCGGTAGTCCCCCATCAATGTTATACATAGAAGCCCCCAATCCCAAAAACAAATAATAAAAAAATTTGAAAAATTAATTTTTATAATACAAACTGCGTGCCTGCGTATTTGTAATTTTTATATACTCAATTAGTCATTATAGCCCTCTGTGTAATATGCGTTGTTACCCGTATAAATACATACATATTGGCTATTGTGTTGAATGTTCTATGAAACATTGGTGCTAACTACTAAAACTAAATAATGCATAGAATGTAAATATAAATAAATATACTATACAATCGTTTGCGAGCGAAGCGATCATTTTTTTTTTATATATAATATATAATTAATATATCACGATAAAAAAAAGTACGTATCCGCCCATGGATAAAAGTATAATACTTAATAATATTTAACATTTATTACAAAAGAAAAATAATTATTAAATTTACTTACTCGATATAGTTTGTATGCTACATACATGGCACCTAGGAACATCAAATAACAGGCCGTCTCAACCAACACTTTTTCCACTATTTCTCCATCACTTGGTTCAGCTAAGATAGAAAAATAAAAATAAATTTATTATTACATTTTTTAGCTAACGATATATGTGTGTAAAAATTATGATAAATAATGTAGTGTTTACTATTTTATTTATAGTGTCCGGGTTCCATCGAAAAACTGAGTTGCAACTATCTGTATTACAGCAGCAACTCAGTTTGACCTGCGTAGAACGAAAACTATTCGTTGCCACGCATTCCGCCGTCTCACAGTCGTGGTGCGAATAAATACAACCCTATAAATTGTAATTAAAACAAAAACGTAATAAAATTAAATACAATTCTATAATTATAAAGTTATATTACCTTAAACATTAAAACCACTTGATATAATTGCGTATTCATACCATGCGGCATAAAAATACAGTGTCCCTTTCCCCAAAATGCATTCATTTTCAATAGTGGAGCAATTTGCACTGAGTGCGAGATCACACGAACCAAAGTCGGAGAACTCGCATCTCAGTGCATTCACCGCACAACTATAAATTATCAGGGTTGTAATTATTCCACAATTATTATTGATTTTCTTCATTTTTCTGCGATTTTCAGAAATATTATTTTACAATTTATTTTCACTTCAAATTTGTAATCTCTATAATCTGAAGACATATGTAGTTAAAACATTTATTGCGTCGAAGATATAATTTTTAAATTAAATTATAATCTGTTTTTTTTCAGTATAAAATTATTTCTCTATGTCTATCTATGAAAACTATTGTCTACATTATACGGTTGAATTAAAACTATGGAAATATATATTTTATACTGCATACCAGTAGTTTTTTTTAAATATATAAATAAGTAAATAAGTAAATAATAATTATAATTCACGATAATTAAAATAATATCTAGGTAAAAAAAAAGTACGTATCCGCCCATGGATAAAAGTATAATACTTAATATTATTTAACATTTATTACAAAAGAAAAATAATTATTAAATTTACTTACTCGATATAGTTTGTATGCTACATACATAACACCTAGGAACATCAAATAACAGGCCGTCTCGATTAAAACTTTTATGCGAATTTGTTCATCACTTGGTTCAGCTAAGATAAAAATAAAAATAAATTTATTATTACATTTTTTGGCTAACGATATATGTGTGTAAAAATTATGATAAATAATGTAGTGTTTACTATTTTATTTATAGTGTCCGGGTTCCATCGAAAAACTGAGTTACAACTATCTGTATTACAGCAGCAACTCAGTTTGACCTGCGTAGAACGAAAACTATTCGTTGCCACGCATTCCGCCGTCTCACAGTCGTGGTGCGAATAAATACAACCCTATATATTGTAATTAAAACAAAAACGTGATAAAATTAAATACAATTCTATAATTATAAAGTTATATTACCTTAAACATTAAAACCACTTGATTTAATTGCGTATTCATACCAAGTGGCATAAAAATACAGTGTCGCTTTCCCCAAAATGCATTCATTTTCAATAGTGGAGCAATTTGCACCGAGTGCGAGATCTTAATGTTTAAGGTAATATAACTTTATAATTATAGAATTGTATTTAATTTTATCACGTTTTTGTTTTAATTACAATCTATAGGTTTGTATTTATTCGCACCACGAATATGAGACGGCGGAATGCGTGGCAACGAATAGTTTTCGTTCTACGCAGGTCAAACTGAGTTGCTGCTGTAATACAGATAGTTGCAACTCAGTTTTTCTGGTCATCGATCGGTACTACAACGTTCGCCTAATTCTACGTAAATGCCCGTACGACGATCCATCGTCAGTTATCAAATACAAAATGAGCGACAACTTTGTGTCTATAAACGTGTTCAACGTGTTCCTGGAGATGGTGCAGATCCCGCGCGGATCGTGTGAATCTTCGAACGACTCCATGCTCCACACGGCCGTACGAGAGTTCCGCGATGAAACGAAATGTAAGAGTAAAAACATAAACGTGTACATTGATTGCGTGACGTTGTCATGGGAAGACTGCGGTACTCGTTGGACGTACAAAATATACATAGGTCGGTTAGACGACATGTTCAAATTTGATTACGACCGACAAGACATCAGACCGTGCGTCATAAACGTATCAAAGACAAACACTCGGTACAATTGTTTCGTGGACGCTCGTACGCTTCGGAACCAGTGGAGCGAGACGCTGCTCATAATGAACATTTACGATTATTACAAATTCATGGTCAACGAACAGCTGCCTAATTACAACAATCACGCCAGTGTGTACAAAAAATGCCTAGACCAAATTATGATGTTGTCGTATAGGAAACCCAAAAGCGAAACTATAATGTAAACACAAAAAAAAATAGTAAGATGTTTATTGTTCAACACGACGATTTCGCGGACCATATATTCCCAGGTTAGGTTAGGTTAGGTTACCTACCAACGATAATCGTACTGCGATTTCCGTCAAAAACAATAATCACACCGTCGCCGTTCAACGCAACACCGCGGACCAACCCAATAATGCAAATTCATTTACCATATCAAACGGCTACACATCTAACGGGACAATATATACACTTCACGTGCGACCAGATGGGTATGTATTGAAGATGATAAAATAAAAAACGTAAATAAAAGTGAAACGAAAACAACTCTGTTTGTTAAACTGTTGTTTCTAATTGTTCGCAGTGAATTTACATTGGGCGAGAGTGCGGCTAATACAAAATATTCCGTCGCACGTTCCAGTTTCAGTTCCAAAAAATCCAACACGGACATCCATCATGCGAGATCCAATACGAATAGTCGCCGCGCGCCGCTCGACCCTATTATGGAAACCAATTGTTATAGTATATGCGGATCCACTAATCAACGGTCGTATTATCCAACCAATAATATATCACCACAGCCCGTTGGAACGACACCGGTTAAATTGAAAAAGTTTACACGATATACTAAAATATATATTTTGTCTATAATTAATTGTTTTGCTACATTGGTATGCGGTAATACGTTCCTTATAAATTGAAAACAGTCTCCGGAATAATAATGTCTACGGCTACCAGATTGTTATGCGATCCGGCGCATCACGTAATAATCGATTCTACTTCCGCTTATAGACACAAGCGGTCTGTTGTCGATTGGAGTGAGGGGTGGATCGAGGTGTATGACAACAGGTGTAACAATCACACGTGTACAAATATATATGTATGTGAAAAACAATTCAGCCAATGAAGAAAAATATTGGATGCATACAGAGGCTCATGAATATATTCAAAAAATCAAATACAAGGTGTGTATTATTTATTTATATCGTAGTGAATATATTTTAATTCAAAAAAATCAAATACTAGGAGGTACGTGCCGAGGCCATTCATCTGTTCTATAAATCGTATGTGCATAACATGCTCGAACCGACGGAGAAAATTATGTGACGATTATCATGTCTACAATTCAATAAGGTTTATAAATATTTGTCTAAGATATTATTTTCCCAATTATTCCGATTTATTGTTAAGAAACATATACAATATTGGTTCGGTGGCGTCGAACGTGATATGCGAAATTATTTCGAACATCTTTACGTAAATGTATTGAATTATGCTCATGTTTATTTTAAAACATGGGTATTACCGAAATCCTTTATGTATGACGACGATTTTGCGCTGTCCGGCAACCCGTATTGGAAAGTCGTGGCGTACGTAGCTATAGTGAATATGTACGAGCACGACTTTCCGTATATCGAACACAGTCGATTAGGCGGTATAATTGACTCGTGTTCGCCGCGCCGTACACGTAATTGCATAACAGATGATATATATACGGACAATGATGTAAAATCATTATCGATGGATAATATAATTTATTGATATGTATATAGATTTGTTTAAAGTACATTTAAGTCGTAAAAACTATGTAGATTTAAGTGTTTTTTATAGGTATAACATAGATTACCATAGGTATAATATAGATCATTTATTTATAATTAATAAATGTAGATTATTATTATGCAATTTTAATCGTAATTTTATTCTCAATACATTTAAATACGATAGATATAATGTATGTATAAGTCGAGATGAATATATATTACGTCTATCGAATAATTATGTATATAATGCATCTATTAGTTTCAAAAAGTCAATAAGTCGTCCTAAATACAATGCATATGATTACCTTGATTTAGATTTTAGTGTACTTAGTATAGATTACGTAGATGATATTAATGGCGAATCTTGGGATTAGGAAAAAAAATGAAACAAATTCAATGGTAATCATATTTATTATAGTTTGTACGATTAATAAATATATGATATACATGATTATTCGTTATTAGATTAGGAACAATTTTTTTTGTGTAAAATGTGTGTTTTTTTTTATGTTTAATATAAACTTGTATATAATCGTATGTATAAAATATATGCGTGTGTTTGTGTAAAAATAAAATATAAACTTATAAAAATTAATTTTTTTTCTTTATAAATAAAGAGTTAATCGTGTTAATAATGTTTACGTTGTATGAACTTGCTGCGAATTCTATGCACATTGACGACGTAAATAATATTAACAATGTATACGATATTCCTGGTATTAATTTACAAAAGTGTTGCTTGACCGTCGTACATCATATAGTTCATAATACGGATGTAATTGATGTACGTGATTTAATGGAAACGTTTGTCGAATACGGTTGTCGTAAATGTATGAAAATAGTGTTAATATCTTCACACATTTCGTATCCGGACGTGTGTGAAAAATTAGCGATAAACGGTAGACTGGATGCTCTATGCGGTACGCCATTGAGTCAGGGTATCCGCACAACATAAATATAATGTGTAGAGCGGCCGCGGCCAGAGGTCACGTAGACGTGCTCGCGTATTTGAGATCATACGCAAGCACGGGTTACTCTGCATTTACAGCGTTGGCGGCCGCTCGGCACGGGCGCGTGCAAACACTGCACTTTATATTAAGTAAAACAAATGTCAATAAACGCGTCGTTACATCATTGTATACGACAAGTGCCTCGCACGGTCATTTAAATGTAATCAAATATTTACATAAAAACGGATACGATTGTAGAGATAGTATTTGTAATATAGCCACCGGTATGGGACATTTAAAAATATTACAATACGCGTTGAATGTAATGGGATTGCCGTGTACATCTTGGACGGCGGTCGCGGCCGCATCTTCTGATAAACTTGATTGTTTGATATATTTACACGAATCCGGCTGTCAGTGGGATGAATGGACGTGTAGTTATGCCGCGAAAAATAATAGTTTACAGTGTCTGCGGTACGCGTACGAACACGGGTGCCCATGGAATGCGCATACGCTTGCAAATGCTATAGCGGGGCGGCACACGAAAATTTTGAAATATATACTGTTGTGTCCATTTAACACTTTCAACGCAATGCGTGATTTCGGCAATTATACCGCGACGCCGCATTATCTATCCCGTTACGCGTTTACGCGTCAATGGCATTAGAAACTCTATTAATTCGTAAAATTGAATAAAATTTATTACGATAAAACATTTATTACAATTCATTTACAAAAATTCAACAATCTAGAAAATTAGTCGCAAAACTCTATTAATTCGTAAAATTGAATAAAATTTATGATAAAACATTTCGATAACATATTTATTACAATTCATTTATTACAAAAATTCAACAATCTAGAAAATTAGTCGCAAAACTCTATTAATTCGTAAAATTGAATACAATTTACGATAAAACATTTCGATAACATATTTATTACAATTCATTTATTACAAAAATTCAACAATCTAGAAAATTAGTCGCAAAACTCTATTAATTCGTAAAATTGAATACAATTTACGATAAAACATTTCGATAACATATTTATTACAATTCATTTATTACAAAAATTCAACAATCTAGAAAATTAGCCGCCAATAATACGTCCACAGCGACATCGGGAGGTATAATAAATTTGACTAATCTGTTAGGGTGTCGCTGACATTCGTCTCGGTATTTGAAATAATTACTAACGTACTCGAGTATGTGACTTGGCAGTCCCGTGAAGATTCGCGAATTCTTGATATAATTACCATCGATCATGGTTCGAATCATGCCGGACATCATGGCATGTGCCATTGGAATTCGGAATTCGATATCGTCGGACGCCATGAGAATAATATGATCGTCTAGACTCTAGAGCGCCGTCGGCGCGTTCCATAATACTATATCGTTAAATAGCGTAAATGACTATATAACGATGCCACGCCACGAGTGGTATAAAGTTACGTGTTACATTGTGTTTTTATAGTGAAATTTTACAATATTATTAGGTTAGGTTTGTATGTAAAATATCTATCTAATATCCTAACCTCCCGATGTCGCTGCGTGATGTTAGGTTAGGTTGATGTTAGGTTAGGTTTGTATGTAAAATATCTATATAATCCAAATTTTAATCTAAATTTTAATCTATAATTTCACGTTTATTAAGAAATGTATATCGACGTATTGATTTGCAATACAATGACAGTTTACATTATATTTTTTTTACTATTTGTCTGTCCCGACAAGTTTTCAATAGCCGAACGTTACAGAAACATTAAAGTAAATTTTAACAACATACCCATTGCATTGTTTTTGCGTGCATAGATTACATTAATTGCATTAATATAGGTCGCAATAATAAGACCAACATGTTTGTATTAGATGCGTTAAAAAGTGCGTTAAAGACCGCTGCCAAACTCGAAGACAGCGCGCATGGAGTCAAACCCGGCGCCGTGCCAGTTATACATTTCAACGAAATCGACGACATAATCGAATCGTTACGCGCGATCGACGATATTGCCGACGCGAAATTTAATGTAAACGGTATTTCGGTAAGACCCATAGAAACTGCGATTAGATCTATAGATAACATTTATATGGCCAGGTTCGGTACGCGCATGCCGGCTGATGTGTTAAATACGCTTAGATCGGGCGTCCGGCGTATCGTGTTGGAACACATGGTAGGCAACAGGTTGTTTATGAATGAGCGCGCCGACTCGGCCATCAGGATAATGGAAAAAGTGGCCGAAAACGTGGTCGGGTACCGCGACGCTTTGGACAGGATATACATGTGTATGCGAGACTCAATGCCGGTCAAGCCGGTCGGGAACGTGACGATGACCGGCCGACGATATAGAATAATCGTACCCGCGGCGGCCATTACCACCGGGGTCGGTAGCTACGTGTTTTACAAAGCATTTATAAAGTCCGTATGCGAAAACAATATACTTTCCGGGTGTATATGGACTCGGTCGGGCGAAAAATGTAAAATCGTATCAGCCACGTGCGCAACTGCTTACAAGCATACGGACGCGCGCGCGATGCCCGAGTGCAGAGGCGCGCGTGTCGAGAACGCGTGCACGGAATGGACCGGCGACACGTCGATATGTAAATCGTGCAACGCTATGGCGGCGTCGGTCAAAACGGGAAGCGTAGAGTGTGTCGAAGCGCCGATCATTGGTGCGATAATCATGGACACAATGGACACCGGATTCGGGGGTACCCCACCCATGAGGTATATTTGAACATGCAGGGGGTAGATTTAAATATGTGTTTTATATAATTAAAGGGCCACATTTGAATGCTGAACATAAATAAATATTAAATTAAATTAAACTTTTTATTTATTTTAATAATACAAATAGCTCAATATAATATAATAACAATTTTTTACAATTATGTTTAAATTTTTTCTTGTCAACTTTTTTTTATTGTGAAAATATAATATAATCAGCCAATAATATGGGAATAATAATATGATCCAGCCAATATGGCTATAATAAAATTAATCAGCCAATATGGCAATAATATAACTTAGAACTATATAGGGATACCGGCCACGGTGTTAGATAGATATTATTACAAATAATTCTGGTACTTTACCACCATGCTCCTGTATGTGCCGTCTGATGGCGCTACGGCGATCGCGGTGCTCTACTCCAACATGGTACTTGAACCGGCGTATGGAGACAAAGTGTCGTCCGTCGGCTTTGTCAGCCGCAAACGCACGAAAAAGACGACGAGTGCAAAGACAGCGGGAGTGAAGAGAACAGAGAAAAAGCTTGTGGGCAGGTATTGTCGTCGATCGGCAGACTTGGACCCACGGGACAAAGAAGCTGTCGCACGCACACGCAACATACCTATCACTGCAGCCTAATGCGTATAGTCGATGGTCAACTAGTCACCCAACTCTGATCGTCACATCTGTAGGTATTTATCAATGATTGAATCTAAACAAAATAATTAATATTTTTACATAATGGTCCACAATTATATTTAATATTATAATAATCAAATTCATTATTAGAATATAATTAATTGTTTACACAGCTCCACAGAAAGCAATATAAAAACAAGATTGTGAAAGATATTTCAATATAATAAAAATTATTATTTATTAATTTAATAAATAAACATACATAAATTTACTGAGTCAGATTATTATTATTATTTTTTTTTTTATATAAAAATAATTTTTTACTAAATTGAATATATCTTTCATGTGTGGTTTAGGAATTCAATTAACTTAACATGACAATACAATAAATTGACTCATAAATTACTGAATAACATGGACAAAAATTAGCTAACTTATTTAAAAGTAACTTAACTTTAACTTTTTAAATTGTTAATGCCCAGCCTTGGTTACTTGTACTCCGTTCTTGGTTTTTCTTCAACAAGTTATTTAATATGCGAAATTTGCTTCTGGACGGTAAATAATTTTGATTTGATATTGAGTTTTATCAAACTAGTAAAAAAAGTGTGACTTTTAATTAGGAAAATTGCAACTATATCTACAAAAAATAGAAAAATACAACGAAATTACGTTTTAACCAAAAATTACTGGAAAAAATGCAATAAATTATTTCAAAGAATTTTTTCAGAATCAAAATGAGTCAATGTTAAGTACCATAGAAATGGCTTACTTGGGGCAGTTTTGAACTTTGATAATGTATATCTAACGTAAGAATTGTCTTTTAGTCTATACTTTAATATAAACTTGTATACTTAATTCCTGATTTTATATATTTATTTTTTTTTGTGGCTGCTCCAAGTAACCTTTGAAAGAGCGTATCTTGGTGTAGTTATTTAATTTGATGAAAAACTCATTTGAGCCTATTGTGTCCATCTTGGGGCAAAATTCATGAAAAAAAATGTTTCTTTACAACATTTAACATAGGAATGTGTCATTAAGAGTCTTGAAGATCATTTCAAAGAGTTCCTGGTTTTTTTCAAAACGTATATCAACAAAGTCTACTTCAATACTTTTAACCAATCCTCCACAAGTGTTTACTACTACTCCACTTATGTCTTTACCTTCAATCTCGAAAGCGGTCACCAATGCATGGAAAGCTATGATGCAGGTCCATAATAAAATAACTGCTTTAAAACAATTCCTGAAACACACACGTATATTCATAAATATTCTTTATAACTCACTGAATAATAACTTAAAGGGGGCTATCCGAATAATAGATCCAATTATTTATTGAAAATATATCATTAGACCTTGTCAACTTTTTACTTGACAATCTAGACTTGACATGATTATTTCTGGTTTTAAATTAAGCCGACAGAATTTATTATAGCAAAATGATTGGTGAGTGGAAGAAAGGAAGTTGGCCTCCTATAAATATTATTATGGTACTTACATCGTCTTCTTTAGAAAGTTCGATTCTGTGCCAATTTTGTACGACGATTAAAAGTATAATAGATCAACGTTTTTGAATATCCGTTTGAAATAGTATGACGTCTGACGGCTAGGTTTGGTTGGTTACAAAAACAATATAAACGACGTCCTGGCCTCGACTCACAGACACACACACACACACACACACACACACACACACACACCGGCGCGTTTAGTTTGTTTCATAATCACAATATTAGACAATAATTATGCTTGCTGAGGTTTTCATAAAGAATAATCATCAAAATGATTGTGTTTTGATTGGTTATCTGATGTTCTGATGCGCTCAATATAAAAAAAATTGTCATGGTCATTCGTAATTGTATTGGTCATTGGATATATATTTTTCTTTAATATCGAATGGTGCCTGAATGAGAGCGTTTTTCAAACTAGCTTACTGATGTATATTATGCCATTATACAAATAAAGTATTTAATAGCAGTAACATTGTTCCTAGGTCTTTAGAGACCTCAGAAAACTACTTAATTACGCGTGTTCCGGGTTTGAACTATAAGACGCGAGTTAGGCACTAACAAAATGTGTAAACCAAAAAGTCTAAAACTATCCACTAATCAGTAATAATTATTATTGACCAAGACAGACATTGATAAGAATGTGTACGATATGTTGCCTATACAAGTCCCAAACATAATATAGAGTACCTAGTACCTACTATACTAGTTTACATTAGACCATTAGCCTAGTAGCCAGCCCATAAACACAAACGCCTATACCTAAGTAATCTAAAGTCCTAGGTAGTTGGAAATTTAAAATTTAACTGTGCCTATGTTAACTTAAACACTGTTTTGGAAAGTGGGCAGCTAAAGGCCCGGATTTATTACAAAAATGTATAAGCACAACCGGTAGAACATGCAAGTAATTATTTGAATGTTACTCACACTCACTACAAATCCGGATAAGTAATCGCATAAGTGTATAATGGTTTACGAGTATACGACATATTATGTTATATAGTAAGAAAGTGCTATACTATTAATGATTATATAAATTGTATAGCAGTATCTATATATACTTACTATATAAAATTGTAAGGTGTTTTCTACGACCAAGAAAACTAACGTGTGTTAAGTTAGCAATTGACCCAGCCATTGATAAGGAATTTCACATATTGGCCATTACCGATTTGTACGATGAGTTGCCTATGGTATGCCCCTTATCTAAGTTATAACCAATATGTTAATATGTAATGATACAATTATTTTGAAGTTAAAGTTGAAAGGGGGCCCACTAAGTGAACGGTGTCCCGGCGGCATATTACCAATCTACATACGAAATAAAACCCATCATTAAATTCTGCCTTTTGATTGGTTTACACATTTGGAGGGAAAATTTAAATTATTAATTATTATAACAAATAGTTTTTATACCTATAATATGTTATATTGATTATAAATAAATAACAGATAATAATTAAATACGTAATAATAATAATAAAATATAAATAGTTAAATTACTATTCATTTATTAAATCATAGTCGGGCAAGTGACAAAAACTGAAGGTGATTAAACGGCAACAACAAACCGACACGATTCCTAGAAATCGCATAGATTTAGCGAACGCAATATTACCATAGTATTGACGGATGTATAAGACATATATATATATAACGTTAAAATTACAAATAAACTAAAAATATTAATATATGTAATATCGAAAATACTCAGAATAGATTAGGGAAATTCGCGAGTCAAGGGAGATAGGCCACATCCGGAGTCGATTGCCACATTCGGGAACAACAAGATACCAAGTCGATAGACAAGGGGAGCGGGGATAGAACTATAAGAGGGACCCCGAAACGGCCTGTAATCAGACGTGTATACTCATTCTACTAGCGAGCACCTTCGCGCTAGACTGTGTAAAAATTGTGTTCATTTTTGGACTTGGAGAATTTTCGAGACAGTTTAATAAATTCAACTTATTCTTCAACATCTGACTCATTATTTCAATAAATCCTACAAATCCAATCAACATCGGCTGTGCTACCTGCAACCTTATAAACTAAGTTGTTAAGTTAACGGCTAGATTATAACGATATTATAATAATTAATGATGATAATAATATGTATGTAGGTTATGAATTATTATTTCTATTATTATATAAAATAATGAAAAACCTTTGTAAGGGCCAAGGTACCTAACCTTATTCTAAGCAGGCAACTTAAATACTTAGGTATTTATTTTTATTATACTTTATCAATTGTCATTATATTGATTCAAGGGTGGATATGTAGAATTTATGTTACGGAGAAATATTTGAAGGGACCCCCAAACTGAAAAAAAATGGTCGCTTCGCTCGCCTTAGATATTCAATTGAGTCTAACACCTTTACCTATAAATAAAATGTTTCGTGCAAAAAAGGAATTTTTAATTTGGTGGGGGGCTGCGGAATCGGCATATGAGAAAAATGCTTTTTTCGGTTGTAAGGGATTTTTGAAAAATTTCACGTAAGGTCGTACAAATTCGTACTAAATATCGGCCCCAAAAAAATTGCAAAATCCCAATTTGGAGAGGGGGGTGGTAGGGAAACATACGAGGATATTTCAGTCTTCGATTAACGATAAAAATTTAAAATACAATATTAAAGATCCGTAGGCAAATTCTTGACTTGTCGTGGTATTATTATATTGTTAAAAATAACAGTACCTAATAGTAAAAATAATTTATATAAAAAAATTAATAGTTTTAAATTTAAACTATTTTTATTTGGTGAATATTTTATTCCGCAAGAAAACAATGTGTAGACTCAAGTGGACCCCCCCCCCAACATAAACATAGACGGGAGCCCACAGGGAAAATCCCTCTTTCCCTATGCACCCCTGTATTGATTTATTACAATAGCCTTATATGATATAATGTTCATTATTTAATATATTTATGCCATCATTTGGTGTTCATTTGTTTACTGCACAAGATTTTATAGATAATTGTATAAGTACAATAACACAATCACCTTTCAAAATTATATGCATTAATGTTATGAATTAATAGATTATTAATAGTAAAAAAGATTTTTTACACAAAATTTAAAACTTCTAATACAGTAATAATAATTATTAGCAATATTTACAATATTTAAAATTAGTTAGTGACATAAAATAGTTTAAATTTTACTTTAAATGGTATATTACATTGACATATTTTATAGTTAATTTAAACCTTATTTACAATTAAAATGTATACATAATAATTAATCAAAAAATGTATATATTTATCTTCTTACATAGGTATTTATATTTTATAAAAAGTAATACAAAATTATAAAAAGTTAGTATAAAATCTAAATAATTATATGTGCCTATAAATTTGTTGCACCAGCCATGATTTTTTTTTGTAATTTATATTTATTTATTTTTTCTTAATTCTTAATACATTTAATGTACAATTGATAACACAAGGGGTTCAGAAGTTATAGCGTTAAAAATTTCAAATTTGTGACTGGGTTTTAAACATAACTTAGGCATATCGTTATAACTCAACTAATAGTTACTCAAAATATTTATCTAGAAATCAGAAGAAAAAAAAAGAAACCTATGCTGAAAGTTGAGTTTCAATATGTTTTCAGTCTGAACCATTTGCTGTGCTAATATCACAAATCATGAAACGAGTCCATGACTTACCTTTATCAAAATAAATAGTATTTGTGGACTCAACAAGTTCATGTGAACTACAGAACCATTGTGTAACTTTTTTATTGACACCATGTACTGCTGGCGCTGCTTCTTTAGGTGTAATAATTACACATGGTCAGAGTGATAAAGCATATAAAAGTGGATTCAGTCTAATTAAGAATAATGTAAAAATGCATTTGGAGGACAAGGCTATTCTTCTATAATTTTAAGTGACAAATCTGATGCCGAAATAAATGCTTTAATGACAGTATGCCAAATTCAACTTCACTTTTATGTATTTTTCACGTTATGCAAGCAGTTTGAAGATGGTTATGGGATAGTAAAAATAGCATAGAGAAAGAACATCGGACATGAATAATGAATTTAGAAAGATGTTGTATTTTGATACTACTGAAGAAGCTCAGAAAGCATTTAACTCTACCCTTGATGCAGGTAGCAGAAATAATCACTGGACGAATGGTGTTAGTCCATAGCAAATTATGATTCTTATCATAGGGTAGTTGATGTACATAGCGTACATTTTTTAATTTTACTTTATATATCTACCTTACTTAAGTTGAATATTCAAAATTACAATTTATAAAATCGCATTTTTAGTTGTATCTATTAATCTATTTACCTAATACATACTTATAAACTATGTACAATTTTAATGACACATTCCTATGTTAAATATTGTAAAGAAACATTTTTTTTCATGAATTTTGCCCCAAGATGGACACAATAGCCTCAAATGAGTTTTTCATCAAATTAAATAACTACACCAAGATACGCTCTTCAAAGGTTACTTGGAGCAGCCACAAAAAAAAAAAAAATATATAAAATCAGGAATTAAGTATACAAGTTTATATTAAAGTATAGACTAAAAGACAATTCTTACGTTAGATATACATTATCAAAGTTCAAAACTGCCCCAAGTAAGCCATTTCTACGGTACTAAACATTGACTCATTTTGATTCTGAAAAAATATTTGATATCAGCGGTCAAATGTCAGTTATATGTACTAAAAACAATTTCCGTTTTTAATTATGATTTGAATAAGCTGTGACTTTATTCTGGCCTGACTAATATTGTTACACACAATTTTCTAGCCTGAATAAAGTCATACCTATCTCAAAAGTATCAGTTTCTTATGGGAAAAATTATTTAAAAAAAAATAATATAATATAATTGTACCTATTATAAGAAATGCTAGTATTTTTATCAATACCTATTATAATCATAAACTATTTATAGAATGTTATGATTAAATTAGTGTCCGTAACCACTCAATGTTATAATTCATTATAATATTGTGTAATGTTGTTTTAAACGTTTTGTACGTAAAATAGATTTTCTACCAAAATTCAAGATTTAGTAGGTACCTAAAATGAATCAAGTAGGTAATAACAAATATTTACATGCCTATTATTTTGTATTTAAGAGTTATTCATATTAAATGTTATAAGACAAGTTATACATTTGAATTTTATAAATAATAATAATATTTTTACAAATTGTATTTTATTTTATGTGTCGTAAATCAAAAAATAATTTTTTTTTCCAAGCAGAAATAATTACATAAGTCAGACTGAAACCAGTTTTACAATAAAACAAAGAAGAAATAGTACCTAAATTATTATTTTAAGCAAATAAAAGTAAACTATACAATATGAGGAATAATATAAGATTAAAACAGAAAAATCAATTAAAAATCATATTTATAATGAAACATTTAAAGTCGATTTCCCAACATTTTGATATTTTGATTTATATCACTATTCTTTCAGGGTTGCGAATTATTTTCAAGTTTTCAATTACAGTTCACAATAATATAAAATTTAATTTTTACAAATTATTCTATACAATCTATAGACAATTTTCCTGCAGAGTACAAGTTGAGTAAAGTATATATTGATCTGACTCATTTGAGTTATGATTTAAATTGAAGAAGTTATATGTTCATAAAAACAGATATTAATTGTAAAATAATATTAAATGATAATTGGAGAACCTATCGAGGGAAGTGTGCAACATTTTTTTACTTATTAGAACGGTTATTGACCTAACCAAACAAATATTAAAATGCCAACGTAAATGTAAATTTTTAAATGCTTAAAAAAAATGTGGCATATGATTTTAGGAATTATTAATTCAGCTAAGAATAACATATTGTCAGGATCCTTGTACTAAATTTTCTATGTTTTTATTTAAAAATTAAAATGTAATAATACATACCTACATAGATAAAATAATTAAATGTCCTTATATATCACAAAAAGAGTAATCGTACTATGCAAATTACAATCATATACCAATTCTAGAAATTTCTAATTTATAAAAATTCGCTCAAAAATGCACACCTCAACAATTGTAGAAAACAGACTTGGTATTCAAAATTATCGTTTTTCTTTAAAGTTAATGTAGATACTTTTCTACATACACCAACTAAATAAACGCATCGTTGTAAAATCTTTACGTTTATTGCTTAACTCAGAACTAAAACGTGAACATATATTGTTTGATTGTCAATATAATAAAAAATAATCTCTTAAAGGAGAAATGATGTAACTTCAATTTTTGAAATAACCCTAAACAAATATTATATTACTTAGCAACACATAAGTTTACAACTGATCATAATAATAATTATGTTAATGTAAATAATTATTTAAAAATTGTATAAGTAATGAATACCTATCCATTTATTAGTTTCCTTGACATTTTTTTTTTGTGACGGATTGAATTGTAATTTCTTGACTGTTAACTCCTATAGGTATTCTTCTTTTTAGTACTGTAAATATAAAAATGCATACAATATAAATTTTTGGATAGTAATAATTTATTTATCTAGGTATGTTATCTTTAAATACAAATAGTACTTTAAACTCAAAATACCATTCTGATGGTACCATAATATAATTTAAAGCCTCAAAAAAAACCACATAGTTATTTAGTTATATATTTAGATTCTGAGCGGAGTGATTTCATAATGATGTGTCTTTTTGTTCTGTTTGTCATCACCATTTGGTTGAGTAAAAATGCTTTGATTTTATATTCACTCAAAAACAAATATCCGTATATACTTTAAATTTTCATAAAATGTTTGTATGACAATTTCCCATACAAGATAAAATTTTCAAAATATATTGACTATTTTTGAACTTTTTATAGGCATGTAAAATTCTTGATTGTTTTAAACAAATATGTAATAAATGCATTGTTTTTGGGAAAAATTAAACCAATCTTTCGTAAAACTAATGGGAAAATAAGTTTCTTTAAAAGCAATATCAAAAAACATAGGTATCATGAAAATTGATACCATACCCGCTCAGAATCATTAATCGTACGGAGAGATAAATCATCGAATTTAATAATTTATCACATCCAGTACACACTCGACACATTCTATACCTACATAAGAGTAGTACCCACTTATATAAATCGAAAACCGTAGAACTTTAATGTTAGATTTTTTGAATAAATACTTACATATTTCTAAGTGTACATAATCCAAAAGAATTCTTAGTGGGGAGGGGGGTTGAACCAACAGTCTTGAAAGTATATATATGTTTAAATGAAAAGCCGAAACCACATTTTTTTATTTATTTATTTTGTGGTTGTTTAATGTCTTGGTAAAAACATACATTTAATTCAGACCAAAAAAGTTCTAACAATGTGAAAAAAATATTAATATATCGATATCTTATGGACAATATTTCACTTTTTATATTTTTTACGTTAAATTTAGCTGAAAATGAACAAGTCTAAAATTAAAAGCAATTATATTAAATTTTACTGATATTAAAAATTAAAAATATTAATTAGGTATACCTTAACGGGGGGAAGTTTGATTTTTTGAAATTCATGCTGTTCATTACACGGCGTTTTATCATAAATTAATTCAACATGTCTTGATGGTCCAGTTCTTGCTAAAAAGTACTCAATTATATTATAATAATCATTAAAGTATAGGTATAATGTAGTTTTTACAGTTTTACACTAAAATTTTCACATACCTTCTGGAGTCTTGAAGATCATATCAAAGAGTTCCTTGTTTTTTTCAAAACGTATATCAACAAAGTCTACTTCAATACTTTTAACCAATCCTCCACAAGTGTTTACTACTACTCCACTTATGTCTTTACCTTCAATCTCGAAAGCGGTCACCAATGCATGGAAAGCTATGATGCAGGTCCATAATAAAATAACTGATTTAAAACAATTCCTGAAATACACACGTATATTCATAAATATTCTTTATAACTCACTGAATAATAACTTAAAGGGGGCTATCCGAATAATAGATCCAATTATTTATTGAAAATATATCATTAGACCTTGTCAACTTTTTACTTGACAATCTAGACTTGACATGATTATTTCTGGTTTTAAATTAAGCCGACAGAATTTATTATGGCAAACTGATTGGTGAGTGGAAGAAAGGAAGTTAGCCTCCTATAAATATTATTATGGTACTTACATCGTCTTTTTAGCACGAACTGGACCATCAAGACATGTTGAATTTATTTATGATAAAACGCCGTGTAATGAACAGCATGAATTTCAAAAAATCAAACTCCCCCCTGTTAAGGTATACCTAATTAATATTTTTAATTTTTAATATCAGTAAAATTTAATATAATTGCTTTTAATTTTAGACAGGTCGTCTCGCAAATGTCTGTTAAAACTCTTTACTCCATAAATGTACGTTTTAAATGCTTGAAAAAAATGTACCATACGATTTTAGGAATTATTAATTTAGCTAACAATAACATATTATCAGGATCCTTGTACTAAAACTAACCAAGAATTTTTTCAAGTCCTATCAGAGAATTGTTTAGATGTAGAAATTAATATTCAAAGCAATCATAATAGTGTTGATGCTCAAGCTATGTTTATTTAAAACGTTTTGGAAACATCAAAATAAATTCTGCTTACATTTTAGTTTTTATTTATATTTGTTTTAAAATATTGTTCATATAACGTTTCTATCAGAACTTCCAAAAATGTTTCAAACTTAACAGTAATACATCGATTTTCTGATACAATTAAAATTTAAGCTACCTACTCTGTTACAGTTATAAAACGATACTAAAGTATTTTGATAAAACTTTTTTTTTAATACTTTAAGACATTGTTCTTGTACCGATCTTATCGCACGTTACAAGAATATTACTCATTTATCATTTATGTATTGTTGTTTTGCCACAATTCAATATAAAATTACTTCCTTACAGTTTTGAAACGGAACTAAAACATTTAGCTTAAAACGTTTTTTTGTTTCATTAATAACTATGTTGCTGGAATGTTCTTGAACTCTTTTTGCCTATTAGGATACCTATTCAAATAGTTAAATTAAAAGGATCAATCCGTTTTTATTTTAATCACCTCCAACCAATAATAAGAAACATGTCGTTTAGACCCTAATGTCGCTTATCCCCTTTTGTTGTGCAACCATCGATATGGTGATTAAAAGAATATAATAAAAATCGTTATAGCGCATTGCACAAAAAAATATAATAAAATAATATGGTGTATCATTTTTATCCGTAGGTATTGAAAAGTCATAAATATTGTGTATGTTAAAAAATGTAGATAATAAGATATAAAATATTATTTTATCTTTCGCCCTACGCCGAGTCGGGGTACTATTATTAGCTTGTAGCTTTTCGTATTTTCTCGTAATTTCGTGGGTATACGTTTTGCTTTAAATGAAGTATATTTGACTGTATATTCGTTAGCTACAGCTGGACCGAGTATTATTAAAACGATACGCCTGTTGGTGCTGTGGCATAAATGAAAACAATTCAGATTATACAACAAACAAAATTAATCAATACGATTATGTTAAATGTTTAAATTATAGAAATAAACCTTATAAAATATAAAATTTTGCATTATGCGATTTTTATTATATTTTTTAATCATATATTTATTTTTTTAAATTCGTATATACATATTTAACCTTTTCCGCCGTTTAAATTTTTTATATATAAATAATTATATATATAAATATAACTGTCAAGGCATTAGAATATGAAAATATTTCTTTGAAACGGAGATATGCCGTTACGACTGCTCTGTGGGACGAGGAAGTTGGAGCGTGGCTTGACTATGATACAATGAATAACGTAAAACGAAATTACTTCTACCTTACTAATATATTATCACCACTATGGACCGGATGTTACGAAAAAAAACAAAACTGATTATTTCGTAACAAGGGTACTCGACTATTTGATCAAGAGAGAAATACTGAAGACTGATGGAGGTATACCAACCACCCTCAGGGAATCCGAAGAACAATGGGATCAGCCGAATGCATGGCCCCCCCTTCAATACATAGCAGTTATGGCATTAGATAACACGGGAAACGAAGATGCGCAAATAATAGCCTCAAAAATCGCTTCTAAATGGTTGTGCACAAATTAAGTGCCGTACTATAACAACACAAAAATTTATGAAAAAGTAAGTCCGATTTGATGATATAACTGAATAAAACAATTTTCGGGTGGAAAGGGGATACTGTGCAGTGTAAATAATATTATTTTAATTCATTATAAATATACATTTCATTAAGCCGTTTTTGATCTTCAATTTATATTTATAATTCACAACAATCATAACCATTATAAGGGTGTAATTATTTAAAACAAATGCTTAAAGTTGCTAAAAAAATGTGTGCACAAACATATCGATTGGTCTGTAGGACAGTAATTGAAAATGGTTTAGGTGGTTTAACTGATAGGCAGGTTTCACGTGAATTATAGACTGTACATTTTTTTAATAATTGTTACTACATCTGCAGATTTATTTAAATAAATTATATTGTCGTTGGTTATCGTATATATACTAATTCACCAAATGTTTTAACACTACCGAGTTGATAAAGCCGGCCAAAAAGGATTAAGTTCAGGAGAGTACACAATACAAGATGGTTTTTGGTGGTCAAATGGAATTGTACTAGAATTTTTACAAATGTATAAGCCTCAATAGAAAATTGGAATATAACATTACCACTCTGCTATGAAGCACTATACAATCTAACAATTTCAAAAAATATCAATAATAATACAAAAATGGGGCCGAGCAAAATATTATAAAAGTTATTTATTTATTATTTTATTTATTTATTTATTTATATCAATTAGTTAAAAATAACCGTAAATAGCTTAATTAAATATATGTTAAGCAAATCAAAATATATAGCAATTATATACTTAATGAATCAACTATAAAACGATATTAAATTGTTTTACTAGATCATATTATAAATGTTACCTTGTGTTGCCGAAATTATGTGGCCCCTCCCCACTCTCAAGAAAAATTCATATTTACGCCACTGACCTATACCTACACCTATATAAATATTTATATAATCCAAGCTAATAACCTTAGCAGTTGAAGCTGTACCATGATTAAATAAAAAAAAAATATTTAGATTCATACTAGCCAATTTACATTATCGAAACAATATTATTAAGAAATGTGGTACCTATTTTATTTTGAGGTTTTAATTTTTTCAAAAATATATATAATAAAATATTTTAAATAAATATAATGTCCTTTAAATGTGTTTTTTTTAACAATACAGCAAATGTGCCTAATATAATTTTATGAATTATAACTGAGAGATTTTAGTAGATGTTTAAATATGTATGTCGACTTCCTTTGGGTGCTACATTGCACTGATTTCATATCTATGGACATTCATAACAATTAAACATTTAAAATATTTACAACCATAATTTTACCTAATCTGGTGTTGTATCAATCGTTATATATTAATTGACGAATAGTTTTTAATTTGTGACAAACAAATTGTTCTATTAAAATGCTTAATCAACTTTATCTAGTGTTCCAAATATTACACCTAGCAAAATCCGGACAACAGTTAGGCGAGCGGGAGTGAAATATTCGAAATATTCGGATACTTATCAAAAAGTCCTAATACAATAGGTATGTATTCTGTCATTAAATTAAAAACATCCTATAATTAAAAACATACTCATAAAATATAACTCTTCCCTTCCAAGTAGTATCTCCGTAGAAAGCTTTTAATGTTAAAAATGTTCACAAAATACCTTGGTTACCTATATTATATGAGAGATGCATATTTTGTGAAATTAATGTTATTGAATTATAATAAAAATATATTTTATCATTAAAATTTAAAAAGTAAACAATAATATACACTAAAATAGTTTTTTAAATATATTTATCCTTTGACCTTATTTAGTTTTATAATAATATACTCCTATTTTGTATAATATAATAAAATTAATATAATTAATATTTTGAATAGTTCTCTTTTTCCATGCGCTTATATTATAGATCTGACATTTAAAAAAAATCTTTTGCAATATATCTAGAAAAATAATTGTTATTATTATTATAATTGTACCTATGGCATGCCATACCATATAACTATAACTAACTTCTTTTCGTACCTGGGAAAAAAAATAATGTGCTGGTTGAGTGTTATGCGATTAAATAAGTCCATAGTCAATATCAGGGGTCACCAACTAATTTCCACGAGGGTCCGTTTTTAAACTTACCAAACTTCCCACGGTCAAAATTATATTTAAATTACCCAATGACTTTTTTCACACACTAACAATTAATAACATTCCTACTAAGTTGTAATATAACGTAGTTAAGAAATTCTTAGATTTCGTTTTTTTTTTACATTATACGATAACGCAGTGGCACGAGCGTCTAACGTTAATAACGTATACATCAGTCAACTTCTCGGAATTATTTTTTGCACCTATAAGCTTTCAACGTAATTAAATTACCATACTCACAATATCGGGATGATAATAATTAATAAGTTCTATGCTCAAGAGTAAACTCTTTACTAACCAGAATAAAATTCATATACTGATGTTTACTAATAATACTATCGATGTTAAATGTATTAGTACTTGTAATCAATAAAACACATCCTAAATAAAAAAAAAAACGTACAAAATAACATGATGTACAATATTAAAAAGTAATATCACATATTGGTTATTGACATTTAATTATTTATGAAATGTAATGACACAACAGCTGTAGTGTAGTTACATATCAATGATATAGCAAACGCAATTTTTTAAACCTAAAAACGAAAAAGGTACAACAATAGATAAATACTTTCATTAAATTTGTATATATAAAATGCATTATTTGCATTCAAATATGCAATTATTCTTAAAATAAAATACACCCAATTTTTTAAACGTAAAAACTTTAGTTACAGTCTTTACCAATAATATTTGTACTAACAATATTTTGGGTTAATACTGGGCATGCAAACATCATATTATTTTTCCGATCCATATCTTGCACACAACTCCTCACAGCAGTTATACCTTGGTAACTGTCCATTTTCAAAAAAACGATTGCCAGTTGCATTAAATTGTCTGGTAAAGGAGGCATCGATGCTAAGCGATACGAGCTAAGCGCATTAGGGGGAGGGGGTCTGAGGACCCCCGACTCCAGAAGTATGTTTTAGAAGGGCCTAAACTGAAACTTTTGGTAACTTAAAGTATAATATTATCTTATGTGAACGTCATTTACAATTTATAAATGATTTATTGAACTTTAAAAACTATTACATATTTACATACGTTTGTTTGCATTTGGTAATTACGCCAGCAGCATACAACATTCTATGCCAGTAGTTTTCCTAGAAGTAGTTACCTCCTATTCATATAATCACATTGATAATAAATCTATTTAAAAGTGAAACATGAACAATATAATTGCTTATGTAATTGATGAACTTTAAATTTCAATTATCAAAGTTATATATATATAGTTTTATAATTTTTTTATCATTATATTATATTGTAACGAAATATCATACCATTATTTATAAGTAGGAGGTACCTGTTAGAAACATAATTTTATTCTACAGAAATTATAGTTTTATAGTATACAGTATAAAATATGTATTTACATTGTTTTAATTTAACCGTATGATGAAGTCAATGATTTTACATAAATACCTAGTCATAGAGAAATTATTTTATTTAGTTTTTGTTTCGATGAAAATTGCAATTTCATATTAGTATTTTTTCTATTCAATAGAATAAATTAACATTATGTTGATTTAAATTGCTATTGCCTATACGTTAATTTAATTTTAAACATAATAATATTCTTGACTCACCCACCACTTTTGAAAATTGTCTACAGTTCTGTTAAAATATATTGTGTGATACTAATATAATATAATCGCCGTATACAAATAGTGCTATTGAAATATTTTAACACAAATTAATTTTGTATGCACTTTTGGTAACTATTTCATTTTAAATTTCATAATATTATATCATACTATCATCATCTAATATTTTAATGTATTTTTACCTAAATACAAATTGTACAGTACCTGCCTATTGTATTAAATATTATTATATAAAATTACTGATTTAACGAAATCATTTAAAATTGTCCACTTTACTGCATATGATATAGGTACCTACTACTTGTATGTACACAAATATTGTTTGTAACGGTTGCAATACTTGGTCGATGATTTTTTATGAATTATTTTCATATAATTATTATTCATTACACAAGATGGAACTTACATGCCATAACAGCGGTTCCCTTACGCGCACATTTGAAAACACTCAGAACTTACAGAACGCAATGTCTAGCCACTGGTTCCTATATTAAGTTCTTATAATGTACAGTCTTGTCAATTTTAAACTCTAAGATCAAAAACATACCATTAAATTGTGAATCGTTAAACCAACGATACATTACATTGGTCATGCGTGAATGTAGTACCTACATAACAGCGGTTCCACTTCACGCAAATTTGAAAACACTCAGAACTTACAGAACGCAATGTCTAGCCAGTGGTTCTTATATTAAGTTCTTATAGTGTAGACTTGTCAATTTTGAACTCTAAGATCAAAAACATACCATCAAATTGTAAATCGTTACACCAACGATAAATTACATAGGTCATGCGTGGCTGTTGTACCTACATACACAAAAATGAGATCTGTCAATTGCTCAATTGTAAATTACCTAACTGTTGTATCTCCAAGTACTATTGTCCAAGTAAATAGGTCCATAGTTTTCATTAGCGACTCTTATATTTGAATACAATAGTAGACTGTAGGTACCTATACTATAATTAAAAGTGGACATTCAACACAAATTGAATAGAAATTAGTATTTTGCGTTTTAATACATTTTTATTTAATATAAGGTAGGTACATGATAATAATATGATATATTATTATTTTTAAATGATTATAATTGTATAAAAATTAATTTAAATTATATAAAAAATGTTTTTTGCTCAATACGAATTTGAAGTTTCAGTATGACATATAGGTTTAACAAAACATTTGACTTATATACTTATTGACAAATTGAAGCTATCTCTTCATTATAAGGTTTTATTCATTTTACTGGTAACCATTATTCATTGTTTCTCTATGACTAAATACGTTTAGGTAGGTATTATAATTTATTAGCTCGTCTTAAATGTATTCATGTGTTGCCAAAAAACTTTCTTTGGTAAGCACCTAATAGATTTTAATAGTAATTTTTCATGGGTTTTTTATGTTCATTTAAATCAAACAAAGAACAGAATCGGGGTAAATATTTTAAGGAGAATTCATTGATCAAAACATAAAATATGATTTGTTTTAATTATTGTCAATATCTAAGGTTTAATACCATAAACCTGTACCTTCCTATAAATTTATATGACTTTTGACAAGTTAACCTTATGCAATTTTCAATTATCCCGGCAATTTAATTTATTACTTTTTATTCTTACAAGGAAATGTTAAAAATCGGCATACATTTGTATATGTATGTTTAAATTAATTATACTTAATGTATTTCAAATTATATATATAATATTGTATGTTAATGATAGATAGGATATCAATCAAAAGTACCATTGCAATGTAATAATGTAATATATGTTTGGTTCTGGGAATTTTTTTAAATAATTAATGTTTAAAATTAGGTACCTCTTTATAAGTCACAATAGGTAGAATAGAAAATTATATTTTCATAATTTATTTATTTGTTATTTAACGTTATTTCTAATATGTCTATGTGTAAAAGTTTGTATTTCATATTATCAAATTTACATATAATAATATATAGGTACTTTAGAAGTTTCAAGTACCCTCAAATAATATTTTTGAATTACAAAATAAAACTAAAATCGTTAATCTTCGTTTAAAATCTCTAATTATGTGAAAATCTGAACTTTAAATGCTAACTTTAATATTTTAAAACTAATAATATAACAATCTGTGAGGAGCCTTGTATTAAATTTACGATATTTACGAAATATTACTAAATATAATACGATTTTATTGATATTTATAAAAAAAAAACTAAAAAAATTAAAAATAAAGTCATAATAAGTTCAAATAAATTGGAAATTTTATCAAGTAAATAATATTATAAAATAACCATAAGATAAATATTTCAAGTATCTGCGATTAATCTGTTTGCGTGCGTATCAATCAATGTCAATATAATATGTCAATACAATAAATTAATTAATCAGCCATGTGATTTTATTATTGGGCTCGGTTACCTGCGTTGACAATTAAGTATTAACTGAGCCGACATCCGAGAATTTATCGACAAACCGTTTTTAAAAGTCCGACTGTGCGTCTGTGCAACATACAAGTTACAACATTTTTAATTAATAAGTAATAACGGACACGTGAGTATATATTTTGTATTATTCATTTAATTTGTTGATTTTTAAAACGTTCAACGCAGATCGTAGGTATTTATCAATCAATTTAATGTAACACATGCTTTCCGTTTAACTCTGTCATGCTTTCCGTTTAATGAATTTAATATTTTTAATTTTATCATACCATAAACATAATATTAACGACAGATCACTTATTGTTTCTTTTTACTATACACTTTCTTCATTGCTTTTTATTTTTGTCAACTTCAGAATGAGTATCAAAGTATAAAACATTAGAGACAATTGCTAAGCGGACATCAGGGTCTTGTTTTTTGAAAACGTTCAACGCGGATCGTATAATATATAAATTAATAAATTATTATAATAATATAAGTGTTTTACTATATAGGTACACTTTCTTTATTTCTTTTTATCCAATCGAGCCTTACTTTTATCTGCAACACATGCTTTCTTTGAAACAAATTAAATATATTTTCTATTTTTTTTTGTTTTTAACACGTTCACCGCCGATCGTATATTTATGAAATAATATTATAAATTATTGTTATACCATATAGGTACCTACATTTGCGAAGAAAACCGTGGTTTACTTTTAGTGTGCACCACATGCTTTTTGTTAAACGAATTTAATATTTTATAATATCACCAACATAATAATGCAGATCAATCAATTGTATTTTTTTCAACTTTCTTTATTTGTTTTTATTTATTAACTTTAGTATGACTACATATAATTTTAATGTCAACATTAATGACGAGAACAAAGAAGCCCGCGCCCGACGTAAGCATACATTTGGTTAATAATTAAAATTAGAAACGATTAAAATGATATCTACCCGTTTCAGAATGTTATAACTGCAGTAAACCAGGGCATTACTCCCGAAATTTTCATGTATCTACAGTTAATCGTTTTTGAATTACAACTAAATAAGAAAATCGCTACATGAGAAATCGAGTGAATATCCAATATTGTAAAATTATGAACTTTAAACGCTCATAAAAATTTAATTTGACTTTCCGTTAGAGATTTTTTGATTGATAAAGGTAGACAAACTTATGAGTAATCTTGCATTACATTTTCAAATCTTAGATTTAAAAAGAAAAATTATTACGAATTCTTAACTTAAAATAATTTGCTATTTTTCGTGATTTTTCCATATTTTGTCAATTTTTGAACTTTAAATGCTTATAAAAAAAAACTGTGACTAAGGATTTTTAATATTTTTCATCTGCTTTTGAAACAATATACTAAGAGCCTTCTATTAAATTTTCAAGCTTTTTTACCCAACAAATAAAATTTTATTGATATTTTAGAAAAAACTAAAAAAAAATGGAAAATGAAAATGTCCCTAAATAGTTCAAAATAATTCAAAATATTTTGAAAATGTTATCGTGTATAGAAAATGCAAATATAAACAACCAGTGAAAATTTCATGTATCTACGGTCATATGTTTTAAAGTTACACCAAAAACCAAATTCGATTTTTTGAAAAATTTTTTTTGCGTAAAAATTCCCGTTTTTCCTTAATTTTCCTTATGTTTTTCACGGCGCTTTTGAAAACTACTGGGAAATATTTACTTTTGACCCCCCAAAGTACCAACTAGATTCACTTTCCTATCAGAAAAGTTACTGTTGAAGAAAATCCAAGCATTTTTACTGTCCTAAAACGTGATGACAGACACAAAAAAAAACACACATCATTGTAAAATCAATACATTCATCGTTTCACTCAGAATCTAAAAAAAGTAATAATAATCCAAAATATTAAATATTTTATTAATTACCTAATAAATAATAATTTATAATAATAGTTATTATATTGAATATTCACAGAAATTAACAGAACATTAATAGTATTACACCAATACTATTTTTACTAGTATTTATAACCAATGGTGATTTATTAAGTTATACGTATCATATTATCATATTATATATTTCATTTAGTATTTTTGTATTTTGTAATATATTGTAATTATTGAAAATAGGTACTGTATTTAGTTTAAGTCCAAGTATAAAATATTAAATTTTAAATTATTTTATATTTACCGAAAGTCGTCGTAATATCGTATGACGCATTACATCGAAGACTTGAACGTTTAAACTGTTTAAAGGTTCAAAGTGAAATAATTATTTAGCTAATAGCTTATAGGAACAAGGTTTAAAATAAAATCAAAAACAATCAATTTGTAGATATTTTCCGGGCCTACTGACGACCAAATAAAACATGTTGCATTGTCGAGTGCAGCGTGGAATAAATCACTTTTTTGGATTGTATTATTCTATGGATAAGTACTGCCTAATACGGGCTACGGTGAACGGTGGATTTTCTATTCTCGATAACTATTTGTCAAACGAAATTATATACGTCATAAATAAAAAACAAGATTAAACATAATAAATAATCAATAAATAAAATTTCATAATAATTTCAAACATCGACATTTTTACAAAAAATGGTTGTCGCCCAGTAATCAAATATATCATCTACTAGGCGAGACATTTCTGTCACCCAGAATATTAGTTAAAATATCCACTGCAATAAGACAATAAAATATTATACGCATAAAATATAGTAATTAAGTCATATTATTGTGAAAACGAGTGGTTATACTCCTATAAAACTTTGTGTACTTTTAAATGGGAAATCGTAATAAATGTGCTAACTCTAGTTGAATTATTTTCGACAGCCAACACACGATCAGATGCTGCCGATTTCACGCTAAATTCAGTGGCGCACTAACACAATATAAAATGTATTCGCGTGTTATTGTCGAATGAGCAAAAATCGTAATAAATAGGTAATTTTGGTTACCTACCTATTAATATCGGGCGATCATTTAGTTTCAATGCAATGCAAATCCACCTTAAAATTGACTAATTTTGTTGATATTTGAACTTAAAATAATTGTAAAAAAATACTATGAGTAGGTATTTTTGGTATTTTTAATTTATTTACGAAAAATGTATGATAAGTATTTCATATTAAAAGTCTGAAAACCACTGAACAATACACACACAAATTATTGTAAAATTAAAATACATTAATCGCTCCATTTAGAATTTAAAAATTAAACAGCCACTAACCCATCATCATCATCACAAAAAAATATATTACTCCACCGACTACCCATACCATAATGGTTATTATTAATAACTTATTATGTATTGCATATTTTATCTACATCATGCTTATTACGGACAAAATAGTTCGTCATCATGTATGACAATAAGTAATAACTAATAAGTAACTGGACGCTAAAAATTAAAATCGTTAGTGTTTCCGAACTTAACATGTAAATACTAATAATTTACTCTTGGCGAGGAAATAAGTTATGGCCGTATGGGGGTAATATAATTTGTTGTATCCGCCCCCGCAAGAGACACGAACTACACTCTGATCCGGATATTCGCTCATTATAATTTCTATTTAGGGATACAATATTACAATATTGTGTGGCAAGGACGGGAAGTGAGTTATTTCAGTCGTGGGCGACGTCCGCTTTTCGCCCAAGACTGAAATTGCCTTCCCGCACGAGCCACAAGCATATTATTTTTTGTCACGCCTCTACGTCCATTGACCACGGCAAAGGACCGTGGTATAGATTTCAGTGCCTGGTTGTTTAGGGGATACGAGTGATATTGTGCGCACCCAACACTTTTGGTGATTTCCACGCCCGGCACCATTGGGATTCCCGTCCGCTGGACAGAAAAATTTCACTTTCCAACTTTTCAACCGCCATCAAGAACTAAACTTTCGGTACAGGCGTGACAAAAAATTGTTTGTAGCTATATCCTCTAAACGTTGACAAAACATTGGAAACGTGCATTTACAATATCACTATTTTACAATAGCGTACCTACTAATTATTTATTTAACATATACGATATTCCTATAACGGGCGGTGGTCCAATAGTACAGTAAACTTACAGGTGCAAAAAATATAAAATATTATAATGATTACGACATAGAAAATATGATAGATTCTCACGATGCTCGCAGTATTCGGCGCTCGATGTGAAAGGTGAATATGTCAAGTCGTTTTCTGGACATGAATCGTACAGACTGCAGCGCAGCTCTGATACTTTGATGGCAAAACGTTGGATCGTCCGTGAAAAATGAAATGCATCGATATGTTCAACCGCTAGAATGGTTCTGATGCGAAGTTCTTCGCCACGAAACTACAACTGTCACAGTAAAATTATAATGTTATAAAATATGTATAAAACATAATCGTGACGGCGGCCGTGTAATCGTTATCGTCCTTCCACGTCTGCAGGTGACTCGCGCGTGTGACAATGCCACTTCTACCTATCTACCTATCGGGAGTGTGCATAGCCGAAAACTGTAATTGCAAAAATAAATGTTAAATAAAACTTTTTGGTTAACATTTCATGTAATATAATACATATTTTACAAAAAAATAACATAAATATTTATATATTTTGATTTTGTTTGTATGTTCGAAGGTGTGCAAACGATTATTGAACCACACTGTTGATTTTGCCAGATCGTTTATATAAAATATACCTACTTATGTGTTATAACCAGGTAGATAGTAATAATATGTTGGCATTATGGTAAATATTCTATAAACTATATTATATTTTGGACTTATCCTCCTTAAATTATTAGGTAGCAACTAGTAAGTATATAATTGTATTAGAATAAAAATATGAAAATGAAAAGTAACAATTATAGAAAAATGAAGTGTATAGGGATAAGGTGATATTCTACGTAAAATATTGTATGGACGGGGAATGCATGTGTTAAACGATATAATAAATTAATATTGGTTTACGAAATAAAATATATAATATATTATGGACGAATCAGGGTTTTTTTTAATAATTTTTTCTGACTGCACAAACTTATTCCCACTCTTGGGTAATGGGTTATAGTAATTAGTAGGGAATTTGTCTACGCAGACCATACCCTACGGACTGTTATCCGTTGAACTGTCAGGGGTGGATCTAGGGGGTCCTAAGACCTCCCCTAAAGCTGTATTTCTAAACAATTTTATACTGTTAAAAACAAAATTACAAAAAAAAATTTTATGATTATACGTATAATTTTTTCTATCTTTAATGGTGAGTACCATAGGCGCAAATTTACTAAATTTTTTGGGGAGACTCAAGCCCCGCTCCCTATAGGCCATATTGCTTAGTATCACAGAATAAAAAAATTAGTACTAATTACTAGATTTTGAACTGGGGGAACTTGACCGAGATTTGGGGGGACTTGGTCCCCCCCCCTATTTGCGCCAATGGTGAGTACATTATATAGCTTAGTAAAATATAACATTTATCAATAAGAAGATAATAGTAAATAGATATATCGTATATCGTCTAAACGCGTAGTACCTATATTATAGTGCACATGACTACACGAGTGATTACTTGTATAATATTTTGCG